>VWYP01008561.1:160289-196277 GCA_013400435.1 Pycnonotus jocosus | reverse complement strand
GAGATAAGATTGATTAGAAAACTGAAGGAGTTTACTGGCTGAGAAAGTGGTAAATACTTTTGAATTATAGAGACACAAGTGTATTAAGGTCTGTGAAAAGAAGACTAGTGGCTTTGACTGTAAATGGTGAAGCAAAAAAATGCCTGTTCTGCCCGCCAATGAAATTCTACCTTTGCAGGTACCCAATGAGATGGTACATAAATATTATAAAATATTTAAGGAGGTCTTCCCACTGAGGTGATTTCCAGTATCTCATACGAGGATCCTTTGATGTTTGGACTTGAAATTTCTGCTTAAATTCTGAACTAATTAGCTAAGAAATAATAAAGTTATTGATTTTTCTATTTATGCATTTTTTTTCTGTGTACTGTGATGATGCTTAAAGGCATTGACCACAGATAAGAGGTTCACTTTGCTAGAGAGTGATGTGTACCTGTGTGAGAAGAAGATGACTCCAGAAAACTTTCAATTTAAGTGTAAAACATGACAAGGTGGAGGTGAACAAACACATAGGACTGGGTTGCTGGAAAAATTGTGTAAAATATTTATATGTTTGTATTTGATCATTTAAGCAAACCAGGATGCATTTTTTTACTGCTGATTCATAGCTGCAACTCAATCATCTTAAGTAAAATGTAAATAACAAATACTGACTGTAAGCTTTTTGTAAAAATCTAGAACCACTGGATGGTAGCCAGTCACCCAGCCTTTAAGGCACTCACACCATATGGGAACCATAACTGGTGCTGTTGGCAGGTTTTTCCAAGTGTGTGCCTCTGCTGAAGGCTACATGAAGTCAAAGTAAATTAGTCTCTGTTGAGCTTTGCGTTGTTCTGAGCAGCTTTTATTTTCCAAATTCATTTAAAGATATTTTTCTGTGCTGCACTATGAAAAAGTCAATTTTCTTCTGTTCTTCTTCCATTATACATACCAAACTAATTTTTTTGGGCTAGAGAAACCATTAACCTAATGATTAAGGTACCTGAAATGCAGATGATCAGAGTTCTCATTCAGGTTCTCATACTTTTTATCAGTTTTCATTCATGTTCTGATATTTTTTTATTTTTGAAAGTGTCTGTCCAACATACCCATGCATAGACGTGATCTTTAGCCTTACTCTGTGGTCTAGTTTATGCTTTTATTTCCCAATATGGAAGTGCTCTGTTTTCTTATATTACAAATGGATGCCTTCTGGAATATCACTTGTGGTAGCTTATAAGAACATCACCAGGAATGCTGAAAAATACATTTCAACTGCTTAGCACAATAACGTGGGAAAAGAAGACACTCATACCCTAAGAATGGGACTTGATTTGTATAATCATACTTTATTATATTTTTTTTAATTAGTCTTTTAATCAGGGTACAGCCTGAAGAGATGCATGGGAGGGGAGGTGGGGAGAGGGTGGATATGTTTAGCTTGGGCTTGTTGGTTGGTTGGTTTTGGTTTATTTGGCAAAAAAGGCATAACAGCTATAATGTATCTTCTGAACCCTATATGGAGTTAATAGGAGGTATTTGTGCTTTTTGTGTTCAGTTCTTAGTGGCAGAAAGGTTAGGCTCTTCCATTCCCTTGTGATATTCCAAGATATAAAACCAGTTTGTTTAACCCTAATTTCTGGAAGTTATTGTGAAATGTAGATTTCATATTTGGAAGGTTTTTTATAATGACTGTGTTAAAAAATACAACTTCTGTAATTTATTGTGCAGAGCTTCCAGAAAATTGGTCATTGTTTGCTAAAGTCATAAATTCCTCCAAGAAGTTTTGGCTAACCATTTTATGTGCAAAGACTTTCATAAGACTATCTTGATGAAATAAATAGATGTGAATTACAAAACATAGAAGAAAATTACTAGTAATTTCTACTGAAAACATTCTAAAACCAACCTTTTATCACATACTCTATTTATCTGGAGTATAGAAAATGAAATGCAAAAGCACTGGCACCTACTTCTTTAATAGTATTTGGCAACAGGTTTGATTGTTTTCTTGTGGTGGCCTTTGGTGAGAACATTAAATACACAATATGGAGTTTTACATTATAAAACAAGGTTTAATATCTTTATAAATTAATCCAAAATATTTCATGTCATATCTATGAAATAGTACTATTGGGGTATAATAGTATGTATTTGCAATTTACATATTTGTGTTGTAATTTTAAGTTTAGAAAAACCCCCTTTGTAACTGTAACTGTGATGGTTTGCTCTGTTCAGGCTCCGCAGTTCAGGCTGGAGATACAGCGTGTCTGGCACATGATCCAATCTGATGCGTGTTGCTTTTTATAACAGTTGTTACAGTTCTTGGACATCAAGAAAGAGGGCACTAGATTCCAAAATTTCTGCATGTCTGTTCTCTACAGAAAATATGCCAAATCCCTTCACCCACAAATATATTGATCACATCACACTTAAATTTTGGTTGTAAGAGATTCCATAAACTAAGTCACATACTAGCATGTTTTATTCCATTTCAGAAGGACTAATGTAAATTGACAGTATTACACTATTTTCCATTGTGTTAGCAAGTGCCAGATTGCTTTAAACATTTTGCTTACAGTTTCAGCTCCAGGAAGCAGGAGCCAGTAGCTGTTCTACCTTCATAATAAGCAAAATGTCACCATTCATAAAGTAAGGGCACTTTTATGTAAAACATTTTGCTTTTGCACCATTGACAAAGGTAATGAAGTTAGGTTTTAGTATAGATTAAGCCTCAGAGGTTGGATTACTTTTTTCAAAATTTCACATTACTGAAGTTTATGATATGTAGCAAGTGTTCTGTTAAAACCTGGCTGATTGTGGATGGGAAAAAACAGCAGCCTAAGGGAGATCAGCTTATTTTTGCCCAAACTCTGTGCTTCAGTAGATCTCTAATTTTGTAACATTTGGATAACAAACCTAGTGGCTGGCATAAAGCTCCTCTTGGCACATTTTAAACATCTTTTAGTCTTATAAAAAGAAGCTTGTCCCACTAAGCTGTACGTTTGTTGGAGCTGTTTAACAGTAGCTGTGCCCTGCAGCTCTTTTAGTGATAAATGAGCCATTTCAAATAAGGGCAATTGCAGCCAACTGTGCAGAAGGAATCATTAAAAAAAATTTAAATAGACATTTTTGAAGCTTAAAAATGCACAAACAAAGTATGTTAAATCAAAATATATGCTGCTCCTTTTAATGGAAAAGATTGCTACTGGCTAAGTCTGCCAGCTTCGATAGGTGTGCCAAAAAGCCAAGGAATCTGGCAGAATCTGCAGATAGCAGTTCCATCTTTCATCTATATTTCTTTTCTGTATTTATCTTGCTTTAGAAAATGCAGAGAATGTCTTTTCCTTCTGACTTGGCACTATTTCCAAACCACAGAAATACACAGAGCAGCTTCTTGCAATTGTTTAGCTCCCTGCACCAGTCTTATCCTTGTGACTGTGTGAATCATTTCTTTCTAATTTGGCAATAATAAGAAAGAAGAGCATTAAAATATTTTTATATTTATGGAATAGTATCATAACTGAACTGTCAGATATAAAATTAGTTTTCTTAATTGAGAGACACTGGGTTTAATGTGTAGGGACAGAATGCCAGGTAATTATTTTTGACATTCAGCTGATCAAAAATAGTTTCCTTGTATGTAAGGAGCTATTCAAAGAATCTGAACATTAGAAATACCAAGAACAAAGTTCTTCCTGTAGAATCAATCACTCAGTTCAGTTTGGCTTCAAGCCCTACTCGTAATCTCTGTTATGTTGCCATTGCAAAGAGCGCTCTCTATCTTTTAAGTGATAGGGCACAACTTATTGATGTCACTTTCAAGGTAAAGATGCTAAGGAAAAGCCCATTTACAGTGTGTGGATTATGGGATGGGCTCCAGTGTTAATGTTTCTGGTCAGTCTTCTGTACTTTGGCATCAAATCTAAAGACCTGACAGGGGTCCCAGGCAGCACGAGCCTGATGAGAATTCTCTCCTGGCTTGAGTGAGGGCAGGGACAGGATATGAATTGCTGATGCAATTATGCTCATTTTACAATCAATTGCGTGTGAAAGCTAAAATGTATCTTCTCCTGGACTGTAAGTGAAAGTGCATATGATTTCATTTTCTTGAAAATTTGATTTTAATTAATTTTGATTTTATCTCCAAGGGTAATTATTGGCCGTATTTATCAGTTGCTAATCAGTGCAGAATTTCTTGGCACAGTTTATGATAATTCATGGTCTCTGGAAACTTTGAAGAAAAAAATGTAATGTTAAAGTGAGAGAATATTAGCCAGTAATACTTTTTACTTACCAAAAGAGTCTGATATGCTGCAAATTACCTATTACTTTTGGATTTAGGGAAACTGTAAAGCTAGACAGAAGGTACCTTTAGGCTGATTCTAGTCTACTTGTTGCATTTGTGTTGAAAGTACAGCTAAAAATAAAAAAAACCCTTTTCCATGAAATAGGATTGAGAAAGCAGGGACTCATAAAACTACTTCCATACTGTTACAGGTATGGCATTTCCAGATACTAGGATAAGATACATAATTTGGGCTTTCTGGAAAGAAAGGAAAGTTTAAAATATCAAGAAGGTCTTTAGAACACCTAAAATCAAAATTGCCCCTCTGAAGGTCCTGTCTTTCACCAATTCTTGTCTGCTGTCTACCCTGACCACAGGTATGTGGGACAAATCCAGGTTTATTTGCTCTTTGTATCTCTTACATTGTATCTGTGCAGTCTGCACAAATACAACATTCATTAGACTGGATTAGCTCCTTCACAGAATTCCAGAGAGACACAATTGCTGAACTCCAGAGGCATTATAGATTAATATATGTGTATATATCAAAAAAAGTCCATCATAATTGGCACTGGATTTGCTGATCATTCATGGTATAGAGAATATTTTATTAATCCTTTGCTTCTCAAAACATTTTGTCTTTTCACCAGTTGATTACTCTATTGGTGTGCAATAATCCTGTTGCTGTTTGGAAAGGTGGAATTGACTATGCTTGGATTTTAAGAAAGCATTGAGCAGCGCTCTTCACCAAAAACTATTAAAGAGGTTAAAATGTTATATGATGAGAAGGCAGAGTCCTAGAGAGGATAAATAACTGTTTAAAACTCAGGAATCAAAATGTAGGAATTGAGATGAAGTTTTGGAGCCAGAGAATCTTGTTATTTAGTATTTCATAAATAATAATGGGAAGGGTGGTAAACAGTGAGGTCTCAAACTGCTGACAGTACAGTTCTCCATGATAAGTGCAGACAGAGTCAATTACAAACTGCAGTTTACAGTGCAGAACCATAGAGGTCAAATCTGTGCAAATATGTCACAGTTCAGTGCAAAGTTTTCCCCTTTCATGCATTTACTGCACTGAACAGTTTTGCATGTGCAGCAGTTGCAGAGGGACTGCCAGTAACTATGGTTAGAAATGAAAAGGTGTCCAAATTTTTGGGTGAGGCAATAAAGTCCTTGCAAACCATTTGGAAAGAAACATTTTCAATGTAAGATACAGTTAGGTACACCATGCAGACCTGACTTTGCTTCTGATTGACCAGGCTGTTTCTGTTATCTTTCTGCTCTTGGTCTCATAATCCAAGAATCCTCATAAAATGTGCAGTTATATGTAGGTGTTATTTATCCTTAAATTTTTGTTGACATCCTGGAGTGTGGGGGGAGAAACTGATAGTCTGTATAATTCTTCCACATCAGAAATGCATATGAAGGACTTGTATTTTGAGATACCACTCTTTCACAAAATTTACAATATTCTGCATAAAGATACTTCTGTTCAGAGAAGGATGTTAAATTCCTTAATTGTCATTGTGAATCAAGCCCATGATGCGCTGTTTAAATGAAAAAGTAGCCTTTTTGAGTGGGGAGCTGATGAGGTAGAGAGTACATTCCCCGTGTGGGAGTAGTACTTTCTCTTAAATCATCTTCCACATACTGTTTTTATTAGGCAGCAGAATGCCTCAAACATACTCACCCAAGAATGCCCAACATGTGGTCAGTAATGTTCTTGTGCTTGCACTAGCGTTGTGAAATAATGTCTTGGGTAGCTGGTTAGCTCCAACCATTTCATCCTACCCAAGAGACAAAGTAACCACCACACTAGGTTTACATTGTGATTTTTTTTTACCTTTTGCAGTAGCATTCAGGTAGAAGGTTCACATGATTTATTTTTTTTATCCTGTGTAAAGCACAGTGTTGCATGGTTTTAGAAAATTAATTTTCACATCTTCCCCCGCATGCTTTAACCAGCTTTAGCAGAGCTTTTATGCATGTGGTACAACCTCCACTTACCCAAGCACAACTATAACCTTCTTTTTCTAGAACTAAAAAAGCTCAAGCAAATGAATAACCCAAAAACATTTCCAAAATCTGAAGCTTGGAATTGAAGTTGAGAAGTTATTAAGAAAAAAAATTAGGAATAGGGTTTTGTACTAATCACAGAAAAGTTTTAAATTTAACTTTTATTAATTAATTTTTCATTCCCTATCTCATGGTTACATGTTTAGAGAGGGAAGGAAGCAGATCAAGGTCTCTAGTATTTCTGATATTCAAAAGTCAGACAGGTATTATTGCTTGCTTGTTTGCATGCAACACAGTATTTTTAAAAGTCTCTGATCTCACAAAGCTTCCAAAAGCCAGCAGCCATTCAAGCACTTTGTGGTCAGAGTCCTTGAGCGGCTTTGGAGAGAAGTTCTGCTTATTTTTGAAAAAATATCCAACTCCCCTCTAAAGAACTGTATGGAAATCACAGATACTTTTGTTGAATATGGCCTGATTGGAGTGCTAATTCAAGCAACTCCCTTTGTTTCAATCACCAAAAAACCAAAGTATTTATCTGTCACAATAAGTGTACATGGTAACATTTTTCCACAACACAAATTTCCAGCACTTGTAAATATATTTTATGACATATGACCAAACTGTTCATAAAGAAATTTGCATTTATTATAGGAAGATGACTCCTTAGTATAAAATAATTCGATTTTCTCTAATAACAAAAAAACAGTTTGAGAATCTTGAGAAATAAATGGTATCATTAATTTAACCATATATTTAGTCTTACTAATATGAATGAACGTGTGGATTATATATGTACCCTTGCCCATGAACAGCCCTGGATCTTTTCTTACTTCATGACATTCAGTTATGTATTTGTATGAATAGAGCTGATCTGTGTTCATACCATCTATACATTTATTTACCGTGTTCTAATTGAACATTTTCTAGTACATTTACTAGTCTAAAATCAGATTATGTATTGAACAGTACCACTCATCTTCCAGTTTATGTAAATGTATGCACTGTTGCCACCCCCGTATCTTAAAACATAAGACTATAGAACAGTCTTCTTGTGTACCACAAAAAAACCAGCTTTAAAATATGCTGGCTACCTATTTCAAATAAATGCTATTGTACAAATTCACAAGGAGAACTTCCTGCTTTTATCCCCAGACTTTGATATGTGAGGTTTACTAGCGAAAGCACCTCACTGGTTTTGATTATAATGATTGTATGTATGAAGAGAGACCAACCCTTAGAGCATTGGACCTAAAGCTGTATTAACTTTAGAGATCAAAATCAGTACTTGCAATTGAATACAGAAGAGAGATTGAAGTCAATTTATGCATACCAGTAGATCCAACACACTTTAAAAATACTGGTACTGTCACATTATGTTCTCAGATACCTATTCTCAGGATAAGATGCACTTGAGAGAAATGTTGCAAAAATTGTCAAAAGTCTGGAAACTGTAGTGTCCCTTTACTGCACTTCAGTGTTGTCTTCAAAGACAGAATAGTTAGAGTGCATTTCAGGAATATCAGGCAAACCAAAGGAAAAAAAAAACCACATCATATTTTCAGGGCATTGCTGAGAAATCAGGCAGAACCCTTCAGAATGTTAGGGTTAATGGACAGCTTAAACATCATTATTTTCCTCTAACTTGCTGCTGATAGTTTATTTGCAACTGCCCCTGATTAACTGTCTTATAATCTTCATATGATTGCTAGAGATAGACAAAATTATAGTATTTGTATCCATAGAAATGTTAACAAAAATTTGAAACAAAACTGAATTACCAATTCTTTCTCAATTTCCTATACTCCCTTCTCAATAGTGTTTGAGAAAGAAAGGAAGGGTAAAAGTCATGTTCCTTGAAAATGAAAAGGAAAGGAAAGAGTGAAAAAGCAGATAAGTATGGGAAATGAGCAGGAAATATAAAAGATTGATTAGGCTTGCAATGATCTAAAGGAAGGATAGTCACCAACATGTTACTGAACCAAAGTGAATTATGAAAGGAAAAGGACATCCATGACATAAGTTTACAATTCTGAATGTCCATTCCATATAATAAGTAAGCAGGCTCATAATTTAATCTTAACAAAATTAATTTCCATTGAAATTAAAAATAAAATTTTGAAATGTCACTCTATTGAAATTACAAAAATGTTCTTTATTCTCTCTATGCCACCAAAAGCCTTTAATATGTTAATCTTCTTTTGAAAACTACAATGAAATAAAAATAAAATACAGAAAGTGGTTTAAATAAAAATATGCTGTGAGACCCTGGTCTTCATCACTTTTGGATTATCAGATCTGCCTGTTGTTTTTTATGGGATGAATTTCATATCCCATAAGACGGTTTGTATATTGGAATGTTCATGATGATTAAATTCTTTCTTAATATTGCGTCAAACATCTTACAGCTGAATGTAGATTCAAGCTGTCTGCCTTTAAGGCCTCCATTTAGTTCAATATAATCATACCTTTTAAACAAAGATTAGAAATAATTTTGATTACTAGTTTTATTTAGCTACTTTACCTTTGCATTATATTTTATAGGTAGTTAGATTTACACCTGAAAGAATTGTCAATATTCCTCTGAAATCCTGTAAGTAACAAATTGAGATGGGAAACCCCTTAAACTTAGAGTATTTTAAAGTGGTCTGCAAATTTGCAGTTTTTAAACTATTCTGCATTTCACCATTTGACATTTTGTTGATTTTCTCCTTGATACTGATATTCACAGTTCTCTGCCCATTTATTGTGTCTTTGCAGAGAAGGAGGGCATACTTCTCTATATAACTGTATAAGAAAAAGACAGTAAAACAGATGAGGTGAAGAGAGAGCTGTAGAGTCTATTCATATTTTGTAGCTATATGAACATTTGCAAGTATGTGTGTGTGTACCATATTATAATTCCCTTTAGGCATGTAGGTTATATGCATATCTCCAAAGTAATGCAATACAACATTTAATCTTATTGGAGAATATGACAACAATATTCTTATTTTGTATGTTATTATTGGGTGGTCAAGAGATTTCTTTTCAAGAGTGCTGTTCCCATTCAGATGTTGAGGAAATATGGCCCTTGTCCCAGATACCTTTCAGTTTAGTTGTAACAAAGGAGGGGACTAAACAAAATAGACAAAAATAGACAGAGAGCAGGTAGGAAAAATGGAAAAATGAAGCTATACCCAGCATGATTTTAAACTTCAAACCTATCATGGTGTAAAATCAGTTGTAGCTCACTGAAACTATTTACTCTAACGAAATAGTAAACAGGTCTTGGTAAAGTATCAGTAATCATTTGTTCAGAATACTCCACTAAGACTATCAAGGCCTACTGCTCTTTTCTCCTCGTTTCCTGGCATTTTGTGGGATTCATCTTGCCAACACTCATTTTGTCCCAGGCAGTCATATTAAAAAAAAATACTTTTCAAGGACAAATCACCTGTCTTAAGTCCTGAGGTAGGTAAGATGGTTTAAGTGCACAAAAAAACTGCAGGGAAATTTGTTCTCATCCTAATTTGAAGTCCTGCACCTTTTTGCAGGAAGTGCACAGGTTTTCCAGCTCCTGCACGCTTTCTGAAGGAGGATGGGAAAGATAAGAAAGAAGAGACAGTTCCTGGCCAACCTGCTGGCTACCACTGTGTTCAGGTGTACCGTAGCCCAAGCTGCATCCTTTGGACCTCCTGATACCCTCCAGCCATTCTTGAGTGACTCAAAAAACTTGCCCTTTTCCTGTGGCTGCCAGAATGGAGATGTGTTTCATGGAAGAAAGAAAAGGACAGAAATAGGGCAAGAAAGGGAAAGAAGCAGGGTGTAATCTTCCCAGAATTTCTCCCACCCCAGCCAGGGAATTTCAGTTCCACCTCTTTATGTTCAGAATGAGTGCAGTAGGCTGCACCAGGGGTTGCTCTGACTTTAGTCCCAGGAAGGAGAGACCCTGTGCAAGGGGGAATCAGCACAGTGGGTGTCAGCCCTGCCCATTTTTTGCCTTCATTGGAATTTCTTGGTAATGGATTTTGTACAGCTGCTAGCTCAGTGTTCCCTGGTGCATGTGACTTCAGTCTGAAATCTGTTTTCTTTGTGCCACCTGTATAAAACCCCAAGCAAACAAACAAACAAACAAAACCCCCCAGAATTTACATGAGCATCTTCCTAAGAGTCTGGGTATGGTACATATTGTCTTATCCTTTCGTTCAACTGGAAAGGAAAATCAGGAAATTGGCCTGAATTTTAGTTTAGAAACAGTGACTTAGCTTAACCTTCATTATACTTTGATTGTGGAGTATGTTTTATTATTTATAATTTAATTTTATTAGAAGTATATTCATAGAAATATGTGTAATGTAACACTCAAACTAGGTGCTTTAATATTTTCCAGTGTGCACTATGGTGTTGAAAGTTAGAAAATGCTGGCTGGATCTAAACTGATACTTTCTTGGATAAGCTTCTACCATATGCTTTTATTTAAAGTTTTTTTTTTTCTTTTAGGTTAGATTTATAAAAAACATGTGAGAAATGTCTTTTTTTGAAAAAGAAGTGTTACGCAATTAGAAAATCACAGTGCTAGAAATTTAGCATCCTTCAGGAAATGTTGCATGTAAAAAAGCCAGATACTAAATCTAAATTTTTTTTTTAAAAAAAAAAAGCAAGTCCTGCCACCAACTGGAAATGCTATGTCAATCTACAAGATGTTTTACTGAAGTGTATGTCTTTAGTTCCAAGAATTTTAAGCTCTATGTGAACTCTGACTACCTTCCCAGTGTAGATATGAATCTTGTTGAAAGAGTTTGTCCATATTTCCTTCTGATAAGAAAAATTTAAATAAGATTTGTTTTACAGGGCAGAAAATCTAAAGAAGCCAGGACAAAAAGGGCATTAAGTATTTTTTTTTATATAGTTATTCTTTATTCAGAATTTTCATTCATGTTCACACGACTGTGGGGTATTGAATAGGCTGATGTTTTATCTCTTTTGTGTGAGCAGGGGACCCTCTTTCCAACAGCCTTGTTCTACATTTCCAGTGTTTTGGAAAACTTGTGGACACATCACATGACTAACCCCTTATTTAAAGATTATTCCATGCAGACCTCTATACTTCCTGCAAACATGACACCCTATGCTTCCTGCTTCCCCCCTCTGAGTCTGGACACTGCAGCGACTGTGGCTGAAGGAGAGTAATTCCAAGTTACTGTAACCAGTACATGGCGAACATCTGAGATTTTTTCAGATTTAGGGTTTGTTGGTACAATACTTACCTCTGCTTTTTCTGCTTTAAACCCCCCTGGGCTACTTCTTTTGTAGAAGTGAAAAATTCTAGAAACACATCACTCTTTGCAGTGATACAGGCTAGAGACCGACATGCTGAGGAGCAGTTTTACTGAAAAGGATGTGGAGATTTTGTAGACAACAAGCAGAACATTAGCCAGCAATGTGTGCTGACAGCAAAGAAGTCAGAACTCTGGACTTGCAGCAGGAATACAACCAGCAGGTTGAGGGAGGTGATTGTTCTCTTTACTTCTCATTTGGTCACACCTAGAATTCTGCACCCAGCTTGGCCTTCGATGTAGGGAAGATAGTGATAAGCCATAGTAGGTTCAGCAGAGGACCACCAGGATGGTCAGAACCTGAAGCACTGCTCTGTGAGGAGAAACTAAGGAAACTGGGCTTTTTCAGCCTGGAGAAGAGAAAGCTTTAAGTGGACTCATGAGCAGCTTTGAAGTTCCTACACGGAGTTCAGTCATCAAAAAGATGGAGCTAGGCTTATCACAGCAATACATGGCAAGAGGAAGAGAAACAATGAGCATAAGCTAAATGAAGAGTAACTGAACACAGGGAAAACCTTCCTCTCCACCAGGTCAGTCAAACATTGCAATAGGTTGCCAGGCTTTTTGTGCCATCTCTATTCTTGAAAATTTTCAAGATCAGACTTAAAAACTTGGGGCAACCTGGCTGAACCTTGTATCTGACTCTGCTTTGAGCATGATGCTAGCCTAGAGACCTCCTGAGAGGCCTTCCATTCTGAATTACTCTGTGATTATGTTGTCATAATGTAGCATCACAACTCTAGGGTAGTAATAGCAAAATCTTAATTGTTTGGAATATTTAAATGATTTGGCTGTGCATCACTTTTGGAATCCAGAAATGCTACATATGCCCTGTACATTCTCCAAACAGCTTGTATTTGTGCTTATTTACTGGTATGAAGTGCAAACTGTGCAAAAATATTGGACTCTAGCCTTAGAATATAGATACCTGCCAACAGAAAATGAAGGCTGCATGGTGCTGCAAATGTTTTCCCTGTCTATGGAAAGTGCCTTTTATGTGCCAGAAAGAAGCATTTATACCACAGGCTTTTTTACTGCTTCTCACATCTGTTAACATTTACATGTGTCAGAAAACAATACCTGAACAGTAAAGGGAAGGGATACATGAAGTTCAAGGGTATTATATCAAGAAAAATGGCATGTCATATTGCACTAGTACATTGGAATAAAAGAAAAGGAAAAAGGAAAAAGGTTTCTTGGACTTGTCAAATATACCTAATACGTGGGTGTAGTTTGTATATACTATCTATGAATGCATTTCCATACCTGAATTGAATGACCCAAATTGCCAGTAAATGGAACTGAACCCATGAAAGGGTCAAGGAGTGATAATCAGGAGGTGAAAGAATTAATAATATCTTGGTTTATTAAAAAAAAAACACAACTTTTTATTTCATTAAAGGCAGGATTTAAAATCTTCAAAATTGGATTCTGAAATACAGAATTACCACCTCCGATTGAAATATTTTGCATGTTTGATAATCTTCTCTTCAGCTGTCTTTTTGTTAGTACAAAAGGAGTAGGTTAACTGACAAAAGTTGCTGTATATCCACAGTCCTTAGAGGCAGCTACTGTGTTGGGCAGTGTTTCCAAGAAGTCCTTTGAAGTCTTACTGTGAAAATCCATAGGCACAGTGTAGTACTGGATTTTGTATGACGTGGCAGCTCTTGCAGATGTTACCACTGGCAAGTGATTTAGAAGAACAGCAAATTAGAGAGAAACTGATCCGTGATCCCCTGAACACGGAAGGAAAAAATCACTATTTGATACCTTGGTAAAACTTGGTGTTTGCACTGGTTGCATAGGTACTACAAGTTCTTTAGGCATCTGTTTGGGTCCTTTGTACCAGTTTCATGCAGGATTCTGTTCTTTGATGCCTCACCCCAATTTTCTAAAATGTGCCTGCAGTAAAGAGCACGGACCCGCCACTACAGCTATTGCCATTGCTTAATATTGAGTTCTCTGTGGAAAGTGACAGAAAAATACCTATTCTCCCATGTCTTTTGAGCCTAGAAAGAAGTGATGGCTAAAATAAGAGATAATTAACCTTGAGTCCTACCTAACATGTAGTCATAATAAAGGCAAAGGTCGATTTTTGTTTTTTTCTATGTTCCTAATAGATAATGTATCTCCAAAACATTATTTTTGATGAACATATGCTCTTGCACATGGAACAAGTCTTATCTGAAATTATTATGGATGTTAGAGTTCCACACTCACTACACTGAAAAAGTCTTGCATTAGATGTGTGAAGATGCAATGAATAATCACATAAGGCATATGATTTCTTTGCCCTCAAATTTAAAACCTAGAGCTTTACCAAAACCACCATATGAATGGCATGTGCATACATATTTTTGGGTTTGAGTCAGGATATGAAGGATCTATTGCAGTTTTCTTCTGTTAGTTGCACAAGAAAGTTGTGAGGCACCCGAAGAATCACTTGGTAATTTAAGCTGATGAGAGATCAGCTCTCGACCAATGGCAAAGAAGAAAAATCTTAATCCAGCAGTATTTCTGAAGAAAAAAAAATAGAAGTTAAGCATTTGATAAGCTTGCATTCTGGTCTTTGTGCTTTGTAGAGCTGCTTTATCATTACAGGTAGACCTGTGGTCTCCTCGGTCTTATGTCCACTTGGAGCCAGTGGTGAGCCTTCCACTGATTTCTCTGGTTGCTGACTCTGGCCCAGGTTTTGCACACAAATGAAGTATAGAAACATAAACCTTTCTTGCATCATTTCTTCTCATGACATTTTAACTCTGGCCTATCCTTTCAGAAGGGTTCATATTTTAAGAGTTCTACACAGCTACTTGGACCTAGATAACTGGTTACGGTAATGGAAATGTTAAGAGGGATTTCTAGAAAAAAATTATCATTGATGCTTAATTGACATAATACTGTTTCTGACATAATTCAAGCCTATCACAGGCCATCTTACATGTTGCATGCGGAGGTCAAAGGGTGAAAGGTGACTGGAAAGATGCTTGTTTTGTACATTTGGCTAACACAAATACTTCCTCAAGTACAAAATGCTTTGATCTCTCTAAGTAAATGCCATATGTGTGCAGCTGTGGCCCATGCCTCACGACTGCTAGAAGGTTAGGAAAAGGTAGCATATGAATTTGATGTCTGCATTCAATTTATGCTTTTATATTTAGCAGTTCATAATTTTGTGTAATATTTTAGCTGTATGAAAAATATGCACCAGAGTTGAGTGATAACAGATTTCTCTGTGGTTTAACCCAACATTGTTTGGGTGAATACAGATTCCTAAGTATTGCAGACTGAAAATACAGGTTTTAATTAGAGCTGTCTGAGCTTCAAAATACCTGAATGCACATTAAGCCTGGCAAATTTTCAGAAATCTGGGGATTGCGTGGAGCTGATTTAAGCTAAGCAAGAGTCTTCTCCTTTCCAGCTATATTGTATTTACAGTTGCATCACTGATTTGCAACACACTTAAGTGAGATCCAAAGCCATTATTAATGGTTTTCTGATATGTAAAAATGTTTTATCACCAAGGCCTGTCTTGTGTCATACTCATGTTGAACAGTACCTTACTCTCAGGGAATTTTCACTGAAAAATTTGAATGACTTCCAGAGTAAAGGACCTACTACACATGACTGAAAAGCTGAATCAACTCCAAAAGTTTGGTGCCTTTCTTGGGCTTTTGTTTTTCACTTTTACATGCAAATGTTTAAGGCTGACATGCCCAGATCTATATCCCTCAAGATATTTAACATGAGTTGTTTGCTGTGACAATAAAGAAACCTGCTGCAGTCAATGGGACACAAGGGTCCATTGCATGAATCCAGTTTCATGATCAAGACAAAAAAAAAAAAAAAAAAAAAAAGAAAAGAAAAAGGAGCATGGATTTGTTTATTAAAAAGATTGAGCATGTACAATTTTACTGGTATGCTTTGGGGGGGGAAATTGTCACTCACATGACTCACATAAAGCATGTCCAATTTCTCCTTACAATAACAAAAGTACAAATCACAACCAATAGACAGACATAGTGCAATAACCAGAAAATAAGACATGAAAATATTAATTCACATGTACAAATATGATAAAATATAATGCATTGCACTTCTATGTGGATGTTAATAGATAGATTCATACAGAAGTATACATGTAGTAGATACGTGCATATGTATAATACAGTGTTAATATGATTGTATGTGTTTTATTTATCAGATGTGTAGGCTAATTCATGCAATTGTTCTAGATATGATTTGAACAATTTTGAAATAGAAGCACACTGATTTGCTTTTTCTCCTCTGTGTTTTTGCTAGCTCCTACTGGCCATGGTAGGCTCTACAGATGACACTCTGCAGGAGGCAGCAGCTGGTTGCATAGCAAATATTCGCAGATTGGCTCTGGCAACAGAAAAAGCAAAATATGGCTGATGCTTCAGCAGCTTTTACCAACACACTTGTTTAGCAATTCAGCTACATTTATATACACAGTTACTCCTTCTAGCATCTGTATTTCATAGCAGAGCTCATCTATCTGAAGATAATTTAATAAAAACAAATCTGTGGAAACTTACATTTAATTTTACATTACTGGTTTGTCACCCTTAGGTTTGATAAAACACTCATAACTAATTTTGTTTGTCTTTTAGCAATACATCCATCAAAGACATTTCCTACAATTGATATGCTCTTATTTTAATTCATTGTAGATATACATGGTTTTGCTTATCTGTGACATTACAATAAATTTTGCTTCTCTGTGTGTGTGGTGATGCAGCAATTTATGAATGTCTTGAACAATTCACTGCATTATAATCTGGTCCAGTCATCCTCTCATTATGCTTTTGCATGTTTGATCACTTGTGAGTCACAGGAGAGCAGAAAATGCAGATACATGGATCTCACATCTGGCATTATATAAAGACTGCAAACAGCTGTAGCAATAGACATCACTCCAAATTTCTCATTTCTACCAACATCAAACAAAATAGTGCTTAATTTTGTAAGTAGCTGGTGAAATGTGTTTTAATTAACACGTTTAACTCAGCTCTAAGTAGAGTCGGATGTTAGATTTACATTTGAACATTATCTTTTTGTGTTTTGAAATTTTAAACTGAAGACAACATTATATTCATGTAGTTACTTTATTCTGTATAAAATTATGTTCAGAATTACAGTTACTTTCAAAAATGCACAGAAATTATTATTGATATTATAAATTATAGACCCACTGTACCATGCCAAACAAATAATGATAGGGCATTTCTTTGAGAGCAGTAATCTCTTAATTACAAGCATAGACTGCTGACAAAAATGAAAAAAGCAAATGTTTAAATGACTTGCATTTGTCAAGGGCTCACTTCTGAATTATTTTTTACTTCCCTTAATAATTAACAATTTTCTTCGTTTAGAAGCATTTTGTAATTTCATTATTTTTCTCTAATTAGCATGGCTTCTCAAGGCAACTAACTTTCTTGCTGACAGAAGCTTCTGAGGAAGACATAATGCCAATCCACCTTTTTATTTGTGTTTTCTCTGACGCAGACTGAAACAGACTCATTTTAAATTTCTTTTTGGACCACTTGCACAATTCTGAGAAAGGAGAATTACACTGGACCCTAAGGGAAGGTGTAGAGGCTATTTTGAAGGAAGCCAGCTATGGACAGATGCTGACAGTGTGGAAATCAAAATATCAATCCAAGTAGTATTTTTTGATCAGTGTAAACACCAACATAGTCACACAGTTCATCACAAGCTCCATCAGTATCCAGTGACAACATAAATGCTATTTTAGGTATTTTTGAGCTCTGCCTCACAGGCCTGGTATGTTATTTTGAATAAATGTGTCTATATTATTATATTGATGTCACAGCTGTAGTACTATCATATGCTTCATTGCTATACCCAAAAATACTTCTAAAGTAAATGCTAATTACCAAATTCATTTGAAAGAGAAGAGGCTTGATTTTATTTTTGTCTTTTCTGTGAGAGAAGCTGTGGATACAAATAGTTTATCACAGTCTCACTTATGAATAACACGTAAAATGGTAGCTTATTTTTCTAACTGTTGAAGGGAAAAAAAACTCGCTGAAAATAACTCTTGTCCTTAGCATGACCTCTCAAGGCACACTTGACTGTTTAGCATGGATTTCAAATGGAGTAAGTTCTAAAGCAAGCTTAATTTTATGATACAGGTGTCAGAGCAATAAATGTCATGTTTCTGACAATGAAATGGCCTCAGTTTGCCATTCTCACTTACACTGGTAGCCCTTATGCCTCCAAGTAGTTCATCTGAAACCTTTATTTTAAGACCTCAGACAGTTAATCCCAGATTTAAGCTAATTTACTTGTGCTGTTTTCTTTTACCATGCCTGCAGTTTTAAAGTTCTGTACAAGGAGGAGAATTGTTGAAATCGATACAGATCACCACACAGGCAAAGAACTAGTATTAGAAAAATACATCTTTTTTTGCCAAAACTGGTGGATTCCATGTAATTAATATAAAGAGATTTAGTTGTTGGAAAATGAATAAATGAATGTGATCCCTGGCCCCTGTGAGTGCTGCAGTACAGCATGTACATTTGAAAAGCTTCCACTTTGTCCACAGATCTGCACTGAGTTTCACAGTGCTGCAGCCGTCTGAAAAGAGATCCTTACAAAGCTGGGTCCCCTGTGCTGCTCACACAGCCCTCCAGCCCTCCTGGCAGTGCCCACTAGCCTATTCAAGCCCTGGCACCAACCCAGGGCACTGCCACCGCCCAGGCCCAGCATTCCCACAGCGTATAACCAGGCAGCAGCCCGCTCCCACTCCCTGTCTCCCATGCTTGGAAGGGAAATGCCTTCACTCCTTGCTCTTTCCACCAGCTGGTACTTGTCCATGTAAACCTGTATCCTCTTAGGAAATATGGTTATACTGCATATGGGGTTCAGTATTATTTCCAACTCAGAGCAATTCAATGTACAAATTATTTTAGTTGTGAAAATGTAGTGGTTTAGAAGAGGGAGTCAGACTTTTCATGTTAATTTGCCATCATCTGCTCAGTCTGCTCTCTCTATGTTTTCTCTACATGATTCCTAAAGTTTCACAGTTTTATAATATGTCCTTTTTTCCAGATTATTTACATTGACATTACCATCGGCAGGGAGTATCCATCACCTTTCACAGTTTCAGGAGCTAGATCCCAGCTCTGCAGGGCACCATACTCCAACTGGCAGTCACAACACCAGGCCTGCTCTTCACTGGCTGCTCATTGTCAGCTTTGCTCCTCAATTACGCTAAAATGTCAAAAAACACAGAGTCCAAGTAAGAAAAATTGTCACAAGGAAGTGTTGTTTTGAGTATGGAAATACTAGAGTTGATGAGAAAAAAAGCAAGAGAAGAAATCTTTCACCTTTATGCAATTATTTCTGGAGCATTATAAGCTCACCACATCTTTCAGTCTACGCATCTGTCAGCAGCAAGATAGCTTTTCTTCTACCACTCCATGACTTTATGATTTATTGCTTGGTGACAGATAACCATTATCAATAATTTAATTGTCCCAGGATGTTCAAACTGCACATTTGAAGCTGGGATTTATGTTCACTTCCTTTTAGTGTTCATGCTAATGACAAGTGCATGTGTTCTGACACACGATATTGTCTCCAAGTTGTAAGAGAAATATAAACTTCACGGCCTGGGTGCAAGGAATCTGTGATATATTAGGGGCTTTGTTATTCTGCTCCATCACCAAAATTTTCCTTTGGAAAGTAAATGAGCTTGAGACTCACAGGGCTGTCTCCAGATTTGACTCAGTAATATGCTTTAGGCTAACTGATCACTTTGTGTGAAAGCGTGGTACGTCTTTCATTCCATGTCTCCTAAAATTAGTTAAGTGAGCTGCTTACACTGGGGGTCAGATGTGAATCATCCCAGGAGGCTGAACTAGATAATATGTTAGTTTAAGAATTTCATCTCATAATAAATTAAATGGTTGTTTCTTGCACATTTCCACCAAAATAATCTTTGTTTTATACATGACAGCAGGATGACTGCAATGGAAACATGTAATGTGTTTCTTCAGCAGTGGAATTCAAGTTTCCATGCAGGCTGTTAGCAGAGCTTGTTTCCAGAGTCAGAAGCTGACTGCTCCCCAACTGCAAATTGTGCTTTGCCTCTTCTTCAGCCACACTTCTTAAGCTTTGCCACACACTGCTCAGGATCCAGAACAATAGAAAGAGGTTGTGCTGCATCTTGGCAATTCTTTAATTCAAACAAGCTAATTGTGGACTGTTAGTGACCTAGCATAGGCCAGGATCAGTGTGTTTCATCCATAGCCATTGCAGTGGTAAGTTACATTGCACGATTTCTAAAGAAATTAATTTTGCCAGTTACTGTTCTCTCCCTTCCTTAAACAATGATGTTCCTCAGTGTTTAATATCTTGCTGCTTTGGCTAGTGAAAGCAGCCAAAGCAACCCATTTTCATGAACCTTTTCCTTGAGTGCCATTTTTATTGTAACTTGTGCTTTGCTTAGTTATCAGTTCAATACAACTTTCTGGGAAGTGTTTCCATGGACAACATCACCATGGCTTGTATTTATCCTCTTGACTTGTTTTTGTGTTATCTGACAGACACCCTTCAGTTGGCAAGTTCCTTTCTCTTTTCCACTTGTTGTCATTGGCAAGTTATGTGTTTTTATCCTGGTCTGCATAGAGCACAGGACCCTTCAATTGCTTGATCTTTTACAACTGCAATCAATTCTACTTTAAACACAAATGTTTTCCTTATGAAAGGCTCATCAATGCACATAAGGAAGTGTTGACTTTGGCTTCCATGCAATATGGTGTGGCCTAATCCTGCCACTTCCATAGTTCTGCAGTGACACAAAGTCATCTTCAGTAATTTCACGTTTTCCTCATTTGAGAATCCTGACATGGTGACAATGACATCAAAACCTTTGCCTCTTATTACTTTGACTGTGTATTGGAAAGGACCATAAGAATGACATTGTACTAATGCTGAACCATGAAGCAGGAGGTTGTAAACCAGCAGTTTTCAGTCAACTCCCCATTGCACCAGGATCCTGAAGGCGTTTAAAACTGCTCCATTCTTCATTAGGTGAGAAATGGCTGAGAAGCTTTTGGGGGTCCTTGCAATTGCTAGTGGTGGTAAAGTGTTGTCCAGCCATGCTGTGTCACACCCCACTTCTTCAAGGGCTTGGTGAAGGCAAGAAAGCAAAGCTCAGCACCTGTGCTCCAGTGGGTGCATCTGGCAGCAGAGTTTTCCTTCACTGGCTGAGCCTTGAAACGTACCCTCTAATATCCAGACTAAATAGCTAGAGATTTGTGTCCTGCTTCTGGGAAAAGAAAAGGAAAAAAAAGAAAAAAAAAAGGCGCTTTAATAAAAATGGTAATTAAAAAAATACAGATGCTGATAAAATTAAAAACATATGATATGGAGTTGAAATTATTTAGTGCTGAAAAATGTTGGTTGATTCAGTAGTAGTTAAACTTCCACATAACTTGTCTTGAACAAGCAAATAGTTTTAAGTATTTGGCTATGGGTCTTGTTTGAAAAAAAGTGAACACAGATCATGTTGCTGGTTCCCTCTACCACTAACTGGTAAAGGCTGCACTATAAAATTAGTGCAGTAAACCACTCATCTTTCCAGTTGCCGCATTCTGTGCCCCAGTTGACAGCCTTTTGGGGCCTCCTTGGCTCTTCAGCAGAAAGCACCAAGTGCAGTTCTGTTGCTCTAATGAAAACATAACAACAACGTCTGGGAAGCCATAGAATGATGCAATAACCGTACAGCTCTGCTTCCTTTAATGTGATGAAGCTTGCATATTTGCCTGGCTCCAGAGTTTTACTCCTGCCAGTATTGTACTGTAAAGAGACTTGGCAGAACACGTTCAAAGGCTGTTCGTGGTTTTTCACTCAGCATTAAACCTTCCAATGACGGAAGGGTGGGGGAACACATATTGGGACAGACGCTCAAAAAGTAAAAAAGAAAGAGGAGAAGGAGGCTGGTGGTAGATGGTCAGCAGTTATGCAAACCTTGGTTATGGGACTGGGCTTGATTAGGGCTGAGCTGAGACCCACTGGAGGACATCAAGTATTAAACCAGTGGGTCTTCTCTGCCCACTTTCCAGGGGGTGATCAGCCCAAAATAAACCAGCTCCTAATGTTCAGAGAGAAGAGATCAGTATTGCTTCATTCTCATAAACAAAGTCATGCTGTCCTTGATAATTGCTCAGTCACCATGGGTTGCAGTAGTCAGAAGCTCTAGGATTGCCCTTTTCTGTCCTGTGTTTGCTCAATATAGGGAAAATCTCTGTCCTCATGGCTGCCAGTCTTGCTCTGCAGACCTCCATTGAACTCATTTATGGCTATCTCTTTTTTTTAATGGCACCATTTGGAAAGCAGACTACCTAGTCCTTACCTCGCTGCATGAGGTTAGGCAGGAAAATACTCAAAGTTAAGCTGGAGCAACACTTGGAGAGAACTATTCCATATGCACTTGCAGATGACGGGCAAAACACATTCAGAAACAGAAGTTATGGTCAGATTGATGCCTCCTTCCAACCCGTTCCACAACTGTCTGTGGTGGGGTGTCATGTAAAAGGAAAAATATTTGGAAAAGCGGACATCTGTGGGCCAGCCTTGGTATGTTTCCCAGAATGTAATGACTAGGTGAATGTTTTTCAGCGCAGCAACTAAGAAGTATAGGTGACTGCCAAGCGCTGGATCTGATGTGGCGTGAAGAGGTACAAAACAAAGAGGAATGATTTGTCTGAAGAAAGTGAGGTTTAATTATTTCCAAACTCGGCATTAAAAAAAGCACAACAAAAGAAAGAGAAATGATTTTTCTGAAGAAACTGAGTCCAAATTATTTCCAAACTCGGCATTAAAAAAAAAACAACAACCCAAACCAGAACGCTTTCCTGTCCCCTCAAGTTGCTTTTCAGATTTTTGCATATCTTTAAGACACTTCCATTGTGTGGACATGCTCCTTTCACCAGTCTTGGGGCTCTGCAAGTATAGCTGTAGACTCCCTATTGCAGACATTTCTACATCAACAGTTACTGAGATCTATGTTATGATTTTAGTTCCACTGGCAGTTACTGATATCTAATTACCACTTTATCTGTTCTGAACTTTGTAGGAATGTGTAATAGAAACCACTTCAACTTTTGCTAGAACTGCAATTGTGTGTCTCCTCTCCAACAAGACTGCCACATCCACACCCACCATCCCAAAAGTGCTGAAATATATTTCAGCTTTAAGAGGAAAACACTGTGTACTCTACCATGTACATTCTTGCTCTGGGAGATGAGAAATGTAGACTCAACTGTCCCACAGCACCCTCAGAAACGGCAAGACTCTCCATCAGAGAAAGCAGACATGAGAGAGTCCCCTTGTGGCCTTGGAACAGCTATTCCATGTTGTGGACAACCATTACAACTAGGACAAAACACAACTGTTATTCTGGTGCCTCACAAACTGCTGGCCAAAACACTGAACTCCACAAGCAGTTTTAGGGATGTGAAGCATCTTTCTGCAACCTTGAGTTTAAGTCTTGAGAGGCTGAGATCAAGCACAAATCTTCTCCGTGGGGTCTCCCAGTACCAGGCGTCCCAATGGAGGTGTTAGCACCCTGCAGCATTGGGCAGGGGGCTGACAGGCAGCCTGGGCTCAGGGCTTCCACCGTGCATCTGGCAGGGTGTGCACTGGATGCAGAGGCATATATTTTCATAGCAAATCTAAGTGGCAGTTTAGAAAAGCTGACGCAGCCAAAGAAAACCTTGGAAAACCCTGCAGAATGAATCAATAAAACTGTCTAAGAATTTAATCCAATGAGAAAGTTAGTAATTGTCAGAAATCCATGAGATTTACATTTCTAAATTAAACAGGCCAACGAAGATTGTGCTTCTGTAATCAACTAGTAGCAATTTCACAAAGTTGTAAGAATGTGGAGGGAATTCACTTACAAAATGTGGCTGCCACCTGCAGGTGCCCCTTCAAGGTTTCATTCAAGAAAGTCTGTGGAAAAATAGGTGAAATCTCACTTTGCTGAGACAGGTAACATTTTGCCTTGGCTAGTAGCAAGTGTTATTTGAGTAGGTATGCCTTGAATAACTGCAAACTAAATGATGGCAAAACAGGTGAGTGAGAGCCAAAGGGAGGCTGCAGGCTACCCCTGGAGAGCTCCTGTTGCATGAGGATGTGCTGCAAACCCCGCCTGCTGTGGGAGGAACACTGCCCTGGGCAGCCCTGGGTGATAAGTAACTGCAGAAAAATTCCAGACATGGATTGTAGGATAACAATCCTGCCCAAAGAAAGTCTGAGGGGAGGGATGGAGGAGTCACTTTCAGTGGTTCCCACTTGTTGAGCTGATGTGCAGGCACCCAGTGTGCTCCAGCCCAAGGAGCACTGGGGCTGCATGACTGCACTCATGCTCTCTACCTCTCACCTGGCTCTTTGCTGCAGGGCCCGGGTGAGAGCAGCTGCACCTTCAGCTGCAGGGGAGGTGCTGGTCAGTCTCATTGCTGTATGGAAGAAAGTGAGGTGGACAGAAAGGTTTTACTGAGGAAGGACTTTAGAAAGAAGTAAGGAAAGATGATTAAGTTTCTTACCTGATAAACACAGATTTTGGGATCCTGCACAATGGAGTGGCAACCCAGGTTGCCAGGACCCAAAGCCAGCCCCTCTTTTGGGAAATCGTTCTGAATCAACACTGCATCTTCTTGGAAAAGTGATATGTAGGATGTGTGGCCTATACTCATGCTGCTCCCTTTTCCATAAATACACAAAAGTACGTGGCTCTCTGCTATGAGAAGAGAGCTGCAGAAAGTTTTACAGAAATTTTATTCTAGTGGGGATCCCATCGTGATCTGTGAGCCAAATGCCCTGTTTGTTACAGCATTAACTGAATTTTATGGGGATGCATCTCAGCAGGGCATTCCTCCAGCCTGTCCAGACCCTGCTGCAGTGAAACCTTGAGTTTGACAGCCTTGACAAGCTGCTAAGAAGCAGAGGGACTTGAAGAATGAATATATGCACAGGCTGTCCTGCCTCCAGCTCAGACTGTTTCCTTCTGTCTCAGTCTGATAACCGTACAGTCTCCCAAAACCTTCTCAGATGGCTGCTGTCCGGCAGATCCAAACAGAAGCAGGGTGAAAGAAAGCTCACAAAAGGTTTGGTATCTCTCCGAGCAGTCTCAGTCTCTGGTAGATTAGCAATGCAAACAAACGAAAATGTCTTGGAACTAGCCACGGACTTTTGGCAAACCCGTGTGTTTGTGACTGCTACCTTTGTTGGAGACAATTGACATGACTGTGTCCTTTCCAGGCATTTCGAGCATTTCTGTATTATCAGCTGCCTGGTCCAGGGCTGCAAAGTCCATCCAAGGGAGGACTGAGGTATGAGGACTGCTCGAAGCAGCTCCATGAGTAAAAGCCTTAAAAGGCTGCATCTTTTATGTAAGAAGTTATATTCCTTGGACGGTTTATAAATGTTCATTGCAAACTATCTAGTGCTGCTGCCAGACAGAATTACCTTAACTGGGACTTTATAGCTCAATCCATGGAGAGTCTCCCACATAAACACAGGCACAAATCAAAGTGGCTTTTTTTTGAGAGACAGCGCTCTGAGTGGGCCCAGGCATCCCAGTTGCAGCCTTTTACAGGACAGTGGCTCGGACAACATTGAAAAAGATTTCAGAACTGATTTCTCTGAACTACAAGAGGCCCAGTGGGTGTCCTCCTTAAAGGCTTCCTCAATAAAATCAGTAGTGTGTCACCTGTACACTGTAGACGGCCATTTGTTCCTCCCAGATATCTGCATCCCAACCCATGGAGGCAGATATTACAGGCCACTGAAGAGAAACAAATGTTGGAAGTAAATCAGTTTTCAATTCAAATACTATGTAGCCAGGTATTTTTAGTCCTATCATTGTTCCTAGAAAGGTGAACAGCAAAATCCTCTTCTAGGATTTAGCTGCTCCTGAAGTGCCCTCTTGATTTGAGATTTTAGGATTCATAATCCCATGGCTGCAAACTCTGTACTATATCCTGTAAATGGCCTGACAGCTCTTGGCTTGCCAGGCAGGTGTTTTCATGCTCTGATTCACCCATCTGCAGTAAGACACTAATATCTCAGCTGTCCTTGGGGAGAGCATCAGCAAAACACTAGAGGTCTCCTCTCTATTACAGGAGTGACTTGACCCTCTCCAGCCAGGACCTGACAGGGTGACAGCTCTCCTAAGGACACCAAGTGTTTGAGCCAACACCTGGTGCCATGTGGTGATGCAAAGTTTGCAGTTAGTGAACAGATCAGTTCAGGAGATCCAGGTTTTCACTGCTGCCCTGGGCAGTCCAAAATTCTATTCATTTTCCCTCTGATTAGAGACGAGTTCATGGGCAAGGTGCTCAGCTCCTCAGCAGCGGCAGCAAAGTGTCCCTGCAGCAAGGTGTCCCTGCCCCAGCACGGACAAGCTTCTCATCACATGCCTGCAATCCTCTCCTTACTGAATCAGTGAAGAGAAAATATAGGCAAGCAAGGGATGCACTGGTCTGTTAAAACAGGCTAGGATGTACCTGCTGGAGAAAGTAAAGTCCAAAGGGCTTAGCTGACCTCCTCTGTGCCCATGCTCAGACATCTGGAAAACCTTGCTCTGCAGAGAGATTTGTAACCTCACCTGATGCCTCCACAACTGCGGAGTGGGTGTAGAGCCCCTCTCCAGGAGAGCACAACCCGCCATGTGGCAGAGCCCATGTTGAGCCCATCACTCTGAAAGGTCAGGAGCACCTCAGGGCAGCGCTGCAAGTACTGCTCAGGCACTGCCAGGATGGAGCAGGCACAGCACCAGGATCTGCCCCATCCCTGCCACGGCTGTCAGCCCAGTGCACATCCCACGCTGGAGGAGCTCACAGGAGGCTACAGCTCTGCTCTGTGCTTGCACTTACTCCCAGTGTTTACCCTGGCATCTGGAGCAATTAACTTTATACAATTTCACTACTTTGTGGAAAGACTGTGAGGTGACAGCACCTGAGTCTGCTGACAGCTTTGAAGGAAACAATTATGCAAACCTGAAACTGCATCTGTCCTTATCCCTGGGGCACATCCCTACTAATGGCCTGGGCATCCTGGGGCACTTTCTGTCCCAATCCTGCAAACATTTACTGAGGCTTAATATTACACCAATGAGGAATTCTCGCAAAGTCGATGGGATAGCCAACATTTATGTATACAATCAAATGTGCAATTTGGGTCTGAGCACTTTGTCATATCCTTGGCCTGTGTTTAAAAAGAAAAAGGAAAAACATGAAAACCCACAAATCACATTTAAGGCTAGCAGAATGATTTATTAAGAAAAAACACTGACGGATTTTTGAAGTACTGAAATGGTTGAAATAGTCTGAATAGAATGAAAATTGACACGAATTTTTACCACAATGCAAAAGGAACTTGAACTATTCTAATAAGAGTTTGCTTTAATGTTCGTGCATGTCTTCACATCCTGCTTTTGGCAATGGACAGAAAAGAACTACTGAAATACTGTGAGAAAAGCTGTTCTTTTGTTATTTCTGGCCCTGTTGTAATGCATGAAATCAGGACATCTCATGAGAGAGACTGATATTCAAGATTTTCAGTCTATTTTTCAGATAAAAAAGTCTGGATATATATCTAAATTTCTGGGTTTAGTCATGGCTAGATCTCAAAGCAACAAGTAAAGTATCTGTGAGGTCACAAGTCAAATAGTTACAATTCAGAAGAAAGTATAATAGTTATATTCAACTAACTTGGAGGGAAAAAAATGTGAAGCCAATATTCCCTTGCCAAGCTAAGGTGGATGTCTCCTCATTCTCAAAATAACCCTTAATGCCATCAGGGAGTTTCTGAAGTTTATTCAAAGGGTGAATGGGGGTTGTGATTAAACCTAAAGTGCTTGGAGACACAGCGACTGTCATAGGCATGGTTCTGTGCATGTGTGTGGCTCTAATTTGTCTAAAAATCATTTTTGATAAATACATTTGGGATCCAAAGAAATGAGGGCTCTATGAACTATATGTTTTCTGGTGCCCCTGCCAACGCTGAATAAATACGCTGTGTGTGTAGCTAAGGTCTTGGAGAATTATTTCCTGAAAACTACTTACTTTAGAACCAGAAGGAATTAATGAAGATGTGCCAGCTATTTCCTTTGCTGGCTTGCATGCCTCAGCCTCACCAATAATAAATAGTAACAGTGTGTACATGAGTTACGCTGTTACACTTCATGTTTTGCACCCTGCAGAATCCATCTCTTCTGTACACAAGCAGGAAAGCACAGACAGAGTGCCAGTTTGTTGCCTTTCCTCAGGTATCCACATTCGAGGCTTGCAGTAGCTATCAAAGCCAAGTTGCATCTTGAGTCGCTGGCTTTAGCCTCTGCTAAAATAGCATTTGTGTATTTTACAGCTATTTACAGAGGCTTAACCTCAGTTTTGCTAAAAAGGAGACAATATAGCTATCAGCACTGGTTAAACAGATTAATATGATTGGTCTGACTTTTTGATCTGCTTGAGCAAACATATTTATTATTACTGGACAACTTTCAGAAAACTTAATGATTTATAAATCATTAGAGATTTATAAATTATCAATTATGTAAGAGTTAGAGCAGCTAGGGAGATGTTTTTGTATGACTGTAAGCAATGAGAAAGGAGATTTTCAAAGTCAGGCCAAAAACATTAATTGCATGCCATCTTTAGAAGAATCTTCCCGCAACCTTATTTTATCTTTAGTTTTTCTCAGGCTTCCTTTGCGGGAAACCAGCTCCTCACTATGTCACTCCCAAGCAGAGCCAGAGAGAGCGGGATCCTGTGTCCCAGAGGAAGCTCTCCCCAGGCAGCTCCGGGTGCCTGACTCCACACAGTCTTTATAGAAACTGGCACTAACTTTGGGGTTTTCCTTCAAGACACAAAATCCCCTCAATCACATCCGTGTTGCCAAGGCAACGCACTCCAGCTCTCCCTGTCCTCTCCAGCACCCCATATCTACCAGAGGAGCTTCTAGACAGAAAATCATCGAAACCCCGACTCAACCGCACGAGGTTTAACGCTGTGCAAGCAGCCAAGAGGCTGAGGATAATTCAGAGGTTTATGCAATAACTGGAGGACCATCAAACCAAAGCATGTTATGACTACTTCTCCGTGTTTAAAATCCTAAAAGTCAGCCTGAATCTTGCATCCTCTCTGTCTTGTGTCCGGAAAATGCCTCAGATTTGGGGTTGAAAATGAATACGCTCTGGGCTGACGTGTTGGGAGCTGCTACCCCGTGCAGAGCTCTGTCAGTACAAAGGAAAGAGGAAACGTTTCTACTGGTATTATTAACATGTCAGTAGCAGTGATAGATTCCAACTGAGATCAAGCCCTCTTGTATTAGCAGTGTGCCAAAAGCAGAGTAGGAAGCAGAGAAAGGGGAGGAAGCATTATTATTCCTGTGTTACAGCTGCAGAAGAGAAGCATGGGGATTGTGAAATCCTCGAGGTCATACAAAACCGCGTGCAGCTCAAGCGGGGAAGGGAGTCAGACCCTCACAGCTTCCCCCTCCATCCCCTCAGCCCACGTGTTTCTCCCTGCCTTGCTGGGCTGGTTGACATTTTTGCATATTTGGGGATGCTCAAGAGTTGGGGCTGGTAGAGTAAGTCCCAGGAGACAGGTCCCAGGCAGACACCACAATAATCATAGTGTCCTTGTACATTACTGCACTACCTTTGCTTTCACACATGTGCACATCCTCTTCTCTTCCTGCCCAAGGAAGATAAGTTTGAGGAAAAAATTATCATGGTTTGAACCATTCTGCAGATAATTTCAGGTTATGGATAGACCTCTATCTGTAATACTGACGAATATTGGAAAATTACCTGACTTTATGCTCTACAGTGGAGCTAGATGAGAGAACAGACATAAAAAGTAGGGAATTCAATAACACAGCATGATGTGTTTATTTTTGCACAGGTGGCTGAAGAAAAATGAGATTTATAATTATTATTGTTATCAACTGTTCAGCATTTATGCTTAACTTTTCAGAGCAGTGATTTCTGCAATGTGACCTGCACCGTTAATGTTAAATCCAAACAAATCCACATTCGTTTTCCAAATGTAGAACAGACATCACCCATCTGAGATACTATATCAAATGGAACTGAATCACTCTCTGGCCAGTACAGATGCCAAAGATGTGATTTTGCTCTGAGAATATTAACTGGAGAATTTAAAGCTCAGTTAAATAAATAAAATGTATAAAATATAGCAAAATTACTAATTTTGATTACATTGATACATTACACATAATTAAGGACATCATCCTCTTTGGGGAAGTTTGAACTGCTGTTGTTTTTTTACAGAAAAAAGAGTTTGTGTATGTATTTAAGGCTTGAATCTCTGGCTTTGTATTCCTTGGGGTTAAAGCAAAAATCTTTAGCTAGGGGGCAATGGTACAGACAGGAACAACTCACACAGCTTGGCTCCACGGAAGGCATAGAAGTGAAGAAACCAGGCAGACCACAATTGCCATGTTTGGAGTCTCCAGAGGGGCACACACAGACCCCACCTGGATCCAAAACACAAAATAGAGAACAGCTCACACACATAAATGAAGATAAATAACCAAGAGGCCTGATCTCGAGACAATGTCTCTGTCCCAGGCCAAACTGCAGAGCTTCTCCTGCTGACCAGATTTCCTCCTAATTAAGCCTACATTACACATATTTCCATTCCCAGGGAAACCATCTGGCCCCTCTCTGGAGCCCTTTTGCCCTTGTGGCTGGTCACAGAGCCCCAGCTAAGCCTGAGCTATGGGATGCTGGGAAAACACGTCTCCACCAAACACCATGGCCCTCCTGCTCCTCCTCCCTGTGCCCACTGCACACAGCAGCTGATGCACAGCAGAGGCCTTATGGAAGGAGTTTTGTTTTACATGGCCCAAGGGGATGGAAACCTAAAAAATGCAATAAAAAATGGAGGTGGAGCAGAGAAGTGAGAAAAAATAAAGACCTTAAGCACAAGTTGGGAGATTGTTTTTCTGACTCTTTGGGGATGTGTTCAGATGGAAGTAGAAATAACTGAGATCTTTAGAGACCTTTTTTTGGTTTTGTTTATTAATTCTTAAGACCAAGTACATATGTAGAACAGAACTGTGTCTTCCACCCTTCTAGATAAAGCAACAGCTGTATGTTGTGGGCTTCCAGGTCTGCAGTTTGTCTGGGGCTTTTTGCTGCCACTAGCCCCAGTTTGGGGGTGTTACCAGGGAGGCCACCCATAGGACCCCATGCTTCCTAAAAGAAACAATGGCCGGCTTCATCTTTGGAAGATGCACTTGCCCTCTTCTTACGTTTGCAAGATCAGTTCCCTCACTTCAGAGTGGTCTCAGCCCCACCACACCCAACAGCCATGACTAAAGCCATGCTCACAGCTTCATGGTTAACCTCTTCCAGCAGCTGAAGCACTCTGGCCACATCCCTTCCCCTGCAGTATTATATGTTGCAGCACAAGTCCAGTCCACAAACCAGCCCTTGCCCTCAATTGTGCCCAAACACAAATAGCATGCAAAACTTCCTGATTTGTGGAAGGCAAGAACTAGACCTTCACACAAGGTCATCTGCATTTGTACAGGCCTTGTTTTTTGCCTTTCTCATCAGGTGATGTCTGGTCCACCTTTCTGCAGCATTCAGCAGCCTGCAGACAGCAGACCAACCCTCTTGGTGGACACCCTTTCCAGGTGTGAACAGTAAGGAAATACTGGAGTTGTGCTGAATGCAACACTGGAACTACAGTCTATCATTTTATCTCAGTCCAGTCCAATTATTTGGAATTGAAACCAGGGTTTGATTAATGGTCACATCAGCCAGGTTTCAGAACACCCTCTTGACAACATCCTCATTTCAGCTTTGTGTTGTTGCCCACAGAGGTCCCCACAGTCTTTGGCCCTGCAGCTTGACAATATTACCTGCTGCAGCACCAGCACTAAAGCTGCTTTAGGGATAGTCACAGATGACATTGATGTGTTTCCTTCCTGCATCCATCATTCCAACACACCTTCTTACCAGTTTGTCCAAACCAAATATCCATAAAGGAAAAAAAATAAGAACACATATTTTCTTTCAAGTGCTCCTTCAGTCTTGATGAGAAACCTTCCAAAGCTCATTTCTCCACATGTCTTTGCATCCAAAAATCAGGTGGCAACTTCACCTTTGCTTTCTAGTGGCCCAACATAATTGCCTCCCCTCTCAGATGCTGTATGCCCAGTATGACGACCTCGCTGATCTGAAAGATGGAGCACTGAGACCCTCCTTGCTCTAAGACAGTGCATATTCTAGGCATTGGTCCAGCAAAGTCTTCAAAAGAGGCTGTTCTTCCTTTCTTAGGACTCTACTTAACAAAACTCTGCATTACAAGATTTAACTTCATCCCTATGTTATCTTATTCCAGTGATCTAGGAGCTACCAGACTAAGCACAAAGAGCCTGTTTTAAAGCTGTTCTGCCATATCTCCTTGCAGAAGCAGACCAAACCCCTTTTAGCCAACATGATTAAACCAGTTCATCCTTTTCTGTATGTGCTCAGCAGTGATCTAGCTGCTATGAGAGATGGCAACACGTCTCTGCAGCTGCTTTACCTGCAAGTGTGGCTATTTTGTACTTTGGGTAACATCCCTTTTGGAATAATTCTAAACAATTTCTCACCTGTACAGCTTCAGGCCTTTCAATATATGTGGCTGTAGTTATTTAGCCAGCCAACCTGCCACAGCACAGAGAGTGCCAGGGACATGAGGGAGTTCTTTGAATTTCAAACATATATGTTTGCTGTGTAGGAATCTGCAGCTGGAGGGACAAGCTGTGAAGATACAACACCGATTAAATGTTTACTGATAGCATATAAAAAGTAACCAGAACAACAGACAAAAGCAACATTTTGCTGGAAGTGGACACCAGAAACAAGGACTTAGGAGCATAGATGGAACCCTGCTGAACTGGTTTTGGGTTTTCCCCCACTCATGGCTGGAGAAGGGGGAAGCAGGCAGAGCAGTGCTCACAGTCAGCCCCAGTGGTGCCATCTGAGCTCTGTGGCATGGCTGCCAACCCCAGGCGTGAGGGCTGGGGCTCCAGTCCTTCCAAGGGCTGGAGTGGGGCTGGCACTGAGGAGCTCCATCGCTCACAGCCTCAGGAGCAAATTCTCCTCTCAGCTTGACAGTACAGTGGATTTTTTCTTGGCTCCTCCAGTGAGACACATTAGGACCCAAAGCAGCACTTTTAGGCTCTTTCTGCACGATATCCCTTGGAAATGTGCCTTGATGCCCCTTTTTGGCATGCCAACCTGGCTTACCAGCTGTCTGGAGCTGGCACACAAGCCTGGGCCAATAGAGTGGTGTTGCAAAGAATGGTAAGCAGTTTTTTTGCAGCTCCAGCCTGGCAGGTGCCTGAAGTCCTGCTGTGCCCCGGGCTTCTGTCCCACTGTGAGATGCAGGGGAGCCACAGTGCTCCCATCAGCTGGTGCTACATCCTCGGGGGAGTCGGCTGCAGGCTGCGGTATGCGGCCAGCAACTGTTGACTTCTTTTTCCGTGCATGGAAGGGTAAGTAACCTTAATTAAAAACATGAAGCCCACAGTTTGTATCACATTCATGATGTTAAACAAGGTCTGGAAATAGAAACACTGTTTTCATTTAAGCTTTCCAACTGTGATCTATGTAATAAAATATGGAGGGGGCGGGCGTGTGTGAGATTTACATGTGATGATTTGGGAGATCTCACTGCTCTGGAGGCTTGTGAGGCGCCGCAGTGCCAACAGTCCTGCCACTGCCTCACCACGTTTGGCAATGCCTGCCCCACACACACATTTGTGTTTTTCAAGAACTGCTTTCCAAATGGTGATTTCTGCCCTCGGCTCTTGCTGCTGTGAATTATTCTGGGTGTGGAATCTGCCAGGCCCTCAGCAACCTGCTGCCCTGGCTGCCTGTGCCCTGCCCAGCTCTGGACAGGCAGGCAGGTGAGCAGTGCCCATTTCCACCACTCCTGGGGACCACGTATTTCCTTGAGGATAGCCACATACCCTGCAAGTGCAATGATCCTCCAAGCCCATGCCCAAACAACTCCACCATCAGTAGACACAGGGAAGGAATATTTTTGCCTTCTCAGGTCCTCCTGATCCACCACATAGCGAATGAGCATCCATTCCCCCACATTGGACAGGTAGAGGGAAGGTTCTTCCAAGGGCACTTGCTCAGTACCCTGCCAGTGCACAGATTTCCCCTTCTCCAGAGGCTGTTTCAGCCTGCAGAGCACACAGAAACGTTCTATCTGCACATCCCCTCAGGCTCTGGGGACTAGAACCTGCACCTGCCCTAGTAGAGGGTTTTGAAGAGGGCAATGGGATGACAACAATTGTCTGAAACTGCAAACGACTGAGATCACCTTCCCGCGGGCACTTGGTTTTGGTCAAACCTGACACTTTCTAAGACTCCCTTTGCTGTGACATAATTATAACAATACTTCCCATGCCATAAAACGTTCATTTTGGCATGGTAATGATCAGAGCTGTGTGTTTTTCAGGAAGATCCTGTTCAGCATGTCAGTCTAACAGGAGGTATTTGTCCCACATTGCTCCTCTATGCCACCTTCTCCCCCAGCTGGCTCCTGAATGCTCTGGCCATGTCATGTCCTGAGGGGTAGCCTTACCACGGCTTTGCCCAGAAGCCTGTGGAAGTGCAAAATGCACAGCCTGCACAGGAGCATTCACGTGGTTATTTACATTTTTCTACCTTCTCTTTTCTCGGCAGGGGACTGGCAGCAAGTTGTTAATGTCTTTTCCTCTCACTCTGGGCAATGACATTTCTCCCTGGGTATTGTGGCATCTTCGGTGCATTGCCCTTCCCCAATCTCTGCCCTGCTTTCCGTCAACCAATGGAGAAATTACAATCAAGATCGGTGAATCCCGATGCCAAGCTGCCCCTCTTCCAGAAACCCTTTTGCAATGCGTGTGGCTGTGTGACGTCACGAGGGGCAGTCGTGACGTCAGGCTCCCGTGGCGGCGGGATGTGAGGATGGGGGTGAGCCCCAGGAAGGAGCCCACGGCGGATAAGCCCTGCGGGGCGGCGGGCGGGGGTCCTCGGACCACAGCGTGTTCCCCCCTCCGTCCCCACCGCTCCTGCGCCAAGCCAGCGGAGAACCGTGTACCCTCCGCGGTGGCATCTGCAGCCCAGGAAAACGGGAGGGAACGAGGCCAGAGTGATGGTGGGGGCCGGTGGGGATACGAGTGGTAGCGGTATGCAGACTCAGGTACTTTGGGGTCACGCTGGCGGGGACAAGGACGGGGACAGAGAGGTGAGCGTGGAGCCGCGACTGGTGCCCGCACGAGGCATCCGCTGCGCGCACGTCCCTGCGGGTCCGCAGGCGCAGACGGCTGCTCTCGTTCACCCGCGGCGGTCAAATAGCGTCTGAATTACATCCTTGTAAATATTGACCGTGGCCATCTTCATTTCTGCGCACAGAAAACCAAAACGTTAAGCACGGCTGGGCCGCGCTGCCGCTCCGCTGGGCTGCGGGGGTGCATTTGGTGTGGAGCGGCGGGGCCGGGGGAGCAGGGGCACATCCCTGGGAGCGGGCCGGGGGCGCCCGTAGGCATCGCAGGACACTGAACATCGTGTGTCTGCGGAGAGCGCCGGCCGCGGCGAGGATGCTAAAGGCGGCGGGGCTGTCTCCCGGCTTGGACTGCGGGCTAATTTAGAACCCTTGGGCGGGGGGTAGGGAGGGACACACGACACTCAAGAGAAGACGGGGAAGGATGGTGGGAGATGGTTCCTGGCATGGCATCATTAAACACCTGTGTTCATAAGTGGCAGGGGCTGTGGCTGCGCCTCGCTCCCCGACGGGGGTCTCTCCCGCTGTCAGGGTGACACCAGACTGCGCCCTCAGCCGCCTTCCCCGGGAGACTCCCCCATACAGACGGCGAACGGCCCAGCCGTGCACCGCCGTACCCTCAGATGCCCCTGGCCGGACTCCTCCCGCCCCTCCACGCAGCGCCCCTCGACGCCGCTCTGCCAGGGCGGGGATGGGGGTGAGCAGGGCCCGTGCCGTGGCTGGGGCTGCTGCGGTCCCCTTGCCAGCGGTGACTCCCCCCGGGGATGGGGAGCGGCATCCCGGCAGTTTGAGTGGCTGCGCGGCGGCTGAGCCTCCGGGCGCCGGCTCTGCGCATTTGGTGGTCGTTAAAAACAATTTGTTTCCCTCCCCGTTTGGGGAGGGGGAAGGGGAAAATCATTCTGGGGGAGGGGAAGGAAAGAGAAGGGAAAAGGGGGGAAAAACGGAGTGAGGGAGAGAGAGCAAACGAGACAAACACCAAAGCCGACAGAAAACCCGCGCTCCGAACTATTGCGACACGGAACGAGGA
>VWYP01008561.1:0-157887 GCA_013400435.1 Pycnonotus jocosus | reverse complement strand
GTCCTCAGCGCCCCTTCTCCGCGGCAGGGCGCGGCAGAGCGGCGGGAAGGTGCGGCACAAGCGGCAGGCGCTGCAGGACATGGCGCGGCCGCTCAAGCAGTGGCTCTACAAGCACCGCGACAACCCATATCCCACCAAGACGGAGAAGATTCTGCTGGCCCTCGGCTCCCAGATGACCCTGGTGCAGGTAAGGAAGGGAACCCCTTACCCCCACCTCCAAAAGCCGCTCTGAGGCGTTTCATGGACGGGAGGGATGAGGACAATATCTGCCAAAGCTCCTCTGTGAGCTCAGCAAAGGACAGTGATGCGTATCAGGGAGCATCAGTGCAGCCAGCGAGACCAAGGGTCCTGTGCACATCCTTCTTCTACTCTCTCCTGGGCTCCCCCACCCCAGCAGGATTGCCTCAAACAAAAATCACCACATCTGAGCTATCGTGGCTGGGGAACTGCTAAAGACAATCAGCAAAAAGTGTGTGCTTGCCCTCCTAGGAATAGATGCCCTCATCCTTTCATCTCATTCATAAATACAATGAAAATATTTTTGCATAGTCTAAATATTCTCAGGTAAAAATATTAGTCACGAGAGATTTCAGCACCGAATAGGAATTGTTGAGGAAATTGCAGGGAGCTACTCTTCCCTTTTGAAAAGGTGGCAGGCTGGAAACTGTTCTATTGTTCTGATAATGATTGTCAGCACCTGTTGCACAGACAGAGTTACCATACACGCTGTGCACACTGGCTCAGCACACACAATCTTTCTAGGAATTATCATCGTAATATAATTAGACATGGGGAGTAATTGTTTTGCTCTCAGGTAATTCTCCTCTGAAGTGACTGGCAGTCGTCTTGCTGTAAGAGGCATAAATTTCACTGCAAATGTTTATAAATCTCACTTCTTTGTTCTCTTTGCCATCTGGCACTCTACTGAAATATGTGGATAAATGCTATCAGTTGCCGAGTGATGCTATCTCAGGTCTGGATGCTGCAAAGATTTATGCATTGTGAATAATCTAATTTCCTTTCTGCAAGCTACTGCTAGGTGCGTAAAATGAAACCCATGTGTTTGCAGGATTGGGTCCTCATCACTCTGCCTAACACATTATGTGTCACTTTGCAAAGGATACAAAGAGATCAAAGTAACCTAAAGTATTAGAAAAAAAACAGGTGATAATTCAGCTTTATTATTTTGAGTGACCCTTCAAAAAAACCTGTGCTATGAACTTCAATTGTAGTAATAGCAAAATGGAAAATTTTTACACTTCAGTACCTCACATTGAAACTATTGCACTAGGAAAAACACTATAGCTGTGACAAAAATAATATTAATGTCTCAGAAAATGCCAATTAAACTGGAAGATATAGTTATAACAACTTCTCTTGCTTTTAAAAAATATACATGAAATGTTTAAACTATGATTACATAAACACTGTCCCTTCAATGGAAAAAATTCAATAGGAGTATTTTACTGGACTATGGTCCTTAGAATATCCCTGTATTTTTACATGAGATTTAAAACATAAATCCTCAATATGTTTTGGGGCACTTTCACATTAATGACATCTTGAGGAGTTATGCTGTTCTTTAAAAAATGCCTCAGAATGAACAGAGAAGGGAAAAATCTGGTGGGTTTTTGCAGGATTTCTCTCATGACAACTTTGATAAATGCTGATGGGGATATGTTAGCCTTTATAAAAGTATCAAGTGATCCATGGCCACTTCTCCACAGAGTTTTGTTATCTACATAAGATCTAGAATAAAATTAAAAAGAATCAGGGAGGGCAGCATTTAGCTCTGCTAGACCCCTGTGACTCTAGTGGATTTACACTGAAGCTGGATTTGACCAGTTTTGTTTCTATGAACTGCAATATTTGAAAGAACTGTGCAAACAGGCACATCTATCTTCACTTAGAGAAGCACTACATCAAAGAGAAATCCCAGGTGTTTTTTCCATCATTTTTGTGCAATGCTCTTTTAATCCAGGAATCTGATAGCATCTGTATGAGATGTAAATACATATGTCTGGCACCAGCAGTAATTCCTGAGCCGCAAAAGAGCTAAACAACACACACCCTACACCTACTTTTTGGATGCTCAAAAAGAAAGATATTGTAATTCAGTTCAAAATCTTTGTTCTCTAAGAGTGAGAGAGAGCATGCCAGGGTGTGATCTCAGTCACACTGGGTACATCTGAAATAGCTTTCCTGGAGGCTGTGCTCTTTCAGACAAGTGGTATTACCAAGAGCAGGTTTGGGACGGGGCTGTGGTGTCTGTTGGAAAGCTTTACTTCTGTCTCAGGAGGGACACTTTGCAAAAGCATCAACCAGGGTTGCCTATAAATTGTTTTTCTAATCTAATAATATTGTTGGACATTGTTGGAGAACCAGGAATCAGTGTATGATGTTTTCTCCGGGTTAAACGCCTTCACATTTGCTGATCTGATATTTCCTATGCTTTTTACATTTCTCAGTGTTGTCCAGTGGTGTTTGCCCCCACAGCTTTGCACTCCTGTGGAGGCTGTCATCTGCTGACAGCTGCTGCCTCTTCCCAGCACCCCTCATATGCTGACACGTTGTTGTCACAAGCCATAGGAAAGGCAAAAGATACTGTTGAATATCTCTTTGAATTTCTGAGTTTCTAACAAAATGCCATTTAGGGAATTGATGGTTTAGGGAATGGAAATGCCATTTAGGGAATGGAAAAAATGTGGTTTTTTGTTTTTCACCTGATGATGACCTTGGAAAAGGTCTTCAGTAGCTGCCTGGAAGATGATGGTGGTCATAGTAATATTGATAATACAGATGTAACTCTCCTCCTTCTGCTTTCTTTCATCTAATGAACCTTATTCTAGTACGTACCATCTATCCCAAGGAGCTTTTTTTAGGACCAAGGCATAGATAAAACCAAATCTTCTGTAGAGACAAAGAGGTGAACATCCAGCCCTGTTTTTTTACTTTTGTTGTTAGGACAAACTAATGGGATGCAGATACTAATAACTTTTGTTATTAGTATCTGCATGTCAAATCTTCCACAACTTTATTTCTGTTAGTTTTGCTAAGACCCAGTTGATCGATTTTAGATTAATTTGTTCTACTTTACTAATACTTTGGTCTACCCCACTGTTCTTGGGTGCAGTGGGACAGTCAGGGGACTGTTCCAGATGCATGTCCGACTGCAGTGTGGAAGAAAAGTCAGATTCTTTCAAGGAGGTAGGATTTTGCAGGAATCATAAATCATCTTCTTTCTTAAGTAGTAGTAGCAAAACCTGGGGCAAATTCTGGGCTGACTTACTCCTGTGCAGGCCAACAAGGTCTTTGGGAGTCTTCAAGGCAAATGTTATTGCAGATTTCAGTCCAATAGTCCAAAGTTTTCTACTTCCACAACTGCCAAAGCAGGAAACCAAAAAAGCAATATAGTTTGAAAAGGCATTTTATATTTTACTCCAATTAGATTCCAATTCAGAATCCAATAACTTGTCCTATTAATATGCTATATTTTCATTTGTATTATTACCACAGTGCTTGATTTATTTTATTTTAAATTTTGCTTTAGATGTTCTTGTGAAATAAAAAAGAAAAATGGCTGTATATTCCTTCCAGAAAGAAATATGAATGTATGTATTGTTGGAAAGAAGGCTTTTTCAATACAAGGATTTGTATATCAGTCATGTGCTGCTATGGATTTAATAGTATTCAGATTTATAAAGGCATATCTGGATTACTGGAGGAGGAGAATTGCTTGATGTCTGTTCCCTTTCTGAAAGTTTGGCCACTCTTAAGCACTGAAGCAGAACAAATTACAATAAAATTGAAGATGTTTCTTCAGAAGTAAAGCCAGAGGGTCAATATTTCATGATGCTGATATAAGTACCTGATGCTCTTAGAGAACAACTGAACTGCTGTAAAAAAATGAATGCTGGGAAGCACATCTGTTATCATTCCCCTTGGGTTTTGTCTTTTTACTTCTCAAGGAGCTACAGGATTGTTACTTTACAAGAACAGTGAGTTTCATAATATGTTTTTTCAAGATACTTACTTCTTGGGAGGTTTATGTGACAAAGGTTTTCTGACTGGCTTTTATCTAAATCTTTTTTGTTGTTGTTTTTTATATTATTTTTGGAGATCACAGTAGCACAGCTTGGGACCATGGGAAAGGTTGGATGTTTTTGGCAGCTTTGGTTGTTTCTTTTCGTAATGGTTTAGGTAAGTGTGGTGCAAACTGGCACTCTTTCTGAGTGGGACCTACAGCAGTAGACAGGCAGGTTTTTAAAGACCACATGAATAGACAATGTAACATTTGGGGCTGGTTGAAAGGAATGGTAAAACTCTTGTGTCTTTGAAGGAGACAGATGGTGGCTGGAGGTCAGGGTGAGCGTGCTGACTGGTACAGCCTGTGGCTCTGCAGCCTATTCCAGTTCACACACCTGGAGGGTGTCCAAGACTGAAGAGTGAGAGAGGTGTTGAATCTCATGATATCTTAGAAATCAGGATTTTCCAGCAACATGCACTAGTGCCCAAAAGCTGGAAAGCACCTAGAGATTACCACATCAGAGATTAAGCCTTAAAAATCTCTTAAATGGATTTGACTAACTTTCATTTCTTCCAAGGCTTTAATGGGCTTTGTTGTAATTGCATTTGGGATAAGAGTTTCTAGAGTGAGTTTGCTGCTTCATGCTTTAGTAAAGGTTTCTCTTCTAAAAGCTAACTTGAGGTTCTTTCAGAATCATAGAGTCATTTAGGTTGGAAAAGACCTTTATAATCAGAGTCCAACCATTAACCCAGCACTGCCAAGTCCACTGCTAAACCATGTCCCTAAGCACCCTGTCTACATTTCTTTTAAATACCTCCAGGGACAGTAACTGAACCATGGTAACTTTTGCTGGGCAGCATGTTCCAATGCCTGGCAATCCTTTCTGTAAAGAAATTTTTCCTGATATCCAATCTAAACCTCCTCTGATTCAATTTGAGGCCATTTCCTCTTGTCCTATCACTTGTCACTTGGGAGAACAGACTGAACCCCCACCTACAACCTCCTGAAAGGAGGTGGTTGTAAAGAGCACTAAGGTCTTCCCTGAGCCTCCTTTTCTCCAGGCTAAATCTCCCCCTCTCCCTCAGCTGCTCCTCATCAGACTTCTGCTCCAGACCTTTCTCCAACTCTATTTTCCTTCCCTGGACTCTACCCAGCACCTCAGTGTCCTTCCTGAATTGAGGAGCCCAGAGCTGGATCCAGCACTCAGGTTGCAGCCTCACCAGGGCTAAGCACGAGGGTACAATCACTGCCCTGGTCCTGCTGGACACATGTTACAGTCCAGTTCTTAAAATTATTAGAAATACCTCTGCCTGAATTAAGATGCAGACCAGACCATATGCCAAAGGATTCCAGTTTCTGACACTACACTATTGCTGACACAGGCCAGGATGCCATTGGCCTTCTTGGCCACCTGGACACTCACTGGCTCATATTCAACTGATGTCAACCAGCACCCTCAGATCCTTTTCCAGCAGCCCTCTTTCCATCCACTTCCCCCAGCCTGTGGCCCTGCAGGGGTTGTTGTGGCCCAGGGGCAGGCACTTGGCCTTGTTGAACCTCGGACCACTGGCCTTGGCCCTTGGATCCAACCTGTCCAGAGTCCTCTGCAGAGCCTTCCTGCCCTCCAGCAGATCAACACTCCCACCCAATCTGGTGTCTTTGCAAACTGACTGAGGGTGCCCTTGGTCCCCTCATCCAGATCATTGATAAAACAGGACTGGCCCCAATACCAAGCCCTGGGGAACACCACTGGTGACCAGTGACCAGATGGATATAACTCCATCCACCAACACTCTTGGGCCTGGCCATCTCCACAGTTTTCTACCCAGCAAAGAGCACACCCATCCAAGCCATGGACAGCCAATTTCTGCAGGAGATGCTGGGGAAAATGTGTCAAAGGTTTTGATGATGTCCAGGTAGACACATCCACAGCCTTTCCTTCATCTACTAAGATGGGTCACCGTGTCATAGATGAAGATCAGGTTGGTCAAGCAGAACCTGCCCTTCACAAATCTTTGCTGGCTGGGCCTGATCCCCTGATTGTCTTGTATATGCTGTGTGATGCCACTTAAAATCATCTGCTCCAGAAAGTGCAGGAGTACAAGGTGCGATATATTTATCTCATTATGAAATAATGATCAAATACTACTATTCCCTTCTCTCATAGCAGAAGACTTAAAATATGACTCATCTTTTCATACTGATGTGCAGAAAGCAAAGCAATGACATGGGAAGAATGAGCCCAAAATAAACCAAGAGTACCATGCAGAAATCACTCCTGCTAAATTTAATTGCTTTTATGTATGAATCATACTAATACTACCCTATCTTTTCTGTAAATGGCACTTCACTGATGAAAAATTTCAATATGTAATAAAATGAAGCATAATGGAATCTTTCTTGTGAGAGGTTGGAAAGCTGTCAGTTTGGTAAAATGCTGCAGTAACTGCAGTCCTGATGATTGGGACCCTGGATTGATCCATTTCTACTGTTAAATACTTGATTTCAGAATTACACTGTCATGCAGCAGGTGACTGCTGCTTCAGCTGAGCAGTCTGAAGTGACTTTGTTAACAGCTTTAGAAAGTGCATGGATTCCAGCCCACCCTATCTCATTTACTGTAAAAATTACTGTGTAAGTATGATTATAAGCAAGTAGCCTAAGAAGAGAATGAAAATTACTTACTCTGCCAGCTACAGGTTTGATTTTCTAACCGGTCACAGTAAGCTACATGCCTTGTAAAGTTATGTGTTTGCCATCTGAGCACTGAACCAGGGCTCACCATGTTTTCAGTGGAACCCTGTTTCAATTAAATGCAATTTTAGGTAAAATCAAAGTGACAGACATAAGGCACCACTGCTAAGTTCTAGCTGGGACTCTGAACTGAAGCTTTGCTTTTTTCTTTAGGCATGTAGTGTTTTTTTTCTCGTAATCACTTTAGAAGAGATTATTGATCAAGAATAATTAGAGTGATACTTCTCTGTCATTTTTACAGTAACCTTAGCTACTACAGAGAGATGATGAAACTAGGGCCAAAATCCAACACTAAGGTCTACAGTTCGGCTCTCTATTAGGTGGGGTAGCATGTAGTGATAAAACATGTATGAACTTGCTTTGCAGGTTGATGTAAATTAAATGATGTGATGGCTCCCAGGTTAGAATATGACAACAGTAGTCTGGCTTCCTCTGTGTGCATGTTCATAACACAAAGATGTGAGCAGGGCTGAGGGCTGCTAACATTCTTTGCATTCTCCTTTGCAGGTGATGCTATTCTGCCTCCTTCTTGCAGAGATCATGTCAAAATGCACTTACTCATGCCAGGGTTAACTAGTACTTTTAACACTTTATTTATCGTTTAGCAAATATCATTAGAATGTAGGTCACTTGCCTCTGATCTTGCTCATAGTAAAGATAGAATTGTCAGTATTTTCTGTCTTTTTGAGTTGCAGTAGAATCAAGTCCAGCATTTTCATGCAAAGTCATTGCAAATGCATGCATCTTATTTGGTGGTTTAATTAGCACTGCTGGCACTGAAGGGTAGACTGTGCCTTTTTGCTTATTCAGTGCCTAAAACACTGTGAAATACTTGTGTTTGAGCCTGACTTTGTGATGAGCCTGTATGCTAGAGGGATACTAACATGTATCCATTTTGCTATGTCAAACTCTAGAAAATGCTCTCCAGTTGGGAAGGAAGACAAACCAGACTATTGCTTAGTAGTCACCCTGTGAGGAATTGCATATTTACTGGTTTTTAGGCTGTCCACAACAAAAAGAGTTTGTAAAATCTGCTGCTCTGTAGAGCAAATTGTTGGTTTCTGCAGTGAGTCAAAGTACGTTGTACTCTGTGTAAGACTTTCCTGATGCCCAGGGCTTGTCAGACTAAGAGTTCTGTTAAAGTATGAGGGAGAATTTGGGCTTTCATATATACAAATTTAGGACGTCTTTTTCTGTTCAATAGCTATATAAACATCAAAAGAAATTCCTGAATATTAGATACTAGTTTAGTTTAGGAAGTTGGTAATATATTGAAGGTTCATATTGAAAGTTCAGGGTTTTATCTTTAAAATTAAAAAAAAAAAAGAGAAAAAGATTAATATAAAACTAGTATTTGGGACACTTTAATTGAAACCTTGTGATAATGTGGTTTTGCTAACACTTGGGAAGGGTGGGAAGCCTGAACTTGTCTTCCTGTATGAGATTCCTGCTCTGCTCAGTGATAATTTTGTGGACTTCTGTTCATATTTCTCTTGTTTGCTGTATTCTTGAAGCATACATAAAACTCATGAGGGCTCTATGGATTTGTTTATTTGTGTAATTTTCAAGGGAAACTAATACACACGTTTGTATGCAGGTATCAAACTGGTTTGCCAATGCAAGACGTCGCCTGAAGAACACAGTCAGGCAGCCAGATCTTAGCTGGGCTTTGCGAATAAAACTGTACAACAAATATGTTCAGGGAAATGCTGAGCGACTCAGCGTGAGCAGCGATGACTCATGCTCTGAAGGTTTGTTGATGCTCTTTTATCGATTTTCAAATGATTAAAATATAGTTAGAAAGTATTAGATAGCCGAAGTTAGCTCTAATTTTTAATCACAAATACCTTAAGTGGATCTGTCTTTTTTTTTTTTTTTTTTTTTTGAATTAGGGGTTTTTTNATCTGTTTTTTTTTTTTTTTTTTTTTTTGTGAATTAGGTGTCTTTTTTGGCTCCCAACTATTACACAGCCTTGCAAAGCAGATTGTGTAAGTTGTTCAAGGTGGCAATCTGGCTGCATGTTATTATATTTCATTGTTGCTAGAAAGATAATTGTTAGTTCATTACATTTTACAAGCCTATTCCTTTAATCTTCATTAAAGGAAAAAAAATTGATTACATTTGTTGGTATAAAGAAATGAGAAATCACTTGACTGTTAGTTTCCTTCATGGAAGGGCTATGGTAATATTCATCATTAGAGGGAGAATCTGATTAGTGGGGCATCTTAGATGGTTAACTCAATATTACTGTTATTTATTTGAAGTATTTTGCTAGCAGCTGTTTTCCATAAAGGATGCACTGGAATTCTCTTTCTTTCTCAAATTAACAAACGCAGGATTTTTTTTTAAGTACCCTGTATTTTTAATAGAACTCTTGTATTAATTCTGTCTGTGAGTACTTTTCTTAGACAGTTGTGACATGGAGTTACAATGACAGGAACAAATCCTACAGAACATTGTCAGAAATCTGTATGTGAATTTTTAGAAGAGTATGTCTCAATTTGTACTCAATATCAAATATCTTTGTTCCAGTTTCAGGCTGTATTCATTTCTTGAAAAATGTGGGAATGTACTCATATTTCTACTCACTTCCCTTGAAAAGATTGCTTACAGAACAATTACAAGAACACAGTTGAAGCAAATGCACCTAAATATGCTGGGGTTTTCAGGCAAACCAAATTTCAAGTTATGATAGCAAGAATTCAGCCTATTCACACAGCTTTTTAAATGCTTATTATTGAGTTAGGGCACTTTTCAATTTTTTCTACCTGTCTTGTGTTAGTCATGAACAAATTAAACTCAAAGGCTGTTTTCTACAGCTAATTAATTTAGAATAGCTGGAACATCTGAGAATCATGGTAACTACTATGAGCAATGTGTGAACAGAGGAAAATGAAAATCAGTGTCTAATGCTAAAGGTACTGTCTAGTTTTAGTTATATTTATCACAATTCAAAACTCGTTGAGAAAGCCTTGTATTAAATATTAAGTACTCATTATTACTCTATCTTTGTTCTTTTGTTTTCAGATGGAGAAAATCCTCCACGAAACCATATGAATGAAGGGGGATACAACAAACCAGTTCATCACACTGTGATTAAAACTGAAAGTTCAGTGATAAAAACAGGAGTGAGACCAGAAGCAAGTGCCAATGAGGATTATGTGTCACCCCCCAAATATAAAAGCAGCTTACTGAATCGTTACCTAAATGACTCATTGAGACACGTCATGGCTACTAATGCAGCTATGATGGAAAAAACAAGGCAAAGGAATCATTCCGGTTCATTTAGTTCCAATGAATTTGAGGAAGAACTGGTGTCTCCATCATCATCAGAGACAGAAGGCAATTTTGTCTATCGGACAGGTAAGGGATATTTTTCTGCATGATTTCTATTACAGACATCTTCAGTAGACAGTGGCTCCTGGAATAAGTGTCACCTGACTGTGCCTTTTATGAGACTGGGTGACTTCTGTCCATCCTCTCATAGGGCAGTGGATAATTCCTGTCCATCTTCTTGCATGAGAGTAGATTACTCATGTCCATCTTCTCATATCAGAGTGGATAAATCCTGTGCACCCTTTCATTCTCTGGAGAAGTTCTACCTGCAGTAATGAAGCTGGTTTGCTTTTCAAATGGAGCAATGGGGATCATTTTTGAAATGACAGTTACAGGCCAGTTTTTGTCAGCACTAAGATGAGCCTCAGGAAGAAGAAAACTCTTGCACATTCTATTACAATAAAGGAGGACTAGAGGAGGACTGAAGTTCTCCAAAGCCACAGCTGGGAGGAGGAGGAGGAGGGCTTTGAAATTTCAAGGTGGCTGTTTGTGACACTTACACGAGTCATATGCCCTTCAGTGGAGTGCATGTGAACACCTTCCCCTGTTGTACTGTGCCTTTTCTGTTCTCAGAGTGCCTTGTCCAATACGTGACTCTTTGGTGCTCATGCATCTCTTAGGAATACAAGCATTAGTGTAGACTATTTTCTGCATCACTCTCCAGAGCCAAGGAGCCACAGACTTGACCCTTATATGCCTTATCTTACTGTTTTTTGAAGGGTTACACATAGTTTATTATTTTAATCTTATCAATAAAAACACACAAGCGTGATGTAATATCATCCACTGTGTTACCAGTCAGAGCACGGCACATGGGACTGCCTGATTCATGCCAGTAAATTGCTGTAAATCAGGGCAAGATCAGGACTTGCTGAAGTCCCTGTGAGGCAGGGAATGCTGGAAGGCTGCTCTTGTGAAACTTGTCCCGTATTTCTTTGGGACATAAGTTAAAACAACCCTTCATTGTGAAAAAAATGAAGTTCTGCACCCCAGTCTCTGAAAGCCTCTACCAGTGTCTCAGGGTTTTGACTCATTGCAGCAGCCCCTTGTATTGTCCTGGGGCTTTCTTGGCAGGTTATTCTGCCAGGGACCACCCTGGGCCAGCATCACTTTAGGGACAGGTATTGCTGAAAAGTACTGGAGGATTTTACAGTAAAGTTAATACAGATTTAAATTTTGTACTTGGTTCCCCTTGGCTTCCTTGGCAGGCAGGTTCAGGTGCCTTTGCAACCTCTCAAGTTCGCAGCCTTTGCTCTCTCTTTTCTGGCACATTTCCTGTGGGTTTTTTTATCCATGTGGAGGGGCCACAAGGCTGAGCTCTGTTGGTGGGGATTAGGAGGATGTTTGTGTGTGCAGGCTGTTGGGAATGACCAAAGAATGAGTGGGAACCATGTAGAGAAATGGGATCTTGTGAGAAAGAATAGTGCATGCTCAATTAATAAGTTTCAAAATAAATTTTCTTTGTTAATTTAATTTTTTTTTCTGAACATACCAAATGCATTTGGTTTGCATTAAAAGTATATTGTCTGCCAAGTTTTATTTTTAAGTGAAAAGTTACTCAAGAACAGATGCAGAAGCTCAGATATGTAAACTTCTGGTTTTTGGTACTTTATACCATAATCTAAAAATGGATGCAACGACTTTTTAAAATTTATAATAAATTTGCTACTGGATTAAGTTCTTCTTAACAAATTTTAAGCTGCACTGAAAAATATGGTCATTAATGTGAAGGCTGAGGGAGACACACTGTAACTGTGTAAATTCACCAGCTGTGGTGGAATGATTAAAACCTAGTATATTTGTCTCTAAAGTTTGTAAGTGACATTCTTGAAACTTCTCTTGAGATTATATTTAGGTCAGTTCCTAAATATCTTCCTTAACATTTTAACATTTTTTGAGAACAGACCAGCAGTTCTTAGGATATGGTTTTATTCTTTTTGCACTTCAAAAGCAGACAAACAGTATATAGAAAGAAAAAAAAGATAATATATATACATGATATACATGTGATATATGTATATGCATGACTTTTTTGCTATATTGTTGCTATAGATGTGTGAATATTCAGGAAACATAAGAACAAATGGGCTTTTTTTCAGTTACAAGATTACAGTCCCATTAATGATTTTCTGATGATGTTGTATATGCGGGAATTAAGCTCTTCATGAAGAGAGCAGATATTTTCAAATTATTGTCCATTTATGAAACTTACCTTCAAATAGATGAAATTATCCACACAATCGTTTGATAGGGAGAGATAAATAAGGATGATTTATTTTTTGAATGTTTTTTTCTTTGTAATTTGAATACCTGGGTTGGCAATTCTCACTGCAGTACTGTACCAAAGCTATACGTGTCTTCAAAAATAGCTGTAATACATTTTGGTTAAGTAAATAACAGAGTTTGGCTGACTTTACCACTCTTACCCTCCTGAAAGTGGCAAGTATATTTTTAAGTGAGATATCACCACTTACAAGGAGTTCTCCACTGCAATTTTTTGTAGAGCAAAATTTTTAACACAAAGGAGCTGTTGCGGGATTGTCAAGTCTCTACTTGATGTTTTAATTTATGAAGACATTTTAAGGAGTATTTCAAAAAGCAAAGAGTGAAAACTGATTGATGTTTTATTTTTGAGAAATGTTTGGCAAGGTCGTTGTGCCTGTAAGGACAGGCAGTCACTGGAGTTTAAACTAATTCTTTATTGTATTTATTTATTATCTGGAAAGGTAACCTTTTGTAGCAGATCATGAGTAAGAAGGTTTACTTGCCTTGTCTGGTTCTGGTTAAAGTCTGGACCCTGATTTCAGGTGCATCAGTGGGTCTGGAGCTGCTTTGTTTGCTCAGTGCCCGGGGTCAGTGTGGCCACGTGTGTCTCAACAGCCTGCGCCCAATTAACGGCGTATGAGTGCAGTGTCCAATAACAAAAACAAGAAATTGCAGTTTAAAGTTTATAAGGAAAATGGGTTGTAGAGGTTCCCATTTCAGTCATTAACATGCTTATAAACACGGGACCATATGCTACTCCAGCTTCATGCAACTGGGAAATCCCACATAAAGATCAAGGACAGGCTATATAACTTACTGTCAGCAGAGCAGCCTCGTTTTATACCTCCACACAATTATCCTGAGCTCATGGGAAGCAGTTTCAGTGCTGGAGCAGGAGCAGCAAACCCCCAGCTGGAGCCCTTACAGGTGCAGTGCCCACACTGCCATGTCCCCAGTCCTGGCCTGGGGAGGCAGGGAGCTGCTGTGGGAGGCAGCACGGGCATACAGGGCAGACAGAACGGAGCAGCCGGGGAAGAGTGCAGCCGGCTCGGCTGTGTCACAGGTTTCTGTGTCTTTCTGTCGTAAGCTGATATTCTTGTGTACATAACGGGACATACACAAGTGTGTTCACTTAAAGCAGAAAATTTCAGTTCAGATCAATCCTGGTGCAGGTATAATGTATAAGTATATATAATTGGTCAAGTATGCATCTTAAACTGATGACTGAAAGGCTTGGTTCAGTGTTTTTGTTTAGTTAAAAAGCCGTGTTGGAGAACTGGCATTCACTAACTGCTTGGCATGCAGTCACTCACAGCGGGTTCTCTGTGTGACAGGAATAAGTGAAACCAGACTTGTCTACCTGTATTTGTTGTACAAATGCATGCAGAAATAACAGTCTTGACTGCAACAAGCACTCCAGAAATCTACAAGGAAAAGATCTAATGTTTGTAGTAAAGCTGAATACAAATCTAAAGAGGCAATGTCGGTCTCTGGTTTACGGATCACTAAAATGCTGACTTTTCTGTAATCACGCTGCAGTGCTCCCTGAGTACCCTATTGTCATTCACCTGCAGAAACAAAATGTTCTACATCGTTGTAGCACAAGGAAATGAAAAATTCCCAGCTTTCTGGGATATTGCTGTCTAGTGAAGGAAAGCAAAAATTAAAACAAGAGAAAAAGAGATGAAATAGCAGGATAGGGAGTCCTTTTTCTGTAGGCAGATTTTTCATTGATTTCACTTTATATGTTACTTACCACGGTAGAAAAGCCAGAACAAATAAAAACAGTGAGGAAACCCAAGACTTGCAGGCCTGGAAAAGAGGGTGATTTTAAACAAGCACTTGAATGACTGGCTGATTTTTGAAGATGTTTGATCTCTATTTTTAGACATTTATACTCAGGAGTGTGCTCTGTTTCTAATGTTTTCATTACTACTGACTTTTTCTTTCCTCTTGCCTTCCTTTCTTTCTTTCCTTTGGATCCTGCAAAGTTGGTGATTTATAAAGCACAATTCTGGATCATTTATTGCAGCACACTGAGCACCTCTGATGAGACCCTCGGCACTCTGCAGGATTAGGCCCACATTCCTACAGAGCACTTAAATGTAAGGGTGGAGCCATGCACATAAGTACTATAGAGAGACACAAACTGCAGAACAGTGCTGTGATTTTGTGTGGTCCTTGCCAACTTTTCCTCACAATTTGACATTTTTAGAAATTAACATGTAATTTAAAAATAAGCCATAAAATTTGAAAGCATAATATGGACACAATGGAACCTGTTTTCAGAAACAACTCAAGGGACCTACAAAAACTGCTCACAGCAATGACTTTTGCAAGTTGGATCTAAATGGTGCTAGAGACTTTGGGGATACTTTGAAATAAATGGTAACCAGGGAGAGCTGAAGGAGGTCTTTTTTGCAGATCCTAATGTCATCCAGAAGTGAAATGTAAAAGGTGAATGTCAAGTAAAGTATTAAATGCACACAGCAGCATAACTGCAATTTGAAGGTTACACAGTTAGGATTGTATTTCTGCAGGAATTTTATTATTACATGACCTGATCCATCAACTAAAATGGCATGGAATTGAGAATTGAGGAGAAGATTGTGTTTAATTTACTGTTCTGTTGTTTTTTCTAAAGAAAGAATAAAAGGAAATAGCTTTACTGCATTGGAAGCGTCAGGTTTAATATATCAGATGTGATAGCCCAAATCTGAGAACTTTAAAGATCCTACCCGTTCCCTGGTAGTTTGGTTCACTTTTTGCATTTCTTTCAGTTCAAACCTCAAAAATCAAATAAGCTGGCTTTTTAGTTCTCTTTGCTTTCTTGATTTCTCAAAAACAGCAAGGGGAATGCATCAGGATTTTCTCCACATGACCCCAAAACACAGTGCTTCATCAAAATGGAATCATTTTTTGGGGGGAAGGTAGCAGTTCCAGCCTCTCTCAGGTAGGAGAATAGAGGAAGAGAGCACTGGTTGAGCTGGGAATGACAACAGCTGGGGGCAGAACACTGTCCCAAAAGCCTGGGTACCCAGAGGCTGCCAGCCGGCAAGGAAGAGCTTTGCCTGGAGCCAGCCCTGCTGAGAGGGGAAGCAACACTCCCAGCAGTGCAGTTTTCCTGTGCCACTTCTCTCCTCTCCATTCTTTTATTGGAAAAGAGAGTATTTGTTTTCTCACAGGTGTTGGATGCAAAAACTGTGCATTCTTGTTTTACCTCTTTGTTTTCAGATGCAAAAGACTGTGAATGTTTAAGGCTTTTTTCCCCATTTAAACCCAAAATATTTAAGATTCCTGAGATCCACCTCTATGCAGATAAGATGTGCTTCAAATAGCATCATATTTATTCCTGTTTTATAATTGAGGTATAATTGCTGTGGAGACCCCACAGAACAGAGGGGGACTGTGGGCACGTCTTCTGGTTTTGCTTCTGTTGATGTCATGGCACATTTTCCACATGCTTCAGTAAAAACTGTCTTGAGCCAGTTGTTTGGCAGCAGAGGATTTTTCTCAAATCACCTTGCCTCAGAGCAGCACGTGTCAGGACTGCTGACTGCTTTATCATTGTAGAGAATAAGATGTTCTTGCATGAATGATTTGAAATGGAAAGGATTACAACATTTGACCAAAAAATCAGAGAAAACACCAAAAAAATCAGGGCATCAGCCGTGTTTCCATGGCCGCAGGTTGCTGTTGCCTGTGCTGGTGCAGCACGCCCACCTTTGTTTCTCCATGGCCATTGAAATTTTCCCGGTTCAGATATTCACAGGAATGGCCAAAAAGCATCAGACCCCTGTGCTTGCCCAAGATCTCTCTCAGCAGCAGGAAAAATGTGTGGTACTGTCACCAATCTCTAACTATGTATTTCAATACTCCTCTTTAGAGCTAGTCAATGCTCCAGGCCTCAGCAAGGGCTATTCTCTGGCAAGTCTTAGGCTTCACTCATTTAGTGAAGGTGTTTTCAAAGAGAAAAAAAATACTTATCCCCATTTTCCCATTGTTCCGAATGTCTTCAGAATTATGCTTGGTTTTAAAACCTGGGGCCAGCCAAAATGTGAATGTTTCAGGAAATTATGTGCATGGAAAAGCACATAGTCATAAATCAGACTGTTTTCCAGTTTTAGCTCTAGACTGCATGGTTAGTAATGAATATAATAGGGAAATTAGTTAGAAAATTAGCAGTTAATTTAGGGATATTTAAAGAGTGTGTGAAACTACAGCTTGGGAAAACTCATTTAGTAAAATGGATGTGATTCCTTCTCCCCTTCTACTGCCTGAGCAGGATTTTCCTCAGTAGCCAGATTTGTGTGCAGATCTCTTGCAGCAGAAATGCCAGGCTCACGTGCTGCCTTGCCATGGCTTCTGCCCTGATTCAGGGATCCCTCAGCCTTGCAAACACCAGCCAGCTGCAGCCATTGCTGCAAAAAGAAACACTGCTCAGAGAGAAGGGCAGAGTGGGGCTTGGGGGAGATAACGGGACGAGGTAAATGAGCCGTGTACCAGCTCAGGCAGAGCAGCAGAGAGCCCTGGGTGCTGCAGCCCTGGTGCAAGAACCAGGGGCAGAGCAGGGCAGCACCAGGCAGAAGCAGTGGTTTGCATCCCATGGGATGTCTCCATAGCCTGCCTGCCTCACGCTGCAGAGAGGCCCTGGCACTGTGGCTGTCCCCCAGCATGCTTCTGAAGGCACAAAGGAGGGTGTATCTGCTCTGTCCCTTACGCAGGAAGCCCAGCAGCAAAATGTCAGTATCAGCTGTTTGTGCCAAAGGGGAGATGAAGGCCAATGAACTTGAAAGATACAGCATGATTATACATGGAATAGTGAAAAAGAGGAACAAAACACAAAGACAGAGATGTGTGCTGTCACCTCATCAGAAGTGGCTTAGAAATCACACATGACTTTATATATCAGTGATGGGGAAGCACTTTTGAGCAGACAAAGCCATGGTTGGAGGCAAATCACTGGGTTGTGAGCAAGACTTGTGCTGGCTCCAACACTGAAATGTGCCTGTTCTGCTCCTCAGGGCTCTTGTGGGACTGCAGCTGACTCTGCTCCTGCACCAAGACATCTGCCCATGGCACCTGCATGAAGAAAGAGAAATTACAGGGGCAAACCTCTTCTTTATTGCCCAGTGGATCACTTTTGCATATGAAATCTATAATCTGCATCACAAGTAACCAGTCTTCAGTGATTCCTACTAACATACTAATCTGTGTGCAGTGCAAGAAAGTGTGACCAGGAGGGGACAGGGTGCAGACAAGGCAGGCACGGGCAAGACGGGGTAGTAGCAGAAGGGAAAAAAAGGCTGGACTTTTCACATTCTGGCTGGGGCAGTAAACTTAAAGGAATGGCAAGCCCATAAAAGTTTCACTTCATTCTGGAAAAACATCTGAATTGAAACTTCACACCTGGCATGGGTTTTCTGTATGTCCCAGCCTCCTTCCGCCACTGCTGGGGAGAAATAATGCGATTTTGGGTAACTCCTGGTAGATTCTGCTTGTAGCACAAACTGTCCCTCGTGCAGTGTTACATTGCTGCTGTTCATGTTGCTGTAGTTAAGGTTGTACCTGTGTTTCCATTAGAACCCTTTTAATCTGCAAATTTATGACCCAGCTGTAAAAATTCAATCCAGACTGAAACTTGGCATGAACAGTGTTCACTCTCCCATCTGTGGAAGGGATTTAAGCAGGTACATCCCAGTAATAACCATCTGAGTTAGGCTTGTAAATTTGGAGCATGATGACTGGTGAAAAAACCTGTGAGCTTCTCCGTAGTCCTGGAGTCTGAAATATTTTATGCCTGTGGTGAAACTAGTGGAAAGGAGCTTGTTTGTATTCAGTCATATAGCTGTAAATAAAGAAAATGGTTCGGCTCTTTCTGTGCTTGCTTACATGCACTAACACATGTATTTTCCTTGCCATGGCAAGATTTTGATATGAGTGGCAAACACTTGAAACTTTCCAGGCTCCTGCATCAGTGCAGTTTGATGATTCTTAAGTAGGTTAAGAAATTGTATTGATGCTGGTGCAAAGGGTAGAATTTACCTATTGATTGTAATAGAAAAAATCAGGAAAATAAGAAGACTAGATTGTTTTCTTTGGGATGAGACTTTTTTTTTTTGATTCTTCTTAAAATACTATAAGTATTGAACTACAAAATTAGTTTTATTCACCATTGCTTCCTCCCATTTTAGCTTTCTTTTCCAAAAAGCTACACACTGAACGTGCCTGACCAGATAAACTAGTGATCTTATCTGATCCAGCAAATCCTATTTCCCTTTGCAGGCTTGTGGTTTTTAAAAGTAATTCTGTAATTTGAAAAATAACCCACCATTCTTTATGTGTTTAACTGAAATTTTTTAGGTCATTTGTCCATAATGTGAATACCAGAAATATAATGATGAAAACAGTTTAGTGAGACCAGACTTCTGATATTTCAAGTGTATTCACAGAGAAGCTTTTGGGAGGGTTTTGACACAATTTGAGAAGAGGGCTGAAGGGATATCTGCATGGAATAATGCTGGACTGTGGATGAGTTTGTACATGCAATTCAGAAAATGTCAGGAACCTGTGTAGATTGTTTGTGAATGAGAGTTTTGTTGGCTTGAAGGAAAAAGGGGAGTGCTTTTAAAAACACCTGTTCTGCAAAACCTTTTCTAATGTTCATCTGTAGAATTCGATTTCTGATTATCCAGAAAACCAGAGTTGGATTCAGTGATATTAAATCCACTTCACTACAGATTGAAAAATTTGTGTATGAGATAAAGAGGCAGATGTGGAAATTACCAGCAATTACTAAAGACTGAGGTCTTTTATGCTTTATGGCATTAAATTGGCATCAAATCACCACTTTAGATCTGCTAAAGGAGAAATATGTTATAACACTAAAGGCATGCAAGAGGGTTGTATAAGTGAGTTTTATGTGAGCTACAAAAAAGAATTTGAAAAAGGAACAGGAGTTTAAAGCAGGGAAGAGATTTGGAGAGGTAAACTGCATTGTAGAAAATCTGGAAAAGCAAAAAAAAATTCAAACAGAAAGATCAGATAAACATTTGAAGCTGCAGCAACTGAAGAGAAACACAAAAATAGGTGAAGCAAAATTCCAATGAACCATGGAATCTGTTTTCCTTAATTTTTCGGAGTGGCCTTGAAACCCAATGTCAGAGGCTCTATCTCTGTTCTTTCACTGATGGCCAGAAATTGAGGTTATGATGACCAGATCGTTTGGTATGGCACCGACATTTGAAGTTAAAAGGGATTGCCAAGACTCTCAGTTATGACACTGAAATATACCACTATTTCTAGAGCCAATCTTCAGTCCCTTCCTCATGCCTCCACGTTGATTCAGGCAACAGATGCACAAAAAGCAAAGCAACATTCAAAATAATCCCCTAGCTGAGGCTGGGGGAAGGCTGGCTAGTGGGCTGTAGCCAAAATTCCTTAAATGTTACAATGTTTTACATTTCTAAATGTAAAAACTTTCTTTCCAGTGTGAGGTACCAGCCAAATGTCTTAGTTACGGTATCTCAGAGTGAAAACTGGCATGTGGCCTTGTGGTCATTTGTGGGTATTGACAGATTTACACCCTCAAAGATCAAGTTAAATGTTGTCGGTTTCTCCATCTCCCCTTACTTCGTCGGGGTTTTTTGTCTCTCTGTTACTATTTGTCAATTTAAATCCAGTTTGCTGGAAAAATGAAGGCTCTTCATGACCTGGCTCTTCAGGAGCAAATTGCCTCAAATTCTTTCTGCTAGCCAAGGTATTTTGTAATGCCTTGCAAAACAGCGGCAGGATTGCGCTCCTTGCACTGGATGTACTTTGTGGGCTAGACACTGCGGGCAGTTTTAATGAGGTCTTGGTGTGCTGGAGAATTTGTCTCGGCCCTTGACTTCAGGGAGACACTTATCCCAGGTCCCTGTTTGTCTAATTGCTCTTTCTACCCCAAGGAGCAGGATCTGGCTTTGTTCCATTGTGGGCTGCACCATGCAGAGTCTGGACTGGTGGCTGCTCAGGGAGCAGGTTCCAGAGTTGGTGTGCAAATCCAATAGTCTGCTCCTGACTATTTATGGCAGCTTTGCACTTTGGTGGTGGATTATCCATTACACATGCACACTAACATTTATTGTCCTGCTTTTCTCCTTCTCATGCTGTTTAGCTGGCATAGCTGTTGATTTTTGCATCAGATTCATTTCCCTGAGATCATCTTCAAATAGGAAATTCCTCCAGAAGACAACAGCCTTTGTTCCATGTTCCTTTATCAGGAAAAGCCTTGGGTGTCTGCTGCATTGTTTGGGCCAGCTTTGTCAGAGAAAGCCATGTGCAGCCTGTGAAATTTATGTCAGCTGGGGGAGCAGGGGTGCTGGGTGAAGCCTGGAGCTCCCCTCTGTCTGTGATATCATAATTACAATAGTTCTGGGCTTCCTACTTGTTGAATCTCAGTAGTGCTGGATGTTTAGGGACACTTTCTGAAGTAAAGAGAAACCAAAAAAGCTGTCCTGCTCTGGCCAGCACTTGAGATTGTAGTGGTGTTTGTAAGATATACAGTGTTTCATATATACCTACAGACATATGCACATATATTTCCTTAGTGCTCTATTACGATGATGATATCTGTGGAATTCAAGTGCATTCTCTTGCTGTTTTGCTGTGCTTGTGCCTTCAGCTCAGAGCTGTGCTGAATTTTACCATGGCAGTGAATTTTGCAGACAGAGGAAAAGAGGCTCCCAACTGTATTGTCTACAAACAATGACATATCTCACTTTCAAATCCCACACCTCACTAAGTTGCTTACTCCAGATTGCCCTTGCAAAGATGAAAATCCTCTTCACAGAAGTCAGCAGAGAAGACACGGCTGACCTGCAAGTATTGATCCCAGTAATCCTTTGTTTTTATGCAAAGGCTTATTTTTGCTGTCTAAACCGATTTGAAGAAATGCTTGTTTAAACATTTAAATGAATAAAAATGACAGGTGTCTTTATAAGCCTGTTTTCCTTTCAGAATTTTGTCCCAGCCTTTCTGCTGCTGTTTTCACTCCTTGCCTAATGAGACTGAGTGATAATTTCTCCTTGCTACAAGTGCACATAAGCATTAATTTGTGTTTATTACATTTGCTGTGAATCTATATAGGGAAAATGTCCTTAATATTTCTCATTCTTCTACATCTCATTCAACTCACATATTCACACCCCTGATTCTCTTCCCTCTTATTTCAGAAGGGGTTGATAATTATATCTATACCCAACTCAAAGGGCCTTTATCTTCACCCGATAATTGAGGGACAGACACTCAGATGTGTTTTAAAACCAACCCTTTGGAAGTGCTTGGAAGTGCAAAAATCCAATTTGCCAAGATCTAGTCTGGGTTTTGAGTGTTTTGGCCCCAAAGTACGCTACATGATTTGACGCACAATGTTCATGTGTTTGCAAAGCTTTCCAAACTTCATTTTGTGAACCCCTGCTGCTTTCAGTGGGATCTTTGCTCACAGATCAAAGACTGTGACCCTCGGAGAATGTAAGTATTTGGGTACTCCTCATCCTTCATTCCTTGCACAAAATAGGAACAATAAAGGCTATATTCAGTGCTGCAGTACTGCTGCATTTGCTGAGGTCTAGGGAGCTCTGACATCTCTCCATGGGCTGTATGGCTGCTCAGAAACACCCCTTCCCCATCCAGAGCAGCACTCAGCCTGATGTGAGTCCACCAAAACCCTCTTCTGCCTCATGATCATGTCATCTTTCCATCTTGTCTGGACAGCCTCCAGACAGTGGCTCCACACTCCCCACGGGACCAAAAATCCTTTTACAGAAGGTACAGGAGACAGGTCTTCTGAGGTAAACTCCCCATGAGCCACTGGCTCCTGCCCACCATCACCCGTGGGGAGCCCGTGTCCCACCATGAAACCCCTCCAGCCCAGGGCCCAGCTGGGAGCAGGGGGCAAAAAGCCAGGTCAAGGTGAGCTGGCCAAAGGGTGAGAGATGAGCACTGGAGCAAGGTGTCTGGAGGAGGTGGTAGGAAGAGATGGGTTTGTCCTGCCCCTCAGGGTGTGAGGGACACAAGTGCTGTGGGTTATCCAGTAACACGGCTCACCTTCATCCTCAGCAAACTCTGCTTCATCCAGGGGTTTTGCTCCCTTGGCTCCTGCATATCTTTACAACTGGAATATGGGTTTAGGTAAATCAACCCCTTGAGTTCACAAATACAGGGCAACTGCTTGGAGAGGAGAGGAGGGAGAAAATCAACAAAGGCCTTTGATATATTGTATGTCATCCGTACGTGACACTCCAAGACCTTCAAATGCTTAAACTGAAAACCTAAATATAATTTAGTTAGTAAAAATATACCTTAGTTATAATAAAATGATAATAGTGGAACTTGGCAACAGAGCAGCTAATAAATACTACACTTTTGAAATATGCCTGGGATCCAAGTACATACTCTTTTACCGTGTAGTTAAAGCATGTGGCAGGACATGCTAGACCAAGATTTTCTTTTTGTCTTTCCAGTGGAAAACTAAAGTTCTTTGTTTAAGTGGAGCCTATTGGGAATTTTTCTTAAGTAAAACAAGGAGCTAAGGAATTCCATAACCTTTTGCCAACTTTTTTTTCCCCCCTTCAAGCCAAATTATCGATTAATGGGGCATTAAATAACAAATACTGTCTACTTAGAATCATACACTTTTTTACTTAGACTCCTTCAATACCTTCTTATTGGTGCTTCAAACACTGAATTAAAAGATGAGATATTTTATTGGGAAAATACTACCCTTTCCAAACCTTTTTGATCTTATAAAAATAAAGGTCAGTTATCTGAAAGTCATTACATTTGCATGCTTAGCCCTGTTTTTGATTTTTTAAATGAAAAAAAAAAAATATGTACTCCTTTCAGGTCTTCTTCCTGAGATTCATTCTTTGCCTTCCTCATTAGCTGTCTCCATTTTGGTACTCTATCGTTTTGCCAGCAGAGCAGCCAAGTGAATGCTTGACCATATTTTTGTCTGGCTCTAGTGAAACCGTGATCTGACAATAGAATACTTTTCTCTGGGTTTTCCTTCTTCCCCCAGGGAACCATACTTCAAGGGCAACCTGCTTGTCCAGCATATGAACATGTGGAAAATCCACTGCTATGCACTAATGATTTTCAGATGGGCAATTGTTGCTGAAAATCATCCCAAGAGCAGCAGCTTCTCCATTGTAGCACCTAACCACTGTGGGATCACATTGCTGGTAGCTGCTCTGGAATAAACCCTTTGCATTTATGTATAGGGTGGTGACATTTGCTGCACCAAACATATGTGGTGACAAAATTTAGGGGAAAAGGAGGTACAAGTTACAATTGTAGTTATTTTTTGGCCGTTGTAACATGCATCAAAATCTGACATTTATTTTAGATTGAAAGTATAAATGTAGGAAAAAGTTGAGCTCTGCCAAAGATTCACAACAGCAAGGCAGAAGCACCCTAAATACTGTCCACAAATTAATAGCTTTCAAACTTGTGTTTTAAATATTTACAAGACTTGTCACACTCTGGTAGAGAGAAAAATGAGTTTTAAATTTTAAATAACTCCTATTACTGTTCTTAGAATATGCATTCTTTTTAAACAACTTTCACTTTTAATCTGTAATTAAAGCCAAAGTTTTCTTTTAATTTTAAAAGCTTGTCCTTGGACTAAAACAACATGGAACATTTTTAAACATTGATCCAAGCTGCTGTAGATACATTTTATTTAAACCACAGAGCCTGCAGTTGGATTCCTTGCTTTGCCAGATCGGCTATGAACTGTAAGTGTGGCAGTAATGATTCTGGAGTCCTGGATGCTTCACTAACAGTGAGGAGGGTTGTTTTTCTGGAGTTGTTCCTCCCTTTGGGCCCTATTCATGAATGACTTAATCTCTGTCTATGATCAAATGTCGTGCAAGTTACTGCACACAGAAAAGTCAAGGAATGCTTCTCTTTCCTGCGTTCCTTACATGGAATTGCTGTGCCTGCCCAGCAAGCGGTTGGAGAGTGGTAAGGGTGGGAAGCAGGCAGCAACAAAAACACACAAAGAAAACCACCAGAAGCAATATAAAAAGTGAGACAAAAAAAAAAAAAAAAAAAAAAAAAACAAAACAACACCCCCCCCCAAAAAAAAAAAAAAAAACGAGAAAATTTTGTAAGATCTGGTGTGCAAGTTGGATTGAGCCATGCACAAGACAGTTCCAGCTTGTCCAGGCAGCACCAGCTGGAGGGGAAACTGGGTTTTCAATAGGGGAGTGTTACAGGGGCAATTCATTTAGCATGAAAAACAAAAGTGTTCTCCAGTGTTTTGTCTGTTGTGTTGGCCATAAAGATAATTTCTAGTGCATGTTTCTATTCGCTTGTTTTGTGTTGAAAAGCAAACATTACTGTTTTGATGGGCAGATCTCAAGAAGTTCAGGGTGCAAATGCTACTTAGTCTTTTTATCCTCTTGACCTAATTGCTTGTGTGGTAATTGTGTCCTTTCACAGGATGTTACACCACTTTATTTGAAGCCAAGAGTAAGACTTTCATTACTGGTGATACTGATTACACAATGCATGCCATGCAAGGAACTTTTCTTGTGGTTTTTGGTATTTTTTTAGAAATCCAGCAGAATACCGGGGTGAAGTGATGCATATCTGTCTCCTTATTTATACAGGCCTTTTCCTTACTTTTTAAGTTTCAATGAAATTTTCACTTCAATTAGGTTCTGTTCTCAGTTAAGAGTGAAGAAAGAACTTACATTATCAGAGTTGTTTTTCTCATCACCAACACCCTGCAGCCACTGCATGAAATTCTGTCTGTGTCTCCCTGCCCTAGTGTGAGGACAGATTGCTATAGCAGGACTCCCACGCCAAGCAGTCACTGGTGGCAAATGGGAAATAACTTGACTCAGGTGCTGAGCTTCTCCAGCTGTTGATGGGAGTTACACTTGTTTGTCCAGGACAGTGACTGGAATAGTCATTTAGCTCTTTTTGAGATATTTTCCATCCCTTCAGTACTGACAATGGACTTAAAAGATGTAACTCTCTTTTCAGGTAGGTCATGGCTGGAGTATCATTTTAGCTGTAGGAGGGAAAAGATAGAAGAAAGGATAGGGAATGAAGGGAAAAGAAAAACTCAGAGCCAGGAAATAAATACAGGTAGGAAAATAAAGAGCAGAAAGTTTTGGAAGATTGTAAAGAGAAGATAATGCTGAGAGAAGATGCGGAAAGAGGAATGCAAGATTAAGGACAAGAACAAAAAGGAAAAGGAAAGAAAAGGGTTCAAAGGGATGAAGGCAAGAAGATAAAATACTGAGGAAGCAGGTATGGAAATAATGGTAGGAATCTGGAGTGTAGCAGGGAAGGGTTCTAGAATAAATTAGAGAAGTGTAGGAGATAGCATTTTTAACAGTCCAAAATTAGAAGTTTGATATTTTCCTTTTTAATGTGTTTGAGAAATGAAAATAGATAAGCATTCAAGATACTGTCACCCTTCTTGGAAGGAACTTGTGAGTCCAATTGTGGTGGCTTGGCATTTTTTTCCATGTTACACAGGCCAAGAGCAAATACACTTCCAGAAGAGGGTATGACCTTTCTTAGGATACAAACCAAATTAATCCAAACTGTTGCTCCACAATTTAGGGCAGCTTAGTCTGGGACTGGGAAATACTCCAGTGCTGGTGGCAGTGGTGGTAGTGATTGGAGGCATCTCTTTGTGTGAGGTGTGTGGTTATTAATTTCCCAGTCACTTGGTGCATCTGCAATCCCTGACTAAGCTGGACAAAAAAGTATAGAATACTTCAAATACTTTGGCTTAATCGTACCCAACCCAGACTTTGGCAGTTTCCACCAAGACCTGTTTTGAAAACTGTAAGTAGTTTTCAGGCTACTGTGAGACAATTTGGCCAAGTGTGGAGGCTTCCTTGGCCCAGTGTTCCTGAAAGTTTTAACTTCTTTTAGGTCTGCTCCTTTCTGTAAATTTTTCAAATCAGATATTCCCTTTGAAAATTTTTCAAGTCATCATCTGTAAGTTACAGAGAGAAATCTTCTTAACCTAATGCAGAGTTGGCTGTGGGCAGTGTCTTTGTGCTCCTCTAAGATGAGCCTCTGTCAGTAGGAAGGACATCACCTGGGATGGACTGGTTGATCTTGTATGTCAAAACATGCATTCCTATACAGTTCATGGTACATATGAACCTAAAATATGTCATGCCAGATCTGATAATTACACATATAATTTTCAAGTTCAACAAAAGGTTTTGTTTCTTTTTCCCCTATCATTTTTTTAAAGAAACAGAATTTATCTGAATTAAAAACATGATTGGTGATGGTGAGTGGGTGGTTCTGTTTACCCTGCCACATTATATAGTACCACTTTTACTCCTTGTTTGGATAGCAGTCACAAGACCCAGATATCAAGCTGTGAAAGTATTTTTCTTGCAGCAGCCTTTCTTTTTTTGGCAGGCAGTGGCTTTGGAGATGCCTCACATTTTGTCATGTGATTGGACTGCTGATGAGGTTTCTGTGTTGCCTCATTTTCCTGGATTCCATCTGAATTAACTCTTCTTTGGGTCACAGTCATTAGCACACTTCTGAATGAGTGGGGCTTTGCATCACAGTGTAATGAACACTAATACTTAAGCTCTGTAAGGAAACACCCTGTAAAGAAGGAATTTGCTGCATTTGTTCCACGTGACAGAAATCTGTTTTCTGTACCTCCAGCTGTCCACATTGAAAACACATTCCTTCTTCACAGTCCTATTCCTTCATGAAACAAGGGAAAATGAGGGGAAATAACTTCTATGTAATTGTTCCATCTAAAAATATTCAGCTTAGTCTTGTAAACACATAAACTAGTTCTTTGTAAACAAGTCTCTTAATTTTCTTCAAACTGAATATTTAGATGTTATGTTATAGAAGCTGGGTATATCAAACACATATGGTTCCTATTCCATGAGAGGCTTTCTTAATTTTGGTGTTCTAATTGAAGAGATATTTTTGAAAACATGCTAACTTTACAGAAACTAATCTGACCCCATTTGGTCTGGGCTTTATTCTTCAATCTATCACCACACTGTGGAAACATTTTCCACTTTAAATGTGCAGCAGTAACAATATACCTCATGGACTTTGATTTGCCCTCAATACTTCCAGTGTGTGATGTGGAAACATGGTTTGGGGTAGTTGAGGCTGGGGATCTGACAGAAGATTGCTTGAAGGGGAGAGAATTAAGAAGAGGCATCACGGAAGGAATGAGAGTAGGGACTATAATTTATTAATAAGTGTTTTGCCTTATTCATGGATAATTTATAACACAAAATGCCCTAGACCATGTAGTATCTTTAACTGGAAGAAATTCTATCCACATTAGAGAAACACTGCAGGTCTCTTTTAAAATATAAGATATTCCATAGATGTCACAAAACAACTATTTCCCCCATATAACACAAAATTTCAATTTGGTATCTGATATGTATTAATTTTCCCTCCTACAAATAATAGGCAGAGAATTATTAAGTTTCCATTTGAGGTGAGTGCTTTTGAAACGGAAAACACATTTCCATCCCAGACAGTGCTGTTATGGTTTCTGCCAGTGTGGGCTTGCCCTGCAGGTGCATGCTCTGCAGAGCTGAGCAGTGCCCCTGTGCTTGCAGGTGCTGGTGGGGTGGGATGTCTTAGAGAGCTGAGTTGGAGCCTCCTCTCCAGCAGCACCCTGAGCCCTTTGCCCTGCACGTGCTGGCTCTGAGTGCACCAGGTTTGCCACTGACTTGGGTCTGAATTCTGGGTAAATCTACCTTTCCAAAGCATACAGGATATTTAACAATAAATTGCCTTTTTTTTTTTTTTTTAATCCAATAACACGTACAATATCAAGTCCACAAAGGTCATAGAGGTAAATTTATTTATTAAATGGAAATACTTGGGTCCAGAAACCATTATGAATCATTTTGGTGTTTTAAGTTCAGGATGCAGGGTAAATTATTCCAAAAATAATGGTAGCCAAATGTCATTCCCTCCAAGCATTTGTGTAATATCTATTTATCTGTGGGCAGATGACTGCTATGTATAATCAGAGGCAGACTTTTGTCAAATTGAGACTAAGTAAACACAGCTGAACACAAGCAAGTTGGACTACAATTTTTTGAGTTCTGCCAGCACTGTTATGACCTTGAAAATGAATGTTTTTTCAGAGAAATCTGCTTTCAATAAGGGAGAATTTTTAGTGTTTCAAATTAACAAGTGTTGATTGAAAATTTGTTCTGTTTAATTTTAATTTTTTTTTATCCAAATAAATGAAAAATGTGTATTTGTCCAAAGGAGGGCATCCTTTCTGCTGCTTGGAAAGTAGGGGTGTTTTGTATAGAAGTGTTTCTTGCATGTATCTATGAGAACAAGAACAACAGTTAGAGACAGCATTGTAAACTCATCTGGAACTTCATCATATAATCAAAGAAAATTTTCTATTGTTTGCTTGAAACATAAATGTGGGGGGGGTCATGTTCTGTAGTAAAATTAAGGTAAATGTAGAATTTAGGCAGTAGATTTCATGCCATTATATATTCAGATACTGTTTTCATCATCCTTGAAAACACAGGACTCCTATTTATAACTTTCACCCATTTCTCTAAAGCTTAGTATCCTTCTAAACTTTTTACACAGAACCTGTTTTTCTCTGATACCCAAAAAGAAGCAAGTCTGATTTTATTGCCAAACTGCACAATTTAAATCTTAGTTTTAACGTGTGGATTTTCTGCTTTTACGGTACCAGTCATTAGAACAGAGAACATTTTGCTCCTTTGGTTTTAAAGGTCACAGCATTTGGAGCTCAGAGAGGCTTTGGAGAGAATTCAGATAGGAGTCCTGATCAAAAATTTGTCTTTCAGTAATTACAGCAAGTGAGTATCATCCATTGCCAATAGCTGTGTTTCGAGGCGCTTCTTTCAAAGGGATTTTTTTTTTTCCATTTTAAGTGCTGTATAGAAACCAGCTTACATACCAAACTCAGGAGTAGGACATGTGCACAGAGTTGTGGCCAGGGGAAAACTTCCCAAAGTCTTTGTGCTTCATATTCACAAATCATACTTCCCAATCTGCCTCTTTGGGGGCCAGCAATTACCAAATTTCTACCCAATTCTTACAGAACAAGGGTTTAATGCCAGCAGCTGAACATGCACAGCACCTCATGTTTGATGGGTTGCTACAGTCAAAGTGTGACTTTGGCTTTACAGCCAAGTGCCATCCCAACAGGCATCTTGGATGTTTTTTGAAAGAACTAAGAACTCTTTTTGCTTCAGTTTTTTCTTCCTCTATCATAGCAGAGAAAGAAAAATGAGGATCCAGTTGGAAATGGGGAAGAGGTGGGAAAAGACAGATGTGATAGAAAAGAAGTCAATACAATTGAGAAGCAATTTGGACTGAGAATTCCAATCACTGAATATGGCTGAACATTCCTATACTTTGTTCTCTCTACTGAAATGCAGATTTCACAGATAAAGCAGAGGATGTTGCTCCCAGGTCTATCTGAGCAATGTGGCATCTTAACATTAACCAAAATAATATGGAAAAATCCTCGATGCCAGGTTTTTTAGACACTTTGTTGTTTCTTCTGGGCGGCTCCTCCTTGAGGTCTAAGGATACAGATACTCACGGTGTCAGTGTCCTGGCTTGTATTCTGGAATCTCTGCTTCATCACAAAGGCTAATGAGTCTTATAAAAACAAAAATAAAGGAATGGGGCAGGTGTCATCTAAGTCCCCAAAGTGGGCCTCTGGGTGTTTGAACGGTGCAAGGCAAGTACTAATTGCAAAACCTAAGGCCATTCAGGCAGAACTCATCTTGTGTTACAACAGCTTGAGGCAGCCAGCTGTGTTTGAGGTGTGAGAGGAAGGGACAGTGTGGCTGCAGATGGGGCTGTGGGTGGTTAGCAGCCTTCAGGTTGCTTTGGGCAGCTCTCAGGATGCTCCTGCCTGAGGCAGTAGTTGCCTACGAAGTGCTATCCAGAGAGAAATTTTAAAGATTTGCTGAACCTGCAGTCACAGTTGGGGTTGATGGTGTCTGTCAGCCCTAGCCAAGACCTGCCTGTGAGCTGGGTGAGCCGCTCCCTGTGGTGCTCAGAGGGGCTGGTTGGCCCAACACTTTGCTAGTTTGTTTGTCTGAAGTTGCATGTTGGTGCCACCCAGCTGGGCTGGTTTTTGTGCATCCTGATGAATCTGCACTGTCAAATACAGCATTTGCTGGTGCTGCAAGGTCTGTTTGCCCATTGTTGGAGAAGGATGTGGGCAGGAATTCAGGCGCTGTCCACACATGGGATTTGCTGTGTCTGCTTTGCAGGTCCTTTGCAGATTCCCATAAACTTCACAGGCTGTGATGTATAGGCAGTTGTTCCCTGGGAAAGCTTTGGCTCACGGGCAAAAATAAAAAGTTCTTACAAAGTGAAAGAAAAAGCCTTTGTTGTTATAAAAGTGGAAACAGAAGTACTACTAATAATAGCAGCAAGTTAATTAAAAAACATGAAACAGTTCACAGAGCTTAAAGAGTTTGTATTATAGCTGCCTGGCTTGCATGGCTGCTGAGAATCCTTCTCTTATCCTCTGTCCAAAAGCTCAGAGCCTAGAGCTGAACTGTGTTGGAGGGATCAAAGGATCTCACTTTTACCATAGTTATTTCCTAAAAAATGTAAATGTTCTTTATGTCTGGAGCCATGGCTCCGTGTTTTGTTGATTTTCTCTATAGAAGTGGAAATTCAGGATCTTAATTCTTAAAAGGCAGGTGAGAATGCAAGGCTATCTGTGCAAATATATGATTGTTAGAGATACTGCTTATGGTTGGGAAACATCTAAGTAGATCAGGGAAAACACATTAAAAAATTCTGTAAGTGTGAATTGCTCTGAGATAAAGTTAATTTAATTGCTCCTTGAACAAAAAGTTCACAGTGATTTCCAGCTGTATCTGTGTAAGGAATTGCATTCTATGAATGCAGGTATTTTCTAAAATTTTATTCAAATATCTATAGCTCAGTTTCCTATTGCAAATCTTGTTGGCTTAAGGGTTATTTTTTCTTATAGTAACATGATGAAAGACCAGTTATTTGTAATGCTAATAAAGCTTTTGAGCTGGTTTTGATCTATAGAGCTTCAAAATTAATCAAAATTCATATTTTTAAGTATGTCAGTTGATTTAACCATAAATACCATATGGCTTTACCATAAATACGTCTATGTGTTTTAAGTCTGATATGGCAAACTATTGCAGGAGAGAATTCCCTGACAGAAATCTCCTGGCTTCCAGGAAAACACCTATGAGCTAATGTAAAACAAACACATAGTAAATATGACATTATCACCTTCTGCAACTGTCTTATATATTTTTGAAGCACTTTATGTCTGTGCCAACCTGACATTTTTAAACAGTATTCACCGTATTTTGGGGGGAAAAGTTACAAGGGCTACTTTAGATAACATTGTCTTTCATCTTGGAAGCTGATAATCAGCAATTCAGCTAGCTTTTAGAGGAGACTATTGGCTTTAACTGCTCCTAGATCACATCCACTGGTCAATGTGTCAGTGCCTTTTGGGGAGAAATATGTTCACTACCTGTGGACAGTATATTTTTTCTGTGGTAATAATACCTGTGCATCAATAATTCATAATTTTTATTCACAAAATTTTATTAATAAATTTATTAATAAATAATTTTATAGTATAAAGGGAATTTATTACTGTTTATCACTCATTATTTAAAAGATATGCATTATTACTGCCACAATTATTATTACTACTATTTTAGTCCAGTCTCTATTTAGGTACAGCTTCCCGTGGCCAGTGTGGCTTTTTCAGGTGGGAACTGTTTGCAATGATCTCAGAAAATTGGCTTCTTCATTCAGAGAAACAGCCTGAGCATATTGCCCATAGTTCAAAAACTCTCTGTTTGAAAGCAAATCTGTTTGCCTTGAAATACTGTGGCTTGGGGTCGCCCACAGCTAAGCAGTTGCGTCTTTGCGAGCTGCTCTTCCTGCGATGAATGGCAAAGGTTTGAATGAGGCTCGTTGTTATGCAGCGAGTCCTGCAGCCCGAGGAGCCGAGCGGAGCGGAGCTGCTCTCTGCAGCACCATGGAGCGAGCTTTACAGAGGCTCTCAAATTCATGCGATTGTGCTATACCAAGAGGAGCGGGCAGTGTGTCAAGGTCGGGATGAGCTGGGAAGCCCTGTCTCTGGGCAGCAATCTTCGCTGCCATGCAGGTCCATTGTTGTGGTGCAGCGTTGCTGTCAGGGCTCAGGCAGTGCTCTCTGCCACGTGGATGCTCCGTGCCCGGCTCCGTGGGGCTCCTTTACTCAGCCTGCCTTAGCGGCTGAAGCCCCGAGTGCAGGGAAAGCTGAATCCAACCTCTGTCTCGTTATCAGTTGACGATGCTTCCCTGCTGGTTTCTTGAAAATCACTGTCTCCAAAAGCAGCAGTGTGTGTTGAATAACAAACCCCTTCACATTCAGGCTCTTCAGGTTTGGGAACAGAGCCAACATTCTTGAAGAATGATTTAGTGGCCAATAAACATCTGCAAGGTCTGTAAGACTGTCAGAAGCAGTAACATTGAAAGTAAAGATCATATCAGTAGCAATTCCCCTGTCCTGACAAGGCATTCAGTGCAAATATTTGTTCAGTCATCCTTGCTCTCATTCCTGTTATCACAGATGATTTCATACATTGCCAGAGAAGCAATTTCATCTTCTTCCACAAAGCTGTTCCCATCCAAGGCCTTTGCAATGTTAAGTACCGTCTTACTACTGTTTCAGGACCTCCCACACGTGCTCTTTGAGAGTGCCGGAGCCTCATCTGTCTTAGGCAAAGGCTCTGCTGTGAAGGGTGCTTACAACTTTCATTAGTGAGCATCTGCGATGTTAAAGTTTAGCTGCTCCTTGAGAATTCAAGCCCAGTGTGGCTGATTTATTACACTGCACCAATCTCCATGATAGCCCGGAGACGCTTTGAGCTCTTCTAAGTAGGATTCTTCTGCAGGATTACTGGAATTGCACTGCATTAGAACTCAAACTTTTTTAAACACAAGATGATGTTTGGAGTATAGAAGGAGGTGTTTCTGCTTCTTCAAAAGCTCTTGGCAAATAGGCACATCTTCCTGAATAACTCTGGGCATGCTGTTCTGCTCCAAGAGCCTTCCGCCTTTTGGTGCACTGCCTCTCACTCACTCAGTGAATAGGAAAACTGAAAACATATCCCTTCTTGATATGCCTCACAATTTGCTAGAATCTCTGAGGGCCTATTTAAAAGGTGCCTGGGAATATTTAGGTTTGGGAAGAAATCCTGTAATGGAAATAATAACAGTGTAAGTTATTATTCATGCTCTTGTGGTGAGCAAGAGCATGAAGGCTGCAATAGCTTCACAAGGGAAAGCAAAAGAAACAAAACTGAAGAGCCTCGAAAATAATGCTATCAAACACTAAAACCACTTTTATGCAACCAGAGATGAGAATAATCCACAGGAAGCTCCTTCCCTTGCAGCTCACTCAGCAGTTTCTTTCTGCAGATGATTCTGTATATGGTCAGGGAGGTGTGTGACTGCTTTCTGTCTATGTTGCAGTTATTTCTCAAGATGCTGAATAACAGGGTTCCCGTTGCATTTCAAGCTAGATGAGGAAAGAGATACTTTTCTGGCGTATATGACCTGGCCTAGTTTGAAAGATGCCTCAAAACCTATCTTATATCCTCATTGGGTGCTCACTGCTGGTTCTGTACCACCAAAGCCATAGCACGAACACAGCTGAGCCCTTCTGAGGGCAGGATGATTTAATGATGTGCTGTTCAGTGCCACTTGATACATTCTATCTGGCCCTTTTCAAAGTTTAATAAAGGTGTTTTCATAAGACATCTCTTGGATTTCACAAATGGATAAGTAAGACACCAACACTGACAATTTAAAATAATTTTAGATACGTAAGACCTTGTGGATGCTCATGATTTTATACCTTCTTATGCATGCAAAGCAGCACTCTTGTTAACCTCATTTGCACCTGTGAGTGCTCAGCCATGCTGAAATTGAAAGCCCAGGCTCTCAAGTCAGAGTCTAGAGATCAGAGAATGTATGGTAGCACCTGTGAAAAGGTCAGTTAGAATGACTTTTTGAGCCCCACACAAACCTGTAGCACAAACACAGAAGACTGTCTGTCACTAACATGATTTACTTAGTGTGGTAAGTCCACCTGACTGTCTTCTCTCTTCTTGTGTCCTCTTCCTGCCACAGCCTCGGAGCTGCTGTGTCATGGCACTGAGGTTGTGCAGGGAAAGGTGTCACCGACTGCTTCAGGTTCAGCCCTGGCACAACTCCATCATGTGCCTTCAGGAAGCGGTGACCACAGAAAATACCATGTGTGATTGTAGTGCTGTATCTCATAGTATACTTACTGTGAAGGCAAATTGCTTAGCCATTCTCTTTTTTATGCAAACATAATGTAGAAGCAGATACAGGTAGGTATATATTTGAAAATATCTTTATCTCCTTGGAGATAAAAACAATCTTTTAAAATTCACATGTAATCCCTGGATTTGCGAGATCTGTTGTGCACTAGTTATCTGGATTACCGTGAGGCTCTTTTGCAGCTTAGAGTAATTTTTATGGCTGTTTGATTGCTGGAGCCCTGCTGATGCACTTTTCTTACAAGCTGCTTGAATTTGTATGCTTGTGATCTCACAGCACAGTAAGTTTGGGACACTGCTTAGGTATCTGGGGTTTAATATTTGCACATGTGTCAGGGGTGGTTTCTGTGGATATCAGGAAAAGATTCTTCACCCAGGTGGTGGCTGGGCACTGGAACAGGCTCTCCAGGGGAGCAGTCACAGCACCAAGCCTGCTGAAGTTCCAGAAGCATTTGGACAATGCTCTCAGGCTCATGATGTAATTCTTGGGGCTGTTCTGTGAGGGTTTCAATGATCCTTGTGGGTCCAGCTCAGGATATTCCACGATCCTGTGGTAGGTATTGTGCACATTTCAGTCCCCCATGCAGTGGATGGAAGAAGCTGTGTTTAAAGAGACCATATTTGTCAGTTCTTTATCTTACAGCCGAGTGAAAGAAACTGAATTTTGTCTCTCAGATAGACTTATCCATTCTTTACTCCATGTTTCTGGCTAAACACACCAAAGAAACCAGTTCTGGCATTCACTGAGAAGTTCCTCCACTTGCCTGAAAACACAGCACCTTGTAATTTAAATTATCTTTGTTCAGCATATGCCATGTCTGAGCCTGCTTGGCTCCCAGGAGCAGGAGAGGAGCTGGCTCCTGCAAGTGGGGCCACAGGAATGGGTGGCACGTTTCTCTAAATTCTGCAAGAAGCTTCTGAAAATATCCTGTGTGCATGCATTCATATCATAACATTACACTGCATATATAGGGTCTGCTCCCAAACCCACAGCCAACTAGCATAACAAAATCAGATTTTACTGCTGTCGTGTCAGCCTAGGGTTGAAATATGGCTTTGAAACCCTCCCTTTCACCCTGCTTTTTTAATGAAAAACAATCGTGCTGGAGTGTAATGGTGCTTACCCTGGCTGCATTTGACTTTAGCTTTTTATTTTTAAAGCCTTATTTTAGTCTTTAAGAGCTCCCAATTAAAATCTTTAGATCCAGAGTGAAAGACTGAACGTGCCTGCCTGCACAACAGCAACTTTCCTGGGTGGGAGAAGGATATTTTTGTATTAAAAATAAAGACAATTGACATAGTGATATGTTTTCTCCCTTTATATTCCTTACTCTTCTTTTTCCTGGTGAATCTTCATTTGCCATTTTGTCATTTTCCTTTTTTTTGTAACATCTGCTATAGTCTTTCCTTTATTTCTTTTTTCTCTTCCTCTTCTCCTTTTTCCTCTTTTCTTTCTTTCACCCTCCCCTTTACCTGCTGCCTAATGTGGTTTTCAATGTTAACCCCTAATGGTTTGCAACAGAAGGGCAAACCACTTCATTTGATGAGTCAGCACAGCACATGTTGTAAATCCCTTCCCAAATAACACACACACACACACACACACACACACACACATACACAAAAGAAGCCTAGGTCAGATGTTCCTTTATGCATTGTGAAATGCATGTGGGAGACTATCACCAGGGAATCTGACAACATTGCACGACTCAGTGAGGAACATGCCAACTCAGTGAGAAAAAAATTTATTTCAGTCAGCTTTGCAGCAAACTTGTAACCACATAACCATCAGTTTGTTAACAGCTCACCTCAACACTCACAGCCCCAGCTCCCATTATAGGCTCTGCTAAGGTCTGGCTAAGAAAACAAGACTCACACAGTGCCCTGAATGTCACCAAGGAGAACACATTGTCACTGGTCAGGGGAAATTTAGAGTCAGCTCTGACAGCCTGAACAATGAAGTGATTTACACCAGGTTTTTATCTATTTTGCTAACTCATAAATTCTTACATTCATGTGCATAGTTCAAGACTCTAAGACCATTTGTACCATGCCTACTATTATGTGGGGCTCTCAGGGCACTTATTAATGCAAATATTAATATAGACTTGCAAATTCAGTTCTCTTTTATGATTTATAAAATACAGATATCGCAGTCTCTATGGGCATGTACACTCATCTTATAAAAATCACATATTAAAATGTAATTATATGCTTACTCCCACTGCAGCAGGCTCCAAGCTGCACAACATAAAAAAGTCTTTGGATGCTCAGGTATTCAGGAAAAAACTTGAGTGTTAGCAGTCCTTCACAGTTAAAGCTTGTATGTGAAGTTTGATGTAAAAAACAAATTGCAATGAAATATTTTTAAAGAAAAGGTTTGGTCTAGGGCATGATGGAGAAGGGATGTTTCTAACACTGGCAAGACCCACCATATGGATCTTAATAGAAGATGTCAGCCCAGGGCTATAGCTGCTCCTGGGGAAAAACCCACTGGGTGAACAGGGAAAAATATTCATTCTAGCGGTCACTTGAACATAAATTGTCATTATGTAGTTTGTTCGTCTGAAAGGATGTAACAGCTGATGACAGGTCAGTTGTTATACTTGGTGTCCCTGTGAAGCCAAAGGAGTGAGGTAACAGGGTTGTGGGGGTGACTTCATTGCAAGCTGCTCTGTAACCTCCTCCTGGAAGAAAGAGAGCAGTGGTAAAATAAAGCTTTGCTGAAAAGGAGCTTTCTCTAGAGCCTGCACCAAGAGCTCATTCCTGCAAGTTTCTGACAGCTTTCCTCCTCCCACCCAACCAAAGGACATGGTAATAAATCTTTGTCAGTAGAAATCCAGTACACCCCTGAGATCAGGCCAGCTGTGATCGGTATCATGCACTCTCCCAGGTCACATTGCCATGCTGTGTCTGCAGCCACAGGTCACCTGAAATTCCAGCAGGGACTTTTGTTCCTCCAGCAAAAGGTTCTGCTGCATGAGCACTGCCAGCCCCAGCCTGATGGTTTCACACAGACCTTCCCAGCCCAGGACCTGCTTTGGGGCAGAAGCGGAATCACAAGGGACAACACTGAAGGGATCCCATGTGGAGATGGCCTGGGGTCTGCAGGAGATCAGCCACCAGGGTGTGTTTAGGGAATATTTCTGTAGCAGACTCTGTGGTTTGGAGTCTCTTCCAGCATGAGCTTTCCTGTCTGCACTTCTCCATAATTCATCCTTAATAGGTGTACTGTCCCTGAGGAAACTGGGAGGATGGTGCAAAAGGAAGAGGGTTTCATGAGTTTCAGTGCTGGGTGGGATGAGTCCTGTCTGCGTGTGGAAAGCCTGTGGTAGTGTGGGTCGCTGGCTGAGCAGTTATCCATGTTTACAAACTCATTTGTCTGTTTACATTAGGCTCAAAATGGGAGACTGAAAGTGTAAATATGGGATGGCCAGCTCCTTCTTCCTCCATTTCAAGCTAGAGAAGCTGAGGTTTTCTTGTTTTTCAAAAGATGCTACAGTTTTTGCACCAAGATTAAATGACATTTTTTTATAAGAGCAAAAGCCCTGGCTCGCTGCTTTAGGCTACAATTTCCCCTCCCTCGCATTGCTGAGCAGCCTGGGCTAAGCCACGTTCCCTCCCCAGATGTGGATGAATATTCGTGGTGTTCTGTGATTCATGGTTGGTTTACTGTGGGATCCTTTAGGGGTAAAGGAGCTGTGTCAATGCGGAAGAGCACAGGAGTTAATTAACTCAAATTAACCTAACTTTGTTCTTGGAGAAACAGAGATCTGAAGGTCTTATGTGCTCTGAAATTGTGGTTTGGAAAATACTGCAGTCAAGGTGTGTGTGAGTATGTGACCTACAGAAATACTTCATCTCCCCACTAATTTACTCACACATGTAATGTTCATTTTTCTTTCAGCTGCCCTAGTTTTTTTCCTGTTTCTCCTTCTTTCTCCTCTTCTTGCTTGTTTTGAAAATGCTGGTCAACACATGTTAAGCCAGAGTCTCCAAAACCAACAAAAGAAAGTTCAGGACAGGCAGTGAGAGAAACAACTGAATAATGTTGCCAATTTTAAAATTAAGATAAGTTATACAGGACCTTTTATTGAACCAACAAATGTTTTATAGTGTTCACCATTTGAGGCCAGCAGTTCTTTTTTTCCCCCTCTATTTTAAGCTAGAATAGAAGATGCGTAATTCATCAGGAATCTGTACATGTTTAAGTAGCTTCAAAAAATATGACCATTATGTGAGACTGACCTACTGTGTCTTGACTTCTATGTCCATTTTTTCCCCACTACATAATGTTCTGTACCCTTCCCTCTCTGTCTCATTCACTCATTCACACATTCTTTCCCTGTTGGTTTCAAGCCATTTTTGCTTTGTCAGTGTTACCTGATAACACAAAGCAGGGTTGAAGGCAGTTGTTGTGGCTCAGCTGGAGCTGGATCCCACAGTGAGTGGGGGAGCCATGGGGAGCCTGCTTGGTGCTACGTGAGGGGTCAGTCCTGCCTTCCCTGTTCCCAGCACGGCCTTGGGTGTAGTTCATCACCACATACATGTGATATTCTTAGGTTAGAATTCTCAGATCCAAATGATAAAATGTAACTGTAATTAACAGTATTTAGCACACCCCTGAAGTCGTCCAAGTATATAAAAATTATTAGTCTGGATGCAGTGAGCAGCAAGCGTCTGAGTTGTTCTGGAATATTTGAATGTGCTGCAAGCTCCATGTCACCAGAGAGCCTTTGTGCATAGTAAATTGGAGGTATGTGATGCTATTGCGCAGTTTAAGGATGGTTTGCCATCCTTAATCCAGATTGCTGGGCTTCATTTTCTTTGGCTGATCCTTTCTGATTGCAGAAAAGCAAAAGAAAGCATTTTAAATAAAAGAGAAATCATGGAAAATTCTGTTCTTAAATGCTTTTAAAATAGTCAAAATATTGCATAGGCAGCACTTTGACTTTGGACTTCTGAGACTCATTTCCATCTCTGCTGAAATGGGACAGCAGGCTACCTTGCAAGAGAGTTGTCAGGATCAGCCAGTTAATATTTATGAAGAAATTTCATGGTGAAAAAAAAGATGCCATGTATATTATTAATAATGATGTGAGTCCTGAAAAATACCATGCTGTATCACAAAGCTGGTATTGTCTGGTGTCTACACTCTTGGCACTATGCCCTACAGTAAACTGTATACTGAAGACTCATACTAATGGAAAGGTATACAGAATTCCATTGGTAGGTGATTTATAGTTACTTCCTATTATAAACAAGAGGAAACAAATATCCTGCCTTGCTGGTTTCTTTGGGCAGATGTTGAGAGCAGAATGAGACATTCTTGGCCAGGCAAAAGCTGATTCTCTGGATGCTTACAACTGGGAGCAGAATGAAGCACCAGAAAGTGAGGTATAAATGACAACCCCTAATTTTAAACGACTGAGTTTACATTTTCAGTGTGTTTAAAACTTTCTGGCTACCTAGCAAATGGCCACAATTTTAAGTGATTTTCAAACCTGTAGCAAAAAAGTATTTCTGATGTTTAATATTAAATAGATTTATTATAGGATCTCAATATATGTTGAAAGTCTACCACCAACCTTTGACAAGAAGCATAATACTTTCTGAGACACTACAAAACACCTTCAGCAGCAGCTTCTTCTGGTTTTGATTACTATGTATGCTATTGAATACTACTGGTTTTTGTTTAGGAAAATTATTTAGGCTGGCCAGCTGTATACTGTTGAAATGTATTTATGCCTGTATGTAGTAGGGTAAACATCATTTTTTAACCTATCAATTGAGTCTTGGGAACAGTGTGGAGTACAATAATTCATCAGTGCTGGCTTTCCCAGAGTCACTTGACACACTGATCTAAGCTTGACAAGTCTGTAGAGGTTTAAATTTGTGTGACAGCTTGCCTTGATCTCACTAGTGAGAGATCCATCCTCTTTAGGAAGAGACTGGGGTGCTGCCACTGAAGGCAAATGAGATTAAAGGTAACCACAGTGCTTGGGAGAACAGCTCTGGTGCAACCTTGGTACCTCGAGATGGGTAAAGTGCTGCTTCTGAGTGGAGTGCCCATCAGCACTTGCTCTGGAGTGAGTCCTCAGCTGAGGCTACTTGGTGAGATTCAGGATGCTCCATCACTTTTCCATTTCTTTCATCACCATTTCCAGAGGTTGCCCAGCCCCAGTGCCATTTTCTTATTGCCTCAGAGATGAAATCTAGTAACATGTTGTGTGATGGTCAAGAAAATGAACTTTCCATTTTGAGAATGCAGTTCTTTGATTATTTTCATGGAGGAATCTCACCAAAATGTTGCTTTTACAGTTGAAATATACTTTGCAATTCTTGTGCAGATACCTCAAATATCAAAAGCTTCAATTATCCAAATCTTTAATTAGTAGTTGGAGGCAGAGCAGGTAGATTACAAAAGATGAAGGAAAAGCAACAGACTGGGTAAGACTTAACCATTTTGCAGGTTTTTTAATACATTTGATAGCTTTTTGTCATCTATGTTCTTTCTCTGGTCAGTGAAGAGCCAGACATAACCAGCCTACATTTCTTCCAGGCTGAGCTAAGCCATTAAGGCTGTAGTTATATTAGCAGTGTACTAATGTCTCTACATAAAAATAGATATGAATCATTGATATACTGAATAGCCAAAGGAGAGATATGGTCCTCCCCCCATCCAGCTTTCAGCATATCCACATGGATGATAATGCTGTCCAAAGGACAAAAGGGGCCACAGAAGAGGACTCAGGGATTTGGCTTTGCAGCAGGACTCGGGGACATAGGGCTCTAATGTTAAATAGAATGGCTGAATCCACTTCTTGGAGGACATCTCTGTTGTTTATGAATGGAGCCTGGACAAGTAAAGATACAAAGATACACGACTTAGATGGCAGTTTCGTGGTATGTGAAGTGAACCCCACTTTTGCTTTGAGTGGCATCAAGTTGATTTGACTGGAACGATGTCAAGGAGAGTGTGAGGAAAGGTTTTTGTCTCTCCCACTGTGGTTATCCCCTACCAAAAAAAAAAAAGAAAAAAGAAAAAGAAAAAAAGTAATACTTACTTCCTTTGCTAAGGGCTATTCGGACACAAGGGACCTGCTTGGATGCTGTGGTAGTGCAAACTGGTATATGCTGTCAGAGGTTTGGTATAGCAGAAAAGGATTTTTTTGGCAAGAAAAAGGGGGTCTGTTCTTTGAAATGATGGATTTTCAGACTTCATTGTACTAACACACTTTGAGAGCAGTTATTAGCCAGAGCTTTGCAAATTATCAGTGATGGTTTTATTTTAACCCAGTTTTGAGTTTCTTTGACATAAATTATTTGTTTGAAAAAACCATAAAATCTGAACAGAATAAGAACATACGTGTGATTCAGGAAAAAATCTTCAGCAAAGTTAAAGAATGGGCAGCTCTTTCCTCCTGGCTTTTATTTTTTAGTTTTGCTACTGCTTTTATATACCATGAGCAAGATGCTTTCTTTTAGAGCTGGCTAAACACCAGTAAAAAATATTTGCAAATACTCCTTCAAATAAACGCTGGAATTGGAATGTGTGTCACCATTCACACCTACTTCCCTCAGAAGTTTGTACAAGCAATTTTTTTGTTCATAGGAAATATTTTCCAACAGCAAAAGAAACTGACAAATGCTTGAGAGAGGTATATTTATATCCAGGTTTGCTCTGGCAATGATGTTCTCTATTACTTGCCATTTCCATTTCTATAGCTACTGACCTATTCAGTCCTAAACCTCATCTTGAAAACTGTCTCTAATTAAAAAAAGCAATGAAGCAGGGCTGAAGAATTTTTCATAGCCAAGTACAGCATGAAGAAGGAGACTTTTTGTGTCATCCAGTACCTCTTTCTGGATCCAATGTTTCTTTTTTCCTTGGTTCCTTGTCCTGTGCGAGAGGGTCTTGCCCCTCTTCTATCCCATTCAAGCATTGTTCTAGGAGATCTTAAGAGATACTGATTTAAGCCGTGCTCTTTTGGAACAAAACTTGAATCTTAGTCACCTGTGAACATTTATTTATAAAGCTGTTTTGCAAAGGGCTCTAGGCCTGCTAGATCAAACAGTTTGGCAAACAGCTGATCTCTGAAATTGCAGATGGTGTCCCTGCAGTTCTTTAGTGGGACTGTGGTCTCCAGTCACCTCCAAGGACTGGGCAATGCAGCTGAGCTGAATTATTGGCTGTAGGAGACAATGGGGTGCTGGCTGTGGTGGGCAAGGTTGCTACTAAGGGGAGAGCTACCAAGAGTTATTCCACTGGAAGCTGTGTTTAAAGACAAGATCAACTTCTAATTAATAATCTGATGGAAATCTAGCAGTAAGTTTGATTTGTATTTGGGAATCTGGCCTCACAAAGGTGTACATTACTTTATGAGATTTATGTTGTGTTTAGAGGCTTTTTGGGTCTTGTAGCCATTAGTGCTCATGACATTGCTCTTTCTTTGGTTTGACTTGTTTTCTGTAGGTATTGCAGTTGGGCATCAGCTTCTTGCTCCTCTATAATGTATTTCTGTGTCAGGATAGCAAAGCCACAGAATAAAGCTTATACATTTCTGCCTGGTAAATATTTCTGGCTTCTCTGGGATGTGAGGATTTAGTGAATGAACAAATGTGACTCTTGATGAGAAAGTGTAGTTCATGCCTGTGATGCAGTTTCATCTCTGAGGGCTGTTAACCAGGTGTGCTTGTTACTTGTGTCCCTCTCAGCTGCCTCTGTGACTGAGGCACTGCCTGAGCAAGGGTGCATTAAAACCAACACACAGCACACAGGGTGAGAGTCCTATTTTTAGTACATACTAGAAGGCATTCACTGAAAGGCAATGAAGCTGATTTTTATTTTTAGGTTTTTGCAATTCCTTATGTCCTTGGTATTCAAAACATAAATATGTTTTGAAGAACTCCTCTATTACCCTGCAAAATGTCGGTGAACCTTCAAGAACAGCCTACCCCTTCAGTGTAGCTCTCTCCAGGAAGATGCCTGCATGAAGCTGGTCCTTTATGTGTGTCAAAGCAAAGATTTTATTTTAGATCTGGTATCAATTTTGGAATAAATCTTGGGTTATTTTTCAATATGCCTATTCCCTGAACATGCTTGTTTTTAAAACTATTAAAATAAAATAGACTTTTTTTTTCCTGTTTTCAGAAAACCTGGAGAATGGACCAAATAAGTGCGAAAGGTGAGTAAGGGACTCCACAGTTTTCCAAAACTATTGTTGCTATTACAGTTTTCCTGATACCATGTGGCTGTGTAAGATGTGTGTGTAAATATTTGTTATTGCTTGAATCTAGCACAGCTAACAGAAAGGGACCCAACAAAGATGAGACGTACTGGAAGGAGATCAACGCAGCTATGGCCCTAACAAACCTTGCCCAGGGGAAGGATAAACTACAGGGAACCACCAGCTGCATCATTCAGAAATCATCACATATATCAGAAGTAAAGACTGTAAAAGTGCCATTAGTTCAACAGTTTTAAGGGATGAGTCCTCTTTGTTTTTCATGTCAAACAGATATTTTCCTCATAGGATTGGTTTTCAGCAAAATCAGATTCACAGACGGGAGGAAAATGTGGAAAATAGGTCCCCTTTCACAGAATGGTCAGTTAAAAAAATTAAGGTCCCTTCTGACTCAGATGTTTTCATTGTATTAAATGAAATGTTCAACTGCTTCTATAAAAGGCATGTAAATTATAAAAACTCCGTTTTTATCAAAACATTAACTTATTTTATGTTAATCAAAGTGCGCATAAGATGTTTGCATTGCTATTACAGTAAGTGCCTTGCTTTGAAAAAATAAGCTATAACGTGGGCATAGTACAACAGTGTTATGCCTCAAAATGACAATGCCATAATGCTTAAACTTTGTATATTATTCCAAGTGGGCTTAAGCAGCTGAGGGCTAAACACATTACTGCTGAAGGCCCTGGAGAGTTGTGCTTATTTGACTTGTACAAATTGACGAGTCTTAATGGAATTGTTACATCATTCTCACTCTCTTTTTTTTAAATCAACAGTGTTATAAAAATTGTACAGTACATTTTGTCAAAGTGACGATAAGGTTGTTATGCATGTTTCTTACTTGTATATGCAGTATATTAAAATACCAAAATCATTCCTTTGAAAAGTGCAATACTCTAGAACACACAAATTTAGGAAATAAGTTAATTGTTCAGATTATTTTGAACTTATACATATGCTCTCAGCTGTATTGCTCATTAAAGATTTCTAGTTGAGAAGGTTTTAGTCAGACTAGTTGTAAATTCAAGTTGAATTTCTGTAATTTTAAAGCTTTACTAGTGACTTACTGAAGTTTTGATAGAAATAAAATTGGTTTCTTGTTGTACAAAACTAAAACTATAGTGCCATTCAGAAATGTTTCCATGGTGGAACTTATTACTTTAATGTGGTTTAAACATTTTTTTATTTTCATGTACTGCATAAATGAGGACAGTTGATTGATATTTCACACTTCAGTAAGAAAAGCCTATAATATAAACTATCAAAGCCCAACCAAGAATCACAAAAGGAACTGAAACATTGAAAATTCTCAGCATTTAAGGTAGGCGTGTTTTAAGAAGATACTAAACCATGTATTAAATATCATGTCTCTAAAATTGACTGCTGTTGAGTGTAAGAACTACCATAAAACCAGATTTATTTTTAAATTTTATCTGGAGGTGTACAAGTTATTCTTAAGTCATATAACAATAGTCTTATGAGGTTTACAGTGCTTGAATAAACAGTGGCAAAGCCAAAACCAATTTATACAGAATCCATTACAGAAAACTGGAAAAGAGCTGATTGTTGCGAGGATTTGGATTTTTTTCCTGTGGGTATCCTGTCAGGTTTTTTCCTACTTATCCCTTTCCTTGCTTCTCTTTATGGTGAGCCATCAACGAGCAAGACAAGACTTTAGTTCTGCTCCTGCTGAGTTTAATGGCAGAACTCCCACATCAATGGAAGCAGGACTATACTAATGATGTAACTAACTTGCAAATAGAGGCTGTTTCAGTTGCACTAAAATAGTCAAGACACATTGCAAATATCAGCCTTGGTGTGACTTCTTAGGAAACTTCTTGATGTAACATAACGTTGTTGGTTTTATTTAGTGTACAATGAGAATTATTTGATATGAAAATATTTTGTACATATATATTTTTACTTTGTTTTCTAAATTGCTGATTTGCATTGACTTAAAGTGCCAAGCAAGAAATGTATGTTGTGACTGTATGAACAGTTGAAGTATGTTTTACTGACTTGCATCATTATATGTCTAAGATTCCATGACATTAATTTTTAATACTTTACTGGATTTTGGCATAATAATGTGAGTTTATAACTAATAGCAGAGAGTTAATACTTCACTTTTGTTCATACTATTATAAGTTATTCTGGTATTAAATATTTTGTGACAATAAAATCATGGTTTTGACAAACTCTTCTGTTAGGAATATTCAGTATTTTTGTCTGTATAAACACCAAAATTTGTCATGTAAAAAGGGTACTTTTGGGGACTTCTCTGAAATAAAACTGGAGAAGGCAAGCCATTGTATAAACAACTTCTTAATGGTTCTCTTTTCCAATGATCAAAGCACAAGAATAATCTGTAAAACACATCAAGTGGGTTTTAAATTTAAGAAATACTTGGCCTAATTTCTTGTTACTGTTTCCTTTAATTTATTTTTTTTTCTACTGCTGCTTTAGAGTTTTCTGAAAACACAAATTCTGATGAATTATGTGTGTGTCTTTTTTAAATAACAAAAGTCATGATCAGTGCTGAGCCAACAGCTAATGAAAACTCAGTAATTATTTATGATATTGGAAAAACAAACATTATTACTATTGCTCTTCTTTGTTTCAACATATGTAACCATTTTAGTAAAATAAATAACTGCAAACAACATCTTGCTGGTTTGAATTAAATATTCATTTATCTATGCTTAGGCATTTGCATTTCTGGTTTCCTGTAATAGTCAGTGTTTCCCTGTACTGGCACACAAGCATGTGATAGGCAAAGATGAAACAGAAAAGTTAATCTGACCAATACACCTTGTGGTACGTAGCTGTGTCAAGTAGTTTAGCTCATCCCCTATGAAAATGACTGCGGCCAGGTTTGAGTAATGACTGCTGATAATAACATGGCATGATGCTAATAAATCCTCCACATTGGAAGAGTGCAGGGGGAAGCCATAGCTACTCACTGACCTGAGTCACTGGAGAAGGTCCATCAGTTGGGAAACACTTTGTTCATTTAGGGTTTTTTGGGCGCATAGGCTGCATTTGCCTACATTACCTTGTGTGGATGTTCGGCTCTGGAACCTTGGTGGAAAAAGGAGATGCAGTCAACCCATCCAGAAGCTCAGTGCTCATAGTAGAGAGCCCAGTGCAAATGATCTCTGAACTTTTGTGCCTTGGCAAAGCTGCTCCACTTGTATAGGAGAGGTGATAGCTAAGATTTGATGGACAATCAGCACTTTCACATTTTATGTCCTGCTGATCTGTGATAAACTTGTACTGCTGTAATACCTCTGGTCATCCAACATGTCAGTGGAGATCTGGATATTCAGCTGATATGTGAGTTCCTGAGGGAGTATGTACAGCCTGACTTTTGATGTTGGGAATGTGTAAAAACACCCACATCTTGATGCTGAGCTACTTGGCACCTACTCTGTACCCAAGTCAGACATGAAGACACCAACTCAGTCTGCTCCCACCTACTCTGTCACATCATTTGCCAGAGCTAAGCACTCCAAACTCTTAGAAACCACTGAGTAAGGGGAGTTCCAGTTTTTCAATTCAGTAATTAGAATATATATTGGGCTTGGGATTGCAGACTCCTGTTCTAGCACCTGCTACACAACTGCTGCAACACTGAGCTATAATTCTCCTGTTATATCCTACACTGGTGACCTAATGCACAAATATGTATGTCAGGTGAAGTATTCCACCAGGGAGACTGACAGCAAGTCTCAGGACAACACATAGACCATTTTGAGGATGTTTGATAATTTGGTGGCTTAAATTTTAACCTGAAGTTTGGCAAAGGATGGCAGCTAGACTTGAATACCCACACAGAAGTGTGTGAAGTAGCCACTGTACTATGAGCTAGAAGAAGAAGATGAGGGAGGAGGTGGATAACATGTCTGTACTGTGAAAGGAAGAATGGATTTAGCTTTGGCTGTAGGAAAGGCTATGCAGACTTAAACCCTTTTCTTCATGATTTCTTTACTCAGATAGATTTTCATTATGTTCCCTGGCTTTGATGAATTATGTTTTTATCTACCTAAATTATCCATCAGTGGAGATCAACAACAGCAAATGTGAGATGCTATTATAGGAAGCAGCTTTGATTATAAAAATAATCATGAGCTTCTGGAATTCGCTATACTTTCACAGAAAGTCCTTGCTCAAGAAAAAACCTTGTACTTGCTCAGAAAGTCCTTCTTTTTATCTTGTATGTCATCCCCAGCTATAGGAGACAGTGGAATTGTTCTGCATTAGTCAAAAGGGGCCCTGCACCAGGGAAAGGCCTTGGTGACTGCCCTAGGGGATGCTCTGAAATGCCAGGAAACTGCCTTCTCTCCCTGATTCACCACAGTGAGTGGTGAATGAGGACTCACTGGCATGAGGAATCACTCAGGGCCAGTCAGGGAGCTTGCCAGTGGGGCACAATTCACCCTGCCTACTAAGGCGCTGCCTAGTAGTGGGACCGCAGCCAAGCTCAGATCCTCCCTCAGGAATCTTTCCAGAGGCTTTCAGGTTCCATCATGCCTCTGTATCTTTCAGTCTTGTAGAAGTCCTGGGCCATATTCCTCACATGGCTTCTAGGGGCTGGAGAGGATGGCTTTATCTGCTGGTGAATCCCCCATGTGGGGTTGAAGATGAGAGTCAATGTGTTTAGTCATCCAACTTTCCAAAGCTGCAGAAATCTTCTATAAACAGAGGTGCACCAGGGCTATACAGGTCTTATCCATAATTTCTGCATTCAGAAGAACACTGAGAACCTCAAAACAGCCCTGGCAGAGCCATGATCCCAGTGCTGCCAGGAGAGAAAAACAGAACAACAAAGCTTGCCACTGCTCCTGGCACTGCCTCAGATGTCCCCTTGCTGTGTGGCAAAGAGAAGGGTGCAGCTGTTTCTATCATGTTTGACTTTCACAGAATCATGGAATAAGCTAAGTTGGAAGGGACCACAAGGATCCAGTTCAGATGCCATCCCTGCACAGCACTATTCTCAAGAATCACCCCATGTGCCCAAAAGCATTGTCTAAACACTTCTTGAACTCTGTCAGACTTCACACTGTGACCACAAGACTGTGTTGCCTTTTGGGTGTTTTTGAATACCTCCCAGAATAATCTCCATAACTTTATCAGGCACCAAAGTGAGACTGACAGGCCTGTAGCTTCTGGAGTCTTCCTTCTTGCTCTTCTTGGAAACTGGGGCAATGATCACCAGCTTCCAACCATCTGGGACCTCTTCAGATTCCCAGGACTGCTCAAAAATCATCAAGAGAGGTTTTGCAATGACAGCAGCCAGCTCTTTGAGGATTCTTGAATGATTCCCATCAGATCGCATAGATTTGTAGGGATCCAGCTGGGAAAGCAAATCCTGCTCAGTTTCAGGGTTGAATGGAAACTGATCATTCTCACAATCAGGGTCCTCCAGCTCAGGGCACTGAGACCCCCTTGGTCCATCACCCATGTTTAAGTTAGAGGCAAAGAATGCATTAAACACCTCTGCCATGTCCATGTCCCTCCCTGTTTGTGAGGTGGACATCATTCTATAATGGGCCAAAGTTGTTTTTGCACTGCCTATTGCCATTAATATATTTCAAGAAAACGTTTTAGTTTGCCCCACATTTCTTGCCAAGTTCAATGATTTTCTCACACAAATGAATTTTTCTTGCTGTGAAACCCATGTTCTGCTATGAAACCATTAAAACAAGCATGCTGCCATTCAGTCCTTGGTGTGACCACATTTTCTTAAACCTGAGCCTGGTACTTGCAGGAAAATAGACTTGGCACAGACTGAGAATACCAGATCCTCCAGTGTTCCAGTACCAGCTCTGAAGTCCAGTTGGCACCAATTCAGTGGTCACAGTGACAGCTTTAAACATGACAACCCCCTGGTCTCATTCCTGTGCTACTGTGAATGATCTGTGAGACCCTTGGAGAATTAGAAAGAACCTCAAAGGGTTTCAGGCTCCTAACCTAACAAATTGAAACACTTCTGAAGGTCTGAAGGCCAAGTCATGTTTCCACGGCCAAGGGCAGGCAGTTGCATGTCTCCACTGAGCCAGCTGGAGAGAAACTTGGGTAACCAAGTCTAGCATCAAGCCTGAGCTGCTATACCAAGGTCTTCCAAAGAGCTTGAACTGGACTTAGTATGGTGTGAATATGTCTGTGCAGCTTTGGGGTCATTGATTGTTTTATACCTTATTCACAATGATGTCCACAAATTTCTCTGTGCTTTCGTGCAATATTTCGAAGAGGACAATAATAAAGTTTTGTGTGTCTGAGCTGATCTTTGTAGGAGGACATTGGTAGTTGGAAGCTGCTCTGGTGACATCGCTGCCCAGCCTAGTTAGGCAGGGCAGGAAAGAAAGGTGAAGCATGATGCAAAGGGCTGAATTGCCTGAGAGCACTGCACTGACACACTGCAAGGGAGGCTACAGGAATCCAGCCTTGATGCCAGTTCATGTTTTACAAGCTGATTTGTATGTGCCTGGGTGTGCTTGATTCTCATTAGCAGCAGAATTGAGACTCAAACCCACAGCTTTCACAGTGCTGGGTTGCTGAGCCAGTGTTTAGGTCTGGGCCCCATCTTGAAACTCCTCTTGTTTAACAAGAAGGGAGGCGGTTGGCTAAAATACAAGTACCTTGAGGGGGAAAAAAATGAAGAGAAAAAAAGAAAAAAAAGAAGTGGAAAAGAGACATGAATGCCTAATGCAACAGAAAAAAAACCCCCACCCAAACCTCCTTAATGTTGCTGTTATGTCAGCTTGGGTTATTGGCAGTGGAAGTGGTTATTGGCAGCGGAAGTTAGACCTGGCTCAAGGCTAATATAACTTGTGCACCTGACTTTTTAAAAGGAGCTGAGATCTGGTTTCTTTATGGATGAGCTTTTTCGTTCATGGTATTGGTCCTTTCTCCAGATTTCTTTAACTTTCCTTTCAGCCTGCTTTGCACTTAATTGTCCTTCTATCTTTCCTCCTGCCTGAAAACTCTCCTGTTTCATGCAGACAGCAACGAGATCCTTCACACCAAAGCTCATTCTTCTGGCTTTGCAGTTTCTAGGGTCATATAGGCAAACCATGTATGATACAACAAGCTGGTGTTCAATGACAAAGTTTGGTACCCCCCTTGTCACAGTCCGGGGCCAATGAACATATGAAGCCTCAGGAGGTGTGCAATAGAGGCTCTTCAACCAACAAGCTCACCACCTATCACTTCACTCCTAACTACTACCTCTTTTGGCTATCTTAACTCCCAAAAGGACTGTCAATTTAACCATAACTACCTAAGAACTGCCAAGTCTCATTTTATGAGCTGCTTTTGAGAGTTTAGCTATTTAAGGCTGATTTTAAACAATTTTTATTGGTACTTCGTGGCATGTGCCTGATTTACAGTGCTGTAAATAACCACAAATTAGGGACATTTCTTTCTTTACAGTAAAGGCACATTATCTTGAGCATAAGAAAGATAGTTTGTTGGTAAAGAACTGGAGTGCAGGCCTTTTCTGCCACAGGCTTCCTGTATGAGTCCAGGTGAGCCTTACCCTGAGTTTGGTCCATGCAGACAAGCTGACTCTTCCCTGAGGATGCTCTGAACATCAGGAAATGTCTTGAGATGTCCCTCAGTGTTGTGGTAGGAGACAGCAGTGCTGTTTCGTAAGTGGCACACTCAGTTCCATGCACTTAAGGAACTGCGGGTTTCTGAGGTTAAGTGTAATTTAAAATTCCATCTCAGTCACATGTCCCAGTGCAGGCATCACCTTCTGCAGCACTTCCATCTCTTCACTGACTGCAGCAGGAGACTGAGCTACTGAGACCAGATGCCCAAATCTGACACAGCTAAAGTTGGGGAAGACAAACCACACTCAAGACACAAACCATTTGGACCCACACCACAAAGGCTCCTGTGGGGCCCAGGCCACCACTACTGACCTCCCTTTGCAGTATCAACTGAGGAGCACACTGAAACACATGAATAACCTCATCCTAGAAAGTGGGAAATGTGTCTTTAAGAGAGACTTCTTGCTGCCCAGGAACTCCTGGATATACAAGTTCAGGTTTAAGATAAAATGTTTCATTTAGGACCCTCTCTGTGACTTGGGAATGTTCAGCAGAGCAGTCTGATTTATCTTGTATTAACGGGTGCAGGGAGGAGAATCTTCACTCCAAAGGGTTTGAAGTTCTTTTTACAGCTTTTAAAGACGGTTTTTCTCCCAGGTCTGAGAACTGGAGAATGTGCTCATAAGAATCAGAAGAAATCCAGAAGTCAGACAGCAAGATAACCCTGCTCTCCTTTTGGGAAAGGACAGCAGACCCACAGACACCACACTGGGGTCTTCAGCTTCGTCACTGCTCTGCACTAATGGGTTCCTTTTCAACAGTAAATTCCCTATTCATGTTTGTTACCTTCACATACAGAGAAAAGGTTCTATTCATAGGGAAGAGTGAGACTGTATAACTGAAGTACATGGCTAAATGCTTTGGGCAGCACTTAAAATGTTAATCTTAATCTTGTGAAATGGCCACAAAATATGTGGCCGGATTTTAAAATGTTCCAAGTACTCAGTGGCAGCCAGTGGAGTCATGAAAAATGGTCAGCAGCATTTCAGCTAAATCTTTGTGAATTAAATGCCAGGTCAGCAAATTGGAAACATTTTGTGGAACAAGACAACCGTGTTTAATTTCTTTGGATTTCTTTTAAGAAAACTTGGAGATGCTCAATCACCAATTTATATATATTTTTTAATGAATAAGTCTAGTTTTCTAGATTTACTTTCATTGTCTTGAAATGTAAGACAATTATAGTAAAAAGGATTGAAATCAACACTGAAATAGAAATATTTCAAACTTACAAAAATATTGATGTTTCCAAATTATGTTTACTGACTTTTAAAAAATGTTCTTTTGACTATTTGTCTTCATTTGTTTATGTATTTACACTTTCTAACACATTTTAAAACAACTGAAAAAAAAGTTTTACCATCTCAAAAATATCTACAGGCAAGGAAAATACATTCTCCATAGTTGCACTGAAGAACTTTTAATGCTCATTGTCGTGAAAACAAGAGCACTTTTGCATGGTGACCTGTGGATATAAAAGTCTGTATCTCAGTATTTGTTTGCGAGTACTGGTTTTTATGCTGAATCATTTCAGCCAGCACAAGGCTGCTTTTGCTGTAGGTCACCTTTGTATCAGTGTCCTGTTGCCTTCAAATATAATGGGGTTTAAGAGAAACTGTGAGGCCTTTTCCACAGTCTGGGATATTGAAAGGAATTTACATTCAGGTGGAAAATGAAGATAGTGAACACAGCATTTGCTAGTACTTCTCAGCCTTGGTGAGTAGACACTCACCACAGTAATGGAAGAATCTATGTGGTGTTCATTCATGCATGTTGATTACAAATAATAGAGCAATCAAGAGAAAACAAGGGGATCAGATTGAAGAGGGCATCTCCATCACTTAAAAAGAGACTGCAACAGCAATAATAAATATATTTCTCAGTGAGCAGTGTAATGGCAACCAAAAAACTGAGAGTACTCCAAGTTTTGCACCAACCTTTTACTGGCAGTGAAACCACATGCAAAAAAAAAGTGAGGAAAAAGCCCAGCAAACAGCCAAGAGTCTCACCATGCTTCAGGATGTAGAACAAAGAAAATCTTAGTAACTTCTAGTCTTTTAAACCGCTGACTATAGTCCTGAAGCTGACATCTGCTAAGCAGGGTGTCTGTAGGTGGGCAGCATAAAGGTCTTCTCAAGAGCAGCCTGCCCAGACTGGTGTAACCCCATCAGACCATGCCCAGTGCCAAATTGGAAGAGACTCGGCTGGAAAGTCTGGTGCTTTTGTCACTTTAAAGTATGTGAAGTGTTATATAGTTACAAGTTATATTTATCCACCCTCTTTCACCTTTTTATTTAAAAGCCTTTCCTTTATGGACTGAGTTCCTGGAAAACCGCATCTCCCTTACTGCTATCTCAAACAAGGCTACTTGCAACAAGTGTTTACTGTGAAAACAACAATATAGGCATTGCTGTATAATCCAGTCAATATCTTCTTTCTTCTAAGAAATATCAATCAGATTCCCCTTCAGGGACAAAAGAAGGTTGCAATCTTTTTGAGATTTCCTCATGAGTAGCTGGGGTGGGAACTATATACACAATTTATAAAATGAAATATTCCCCATATCTGTTTCACAAGGACCTGTACCAGCATGAGAGGAGGATTTGATGGTACTTGGATTTACAACTTGAAATTAAATACAGGCATGTGAAAACATTATTATGTAAACTAATACTAAGCTACTTCTTGCTGCATTCCCTCAACAGCAACAAAATAGTAGCATGGAAACTAAAGGCCAAGTATAATTTTTTAGCTTGTTCTGTGAGAATGAAAAGAAAACCTGTCCCATGTAGGAGTCATTACTTTTTCATCTGTGAAGTTTCAAATGTCACAGACCCTGGGCTGAACTCTGCTTTCATCAAAACCAATGGAGCTTTGATACTGGTTTCCACTTGAGCATGTAAGATCCCAGAGACTCCATTTTTCACCTTTACTGAGAATCCTGGTAATGTACTCCAATGTCTTGCTTTCAGTAGTTGTTCTGATGGCTCCTGTTACTCAAGCAGGAAGTAAATTTCAGAGAAACAGTAGCTCAGAGGCATCACAGCTCTGTGCTGGTGATTCAGCACTGCTCTAGCCTGAGGCACGGCTGCATCAACTCAGACAGAAGGGCAACCAAGATGCAACCAAGTTACCTTCATGTGTCTTTTACCCACTTCTCCAGGCCCTGTAGACCAGCCAGGAAACCACCAAAACAAACACTTGAGGCTCACCTGTGCCCTGATCCTGGCCACACCTTCTTCACAACAGCAGGACAGGAAGAGGCACTTGCCCCCATAGGGCAGGATAGGCAGCCCCATTTCTGGCTATTTGCACTGTACAAGGGTGATCCACCAAAACATGTGCTCCTCAGCCATAAAAGGCACAAATTGTGGAATTCCAGACAGTTGGCTGACATTTCAGGGATCTGCAGGGACAGCCAGTCAAGCTGTGCACAAGGCAGGAAGGTCCTGAAAGTAACAGTCAGCATGAGCTTCTTAGAAACATATCACATAAATCAATTGATTTCCTTCTGTGACAGCAGAGCAAACTGCATGTATGGAAGATACACAGCAGATCAGACAGCTACTGGGACTCCAGTTAGACTTCTGGCAACCTCTCATTTAACATTCTTATAAATAAGCAGAGGAAATATCATGAAGCTGAAATTACCATTCAGAGTGTATAAAGCAAATGGAAAATTCAGGGAAGTTATTAGGGACACATGGTCAAAGTGAAAGTATCCATCAAAGATTTCCACTGGGGTCTGTCCTTGGCAGTTTGTGTTCAGTATTTTCATCAATACCTTGTCTAAAGGAATAAAGGAAAGGTTCCCCAGCTGTACCATAAGTGCTATTAGCTTTGTACAACCAGTTCCTGGGGGGCACATAGCCCAGAAAAGACGCCTGGCTGCTGCTGCTGGGGTGTGCTCCCCCTGCTTCCACTGTTTTTCACGGTGGTCTGGAGCAGAAAAAAAGTTGAGCTCCTGCAATGCAGAACCCTGACACATGGTTTGTTGTCAGCTTGGTTCTTGCAAGTATATCAGAGGCCAGGGTTAGAATTCTAAATTACTTTGATACATTGGAGAAATGTACTGAAAAGAAACAGAATTCATCATCTGTATTGTCAGTTGACCTGTGAACAAGGACCTGTGAACACAAGTGATGAACTGCACAGAGCATGGTGAGGTTGTATCCTGGTTTCCTTAAAAACATGACAGGAGTTCTGTAGAAGATGAAGGCTGATTACAAGGTGAAGATGATCCAAAACTCTTCTGTTATTGTAAGAAAGGAATGCCACACTGAGTTGTATATGTAGGTGTTGGACTACTACACTATGTGATGTGTAAGTGAATGTCTTCTGCTCTGTTGAGCTCTGTTGGGGCTGCACTTACAAGAGATAAATACCAACTGGAGGAACCCAGTTACCATACTTAGGAGTGAACATGTTATGAAAGGGAAATCTAATTGATCTGGTGTTCTTAAGTGCAGAGAAAATTATGAACTTCAGGTATATGTGGTCAGCAGAGACACAGAGAATAATCTCTTCTTTGTACAGCAGTACCCTTGAGTAATAATGGGTTTTAATTGCAGCAAAGGAGATGGTAGGTATGTTCCTGAGTAGGACATGCAAGCTGAAGGGGGCTCAGATAGGGGAGCACTGGAATACATATTCTCTGTGTGTAGCAGACTTAACATCAATTAAACTTTTTAAAAGAACAAGTTAGAGACGTATTAATCAGGAATTAAATAGGTATCATTGATCGTACTTTGAGACAGGATGACCTCTTGAGGTCACCTCTCCACCCTGATTTTCCATTTCAGCAATCTGCCTTATAAACATGGCATGGTCTGTTGCTCAATAGATGGTTAAAAGAGTGAATAGCAGCTGGTTTATTCCTCTGTTTTTGTGAGGTGTGTTTACATTCCAGGCATAAGAGTGGAGGGGAAGGACAGTAAGTTCTGATCCCACCAGCCAGCCAGCAGAGGAGACTGGGCAGCCATCCATTGGAGGCTGTTTAACTTTCACAGCCTTTCAGAGTCTAACATAAGGGACAAAGGTGGCTCCCAGATGGAAGACAACAGACTTGGAAAACATGAAAGTTGACAGAGAGGGATCTACATTTAACGCATAAGTTCAAATTGCCAGAAGAAGAAAGCAAGGAAATTTCCAACTAGGTGCAATGGAACAGCTCCTGAAAGATCTGTAAGTGCTTTTGGCCTCCACAGAAAATACTTGGGCAGAAATCCTCCAGAAGGTATGTTTGTCTTGAGCAGAACCTGGAGTTCCTGCACAGAGCTCTCTGAAGGCTGTGTTGCAGGATTAGCCCATATTCTCTCTACTCAATGTCATGGGAGACTGAATGTTTTCACTGTTTTCTGGAGCCTGATACAGGCAGACAGACCACAAAGAAAAACACGGGAACAGATCTTATAAGCCGCTTCAAATAACACTTGCTCCAGAGCATCTGGTGAATGCTGAGAAATTCTCGCTTCACAAAAGATGCCAACAGGGGAAGAAATTATTTCACAGTTTGCCTCAAGCTTCAAAAGGGGTTGCTGAACATGTTAACTGACACGCTTTTGGACAGGCTGGTTTGTGGTCACTGCCACTAACGAACAGGAAAACAAATGCCTGTAGTCTGAGCAGGGATTCACACTCTGCACCACAAAGCCAAGGAAATTGCTGCTGGAGAATCCCCAGAGCTGCTCAGTGAGTGCACACAGGCTGGCAGGATGTGTGAAAAAACATCAGGAATGTTCCTTATGTGACAAGATGGATCATTCAGAAGGAAGACTGCTTGGAATGTAAAGATTTGGTATGTTGACTCCAGGGGACACTGAATGCATTCCTAGGTATGAGCAGCTCACTTCAGAAAGAAACTGGGGAACAGGGAGATGGGAGGGGTGGTGGGTAGGAGTAGGAGACAAAACACAGTCAAGCTATATACAAAGATGGAGAATGAGCCAGAAGTAGAAAGGGGAAAAGTAAATCAGAAGTTTAGAGACTCACATACATTCATTATGATATGGGTTTGTTTTATTTTTTTTTTTTTGCAAGCACCAGCAATTCCATTAGCCAAAGAGATACACAGTCACTTTTGATACAAGAGAGACAAGAATTTTATTACCATTGTATCAAATCCAGTGAATACAGAAAATTCAATCCCCTTTCTCTGACAGCTACATGATTCACAAGGTGCTCACTAAAAAGACTGACAGTTCCTCTGTTTGTCTGTGCCGAATAAGTTATTCTGGATGCAAAGAACTCATATATGGACAGAAATGTTCAGGAGGATGATGAAACCTGAAATAGATCCAAGTACAGCATAATAGGAACAGGCTTTGGCTCTCAAGGTAGGAAAGAATATCAGAGATACTGCTAATGGGAACTGGTTATTAAACTAAACTACTCATCACTGGAGGATGGAAACCAGTCAAATGCCCTAAATCTGAAAGACCTGACCAACAAAATAAATTACCTGTTAGCAACAGAACATGAATTCCTCTTCACCTGGTGCCAGGGATTGAAAAGACCCTGATTGTCACTTGCCAACATTTCAATAAGACTGCAAGTCTAGTTCTTTTTTTAGACCAACATCTATTTTCTTGTATTAAGATTCTGCTCCTTTAACAAGAGTTGCAAAATGTGACTTGTGAAAACATACTTACTTAAGGAAATTGCAGAAATGTCTCATGAGATCCTTGCAGGAGCTACACATAATATTGATACTGTTATCTGTCTCTTGTCACCAACTTTTTATCAAATGGGTTTTGAGAGGTCTGCCTGGAGAATACAGTATGTACTCCATAGTCTGAATAAAAGTGTGAAACATTAAGAATTAGAACATGTCTTTTCAGAAATTACAGTCTGATTGTATGTAAAGACAGTACTTTTTCTCTATTTCTTAGAACTGCCAGACCAGATATTTTTCAAATTGCCAGCAAAAGCAACACAGCAGTGAATGTTCTGGTTCCAAACAACAATAATTATTATTAATAATTTAATTATTTTCTTTGAACTGAATTAAAATGCAAACTTCATTCCTCATTCCTTCAGGTTGGAATTAACTCTGCCCTTTAGATTAAGGGAAAATGTGAAGTCCTAAACCATTGCAACAGCTTTGTCTGCAACTTTTCTCCCTCTCTCCTTGCACCTCCCAATACATCCTTACCACCTAGGAGATAAAGTTTTCTAGGGATGAGTTGACTTTTACAGGACCTGGCTCAATAGGGCACAGCATTAAGTTATGGGTTCTTTTAGACAATGTTTACTACTAAAGAAGAACCAGCTACTGGATAAGAATAAGAATAATCTTATACAGTTTAGGCACATTTTGATCTTGATTTATGAAGGTACTGGCTGTACCACTCATTTCTGTGGAGTGGAATCTGTATTTTGTCATGCTGGGGGGAACCAACACTTCTAAGGCAAAAAGCTATGAACTGGATACTGTAACTGCTGCATAAGTAGATTTGCATTTTGAGTGCTGCCATTTATGAAGTCAAAAAGATGTTGCTTTTGAGATAACACTGGAGCTGCAGAGAGGGCCTGAAAACATAAAACCCAGTTGTGAATGGAGTCTTGAAACATGAATCTAAACCCACAGCCAGCACTCACAATCCTGCTGAGAGAGGCTTTTTATTTACTTTTCCACACCATTGAGAGCAACAATTCATTTACCCCTTATATATAAATACGTACACACACGACACCAAGCAATATCCTGCTGATGTGAAATGCTCCCCTGGCCTCACACCCTCCCTGCTGGCAATCCCCCTCCCAGCCAGTTCTCTTCCGCTCTGCAGCAGCACAGCCCTGGGGTACGTAACTGAGAAACCTCTGCTTCAGACAAGGGAGAAAGCTTCATGAATCACCAAAAAACACTTCTCAGGTGGGAAAAACACATTCTTTGTTCCTCTACATGGAATTAGAAAAATATGTGTAGAAGTAAAGCCCTGAAAACCCCAGGAGGGCAATTGTGCTTTTTTTCTTTTTTTTTTTTTTCCCTTTTTTTTTTTTTTTTTTTTTTTTTTTTTTTTTTTTTTTTTTTTCCTTTTTTTTTTTTTTTTTTTTTTTTTTTGTTTTGTTTTGTTTTGTTTTGTTTTGTTGAACTTGTGAATTTTGGGGTGGTTTAATTAAAGTCTTAAAATTATTTAACACTAACATTCAAATGCTTCATTTGGGCCCCCCTGCATTTGCAGAGTTTCTGTCCTCCTCTTTTTCTTGTGTCACTTTTACTGTGCAATAAAACAATTGAATCACATGCTGGTACATAAATATTGGCAGATTTTTAGGTTTGCTGCTTTTTTCACTCAGCCTATTGGGCAAACAGCCTAGAAAGGCTAACTTATTTGCCAGAGTTTGAATTTCTGGCAAACAGTGCAGATCCAGTACAAATCTCAAATCATATTTTAGGAATGCCGTACTTCTACCGCACCTTTCCAACTCTTCTCTCTGTGCTCTAATGACTATTATGGGGAAATGCGTTCCAGAAATGTGAAAATCAATGTAGTGGGAAATGTACCAAAACCACCTTTCCACTTATACAATCTCAGTTGTCCAAGAAACACAATTAATTAGTGTTATTGAGCCGTTTAGCTCCCCAATAAAAGCTTTTTGAATGATTATATGAAGAACCATTGGTACTGGAGTCTTCATACTGAAGTAATTAATGGGAGTTGATTATATTCTGACAAGTTAAACACAGGTTTGTTTGATATTACACACACATGGAAAACACATGCTCTATTGAGCTCAGTACCTAGGAGTTTAGATTAATGGTGTTGATGAATTATGTGGAGATTATATACTTTGCAGACATATAATGGACCTGATTTTGAAAAGCAGGCTCTCATTTTGCTCCGGCAATTTTGAGGGTGTGAATAATTGCAGGTGATTTTCTAGCAGCTAGACATCTTGCTGCCTGGTGGAATTCCTTTGGGCAGAGGTCATGCCTGGTTTTGTGCAAGGCACCAGGAGGCACAGGGACAGCACTTGTAGACAGTGAGAAGCAAACCCTGGTGCTGCACACTGGAACCACAGGAATCAGCAAGGACAACTCTTTCATGCACAGCCGTGGCAGCTCACTGGGAGGGAGCTTTCAAGAAATATGTTCTCTGTCTAAGTTCAGGAGCATGTGGTGAACTTGAGGCTCAACCCCAAGAAGGGAAGGAGGAAGCTGTCCCTGAGCTTTCTCCTGCTGCCAGGCAGATGTTGGACACAGACCTGACACTTATCCCCAGGACCAGCTGCTGAAGCTGTCTCTATGGGACATTACTTAGGTTCAGCCTAATATCTCAGCCTACCATGTAGCATCTTTCTCTTGAGACTCTGTCTAAAGGCAACCGAATGTCATTGGGATGAGGACAGAGGTAGTCATGAACGTTAATGTTTAAGGCCTGCAGGGGATAGTCAGGAGTTAGAAGTTCCAATGGATGGCTTGATTCAGGCAGGAAATTAACTCAGATTTTGGGTTGGTTGCACTAGTCTGCCATGTAGAGCAGCCTGCACAGAACCGTCAGCCCAGATCTGATGCCTTCCCATGTTGGTTACCCACAGGAACATATCAAACCAGTTTTACAGAGCATTTACTGAATGCTTGGATCACCAACCAAGCATGCTCTATCAATTTTTCTAGGAACTTGCCCAGAAGAAGCTAGCATTATAAATATCCCAAACCCAAGCTATGAAGGCAGGCTGTCTGCAAACTGCTGGTGGCAGTCTGGCTTTCACAGCACTCCTGGGAATAGCTTCTGGGTCCATGAGGCAGCCCAAAGATGGATGAGCATCTCCTTCTGAGAGCAGATCCTGATGAAGCCTGAGGATGTGATTCAGTTCAAGACTTCAAATCTGTGAGTCAAGATGCAGCTTTCCATGTGAACCAGGCAGCTAAACCTCATCAACATGATGGAGATCTTACCAAAATTGCCAGAGAAGGATGAAGAGAGATTCTGTCCCTCTAAAGTACAGTTCTCTTGCTAAACTGCCTACCTCTCCCCTGTACCTCAGACACCTGTGGATGCCTACCATCAGAAAACCCCAGCTGGGTGTCAGGCACCAGGTGAAACCCTGCCCTTAGGGATGCATAACAGGTACAGCACAGCAGCAGCAGCAGGCCACTTCCAGCATCTCTGTGATCACAGCTGCAAACTGGCTGCCCTGTCCAGACCTATGCTGTCCCTTGGATGGGACGTGTCCATCCCCCAGTGGCAGCAAATCATCACCAAAACCACCCAGCTCTATCCAACAAAGAAAAGAGCCCTCTGATCACTGCTGGCTGCAGAAGCTTGGGATACCAACACCCAGGGCAGAGCAAGAAGGAGCAGACAACCTTCCTCCTGAGACTAGCAAACCTTCCCCAAAATTTTAGTGTTCAGAGTTATAAAACTTTTCATTTCAGGTCAACCTGGCTGAGAAATGAGTTGAGATGCATCATTCTCCATATTCAGTGGTTGTACCCAGAGATTTTCTTTAGGTTATAGCCTGAGGTATGTTGCACAGAGAGAGAAGGGGAAGGACATGCAGACCTGTTTCAGCTTTGATGTTAAAGATGTGAGGAACAAATGTGAGGCACCAGGATGTGCCTACAGAGGTACAGTAATTGGAAAGTTAAAGAGGGCTGCACAGGAGGGTAAGTTTAGATTGCATATTAAGAAGAAATTTTTTACTGTGAGGGAGGTGAGGCACTGAACACGTTGCCCAGAGAAGATGTGGATGCCTCATCCCTGGAAGTGTTCAAGGTCAAGTTGGATGGAGCTCTGAGTAACCTGGTCTAGTGGAAGGTTCCCTGCCTATGGCAATGGAGCTGGAGATAGGTGAACTTTAAGGTCCTTTCCAAACCAAATCATTCTATGATTCCGTGATACCCTGGACAGTGGAGCTGTGATGGAAGAACTGAATCACAAGAGAGGAAAGGACAAGCTCCTCTGTCTTTATCTCTTCACACAGAAGACCTAACATGGAATCACTGATGTGGATTCTTTATACAGTTTTTTTGACTGTATACATACCTAACGCTTTCCTAAGACTCTACTGCTTTGATCACTCACCTAGCTGCAGCCCTCTGAGAAAAACAGAATTAAAACTCAATTCTGCAATTATTTGCTGCCTCCAGGAAAGCATAGTCATTGTTGGGAAAGGACATTTAAGTCTCCCCCATGGTGACTGACATTGCTGGAGACAGTGGATAATCACAGAAGCAAACCCCCATTCTTGCAGTGCCGGAGGACAGGAAGCAGTCCTTTTGGAGCAAGGGGAAAGACCTGGCTTCAGCCTCTGCTTCTTAATTAGCTGCTGCAGGTGGAGAGCTGTGCAAGTCCCTCACATTGCTTTTATAACTATCACATCTTTATGTGGCTGAACTGTTTTTTTCCACTGTAACTTGGACATTTTTGGAAAAGAAATATTTTGGGTCACATTATCAATTTTCCCCCTATGGAAAGCTTATGAAAATTAATCCATAAGCAAATTGATGTGAGGAAAAAAAAGTTAGCAGAAATGTTTTCAAATGGACAACTTTTAAAGGACTTGAGCTCATTCCATTTGAATTACAAAGCCAGAGCTTTGATCCAGCCACTCTTTGGTTCCCTACCTCTCTTTCCCACCCATGCTTCTTTGCATCACACTTGAACAGGTCTCCAGCGACTACGTTTTACCTAATGATTGAATTTACCATTGGCAGAAGTACCTTGATAGACTGTTCTTGAGCCTGAATGCTCCACTTGCTGCCCACAGCAGGCACAAGAAGCCTCTGAGCTGCCTTTTGGATCGGGATGTGCTAATCCATCTGAGACAGGTGAAGGAGGGTACTCCTTCTCCAAGACCTACACATCACTGTGACTTTCTGGTAATAGTCCCAAGACAGTTTTCAGCTAGGACAGCAATTTGTCTGCAGACATCAAACTAACCACCCTAGACTAAGGCCATCATGAAGATACCTGACTGTGTACGAATTTCATGCTATTTTAATTAGTGCTAAAGCAAATTAGCAATACCAAGCTAAATGGCTATAACCTACAAGAACACAACCACACCTTTTCTTTAAAGTGAGATGCCAGTTGTGCAGTCAGAGGAGCACTGAGATTGTCCTCAGAGGAGCCAAGGAGGCCTGAAAAAGCCACCATGACTTTGGGATAAATACAGGAGACAAAAGCCTTCAAGATGCTTTGTGTAACCAGCAAAAGCAAAGCGGCCTCCACACAGACACATGCATTCCTTCAAAAATTATATTAAGAAATTACCTCTACTTACTGGTGTCTCATATCTCACTGGCTATTGGTTTTGTGTAGTTATGGAAAGAAGGAAGAGCAGATCAGAGAAGTCAAGGACTTGGCCTAAACAAACATCAGGATTATGGCTCCAAGAGCAGAGGCAGGATGAAGGAGAAGGGGAATTTTGGCTGTGATTAGAAGGCAATTGTAACCTGAAAAAAACAGCTCCTAATTCCTCCTGTGTCTGAAGACACTGTATATTCCCTGTAGATAGAGAACCATAATAAAAGAAATCGGAGTCTATCATCACCTCCATGTCTGCTGTCAATGTTTCTGTCAATGTTACCTGTATTTCCAGTGTGGTTAAAGGACTGGAACAAGCCTCAGCACATTTGAACTCATTCAACTCCCCCAGGAAAAAAGTCTCCCTAGAATCAGCAGCATGAGACATGATTAAAGCAGAAAGCATCAAACAAAGAAGGAATAATCATCAAGAAGTCTCTTGATAACAATGGAGAGACACCTTGTAGGTAGAGCTGGAACTGCTTTTGAGGCAACATCTGCACATGCTGCATAGTGTCTAGCCAGACTCGGAAGCCCCATAGTTGGAAGCAGAGACCTGTCTGCTGTGAACAAGGAGGATTTCCACAGAGCCAGGAGACATGAGGGTGTCCTGACAACCCAAAATCTGCTAACAGACATGAGCAGCAGCAAGGAATGACAGATCTCAAAAAGTGTGTTGAGAAAGCAATGAAAGGAGCAGAGGTCAGAGCAGACCTCACTCAGCCACCTGGCTGCACAAGTGGGTTAGCCAAATGGCCTCAGTAAAACTATTTTCTACTTCATTTATAACCCTCAGAGGCCAATCAGGGAGAGGAGAGATTGTCCAGTTCAAATAATGCAAAACTTGATTTCTTTGAGAGAAAACTCCTTGACAAGCTTCTTGGCTCTGCTCAGCGTCTCAGCCAAGTGAGTGGCCAGGAGGAGGAATGGGAGAGGTTTCCAGCAGGCAGCCTGTGCACGCCAGCCCTGACCACGCTGCAGAGCAGCCCACAGCAGACAAGAGTGCTCCAAGTTTGCAGGAGCTGTTGAGATGTGGTGCACAGGCAGCCATGAGGCAAAAAGAGCCAGATCAGAAAATTGGCAGCAAGGGGAAAGCTGAATCCTCTGGCCTGGCTGAGGACCAGACAAGACCTGTTCTTGGCATAATCTGGTGCAAACAAGGACTCCCAGGATAAATGGGCAGTGGAACAATTTATACAATTTATATTTAGCTGGACTTCAGCTTGCAGGGCCAGATCAGTGAAAGAAAATCAGACACCCCAAGGGCTTGGGGAATTTGCCCCATCATTTGAGTTTTTCTCTGCAGCAGCCAATCAGGAAAGGAAGCAGCTGCAGCAAGATGGACATTAATTGCCATGAACCCCATAAGCACAGATATGTCAAATGGAAAAGGTGACTCTAGTCTGGTCTATGGCATTTTGGAACAATTGAAAATAGTGATAGATTTGGTTTGTAAAACAAGAGAAGTTGGCAATAATGCAAAAAACTAAAGAAAGCAGTTAAGTGCTGGTACAGTGAAAAAATTTGCTATAAAATGTCAACTTGCTATAATAGGAGTCTGGGCCAGAACAAAACATCACAAGAGCCTAGTAAAAATCCTCTTTCCCAGTCTGAGGATTGCAAGGACACCCACATTATGTTGCTGTATCGCAGAGGTACACAAAGGAGGCCCCAGGTTTTTTGTTTAGATCCTCACAGTTGAAGAACAGAAGGAGGAGGCTGGTTGCTAATCATCTGCTGGTATCTGTGAAATGCATGGAAAACGTGGACATTGCCTCAAGGATAACCATTAGTAGAGCAGACATGCTAAAAACAGCAAGGCGTAGACTGTCCAAAAGTGAGCCAAATAATTGGTCTTAAATGGAGACAGTGACAGAGAAACGTGCATTGGTCCAACAGTTGGGAAAGTTGGGTTTGAAAATTGGACATCTGGAATTTGAGCTTTATTTCTGGATAATCAAGATAGTGGGTGAGCTAATAAACAGTTTGGATTTCATTATGCTTAATAGCTGAGTAAGTGCCAGGAAAACATGTCTTACAAAGCCTGCCTGTGAAAATTCTTTTAAAATATGGATCACAGGTGAGTAAAATTACATGTAGAAAACTGTTTTGCACAGAGCAGGGAATGGCATCTTGATAAGCGACATGCCATGGGGGGTTTTCAGGCAAAGAAATCACTTCCCAGAGGCTGAAACTGATTTTGACCCTAGGATCTCAAAGGGATTTTAGCTGCTCAAGTGTTGATATATGGGAAGCAAGAATCTGCTCCCCCTTTTGTGCTAGACATTTTTGATGATGAGCAAATAAAAGAGGAAAAAAGAGAGTAAGTGCCAGAAAGCACGATAACGTAAACAGATGTAGCAAATATACAGATGAGAACCAGCAGGGAAAGAAGAATGGAGGCAAATGTAGGGATTTTGGTGTTCAGTGCTGAGGATGGCTGACAAACCTCTGCTGCTGAGGCTTCTGGAGTTGTCCTCCTTCTCACTACCAAAGCAGCACAGGACTGTAATACAAAAAGGCAGGTACAGAGCAACCACTTCACTGTTTAACTAAAGCCAAGTATAGGAGATATTCTGGGCACCTGGGAATTTCAGAAAGGTGAGACTGAGCTCTGACATTGCCTTGGGTATCACTGGTTGTTCAGAGGAAAGGGCAGCCCCACATCAGTCTGTGCTCCACTGCAGCCTAGTTTTCTGCTCTGGATCTCACAAACAGCTGTGGACCTCAGTAGAAAAATCTGTTACACAGTGGCAGAATGACTCTCTCAGTGGCCACTGAATGTGGCTTCTTCCCCACTGCCTTGGGGTTATACCTTGAGCACAGCCCTGCATAACCACAACCAAACTACTTTTGAGCACATCCACATGGCACTGGCACATCCATCCTGTGGGGAGGTGCCCTGAGGGAGCTGCCTCCCCTGGCTCTTCAGCAGGTCCTGCTGCACACATCAAAACCCATGGCCTCTACCCAGGGGGTGTACAGATGTCTGAGACAAGCTTAAGTCTGTCAGGTGGCAATAAAACTCAAAAAAAAGGGAGTATTTCCTAACGAAAGAGCAGTTTGCTTTGGGCAGATGGGGAGTGAAGAAGGAGTTTCTGCTGACAGAATGACAGTGGAGAGGTCCTGAAACAGCCACTCGTCCTGGATGTGCAGGATCAGAGAGGACCTTGGTTCCTAACAAGATGTTTACTTCTAAGCTTGCAGATATTGCACAACATCAGCTAGTTTGAGTGAGATTGTGGCAGAAAATAATTGCAATGGTCACCAGATCATAATTTAGTATTTGTGGAGTTACTAAGGCTCTAAACCAATTCACAGTTGGTTTTGTTGATTTTAAAATGCCTTTCACATAGGAAACAGATGTTAAGAGATACTGAACTTCTAGTTTAGAGACAGTATTGCTAAAGCAACATAAAGGATTTGAAAGTGTCCTGATTGCAGCAGAAGTCTCAGGCCTCTGAGTCAACTTACTGTATCACTGAAGTACACCTTGGCTTAAAAGTCTTATTTGTATATTCTCAAGACTGATTGGATGGGAACAAAATAACTATGGAATAACAATGAAAATACTCTCACAAAAAGGCATTGGATAAGTAAGTAATAATTTGTTATTTAACTATAACTGCTTCAAATATGATTGTGATAGATGCCATATTTCTGTTTGTCTAGAACACTTAGACTATCACCATTGTAGACTCATGACATTGGTGAGAATGATTCAAAGGTGCTTTTAACAGATTAAATGTAGCTACTCTCTTTCAACAGGTTTTTTTTGGAACTTCAACCACAACAGCCTCTATATGAACCATGAAAATGTTATACAGCCATCTACGGAAAGACAAATCTCCTTTGGTCTTGTTTTGTGAAACTTGGGTGTTAGTTGGGACAGCATGTAGCAGAAGAACAAGAAAAGAAATATCTTCATCCAAAAAACCAGGTGAAAAGCTCAAAAAAGAGAAATTCTTCAGCCAAGGGTCCTGCAAAAGGGGAAAAGAACTATGAGCAGAATGCTGACCACTTGCTGTTTAATTCCTCCTCTGTTGAGGAGAAGAAACTTTGAGTGATCACCATGAATAAAGAGGCCAGCATAAACCCCATATTATTTAGCGTGCAACTTAAAGGTTAGCAATTTAAAGTTAAAAGGGAATAGTCCTATTTTTTTCTTAAACATTTTTAGTGTCATTAAGGTTCATATATGAAGTTTGCATGCAAGTATTCAGCAGACTTATTTATAACATTGTCTTTAAAAATCTTCTTCAGCTACATAACTCAAACTCCATCAAACCAATCAATTTCTGTTATAAAATTAACTGGTTGCTGGTAACACTTCCACTCACCATTTTTCCCATCAAAAAGAACAGTCAAGCCCTGTTTTCTGTAGCACTAACTGAGGCTACAAAGCAGGAACCTGTCCTTTTCCAAAATGAGGTGATGTACATCTGTGTGCTAACAGTAACTGTGTTATCTAGAAACTTTCAAGCCACTGAAATTCTTTCAATAAGCTCCTTATTTTCAGCTTCACCTCCCTTCCCCTATAACAAAACACCAAGTGTCAGAGTTTCTTTTAAAAAATCCAACTTACATATTACCTTTGTGCCTCTGAGAACGATGGTTGTGTGCTGTAAGATGTGGCAAGCCCATGCTAAAACAAAAGGACACTCTCTCCATGGCATATCCGTTCTTCTCCCCTACTGAGTAAGTGTCTCACCTGCCCCCTAGAGATTCCTGATGCTTAACAGAGATGCTGCTTCTGGCCGGAGCAGCTTCAGTACAGAGTCGTAGCTTTCAGAGATGTGTAATCATTTACCCTTGTGCAAAGTAGATGTAAACTCACTTTGCACTCACTTTACACAGGTGACAACGACTGCACAATGTGAGAGGCAGTGGAGAATCAAGCTCATAATGACTGCAAAGTGCTTAACCAGGCTATGATGGAGACCAGCAGAGGCACATGGGATACAGTGATCAGTAGGCAAGCAAATGTCAGCAGCGGTTTTGGGAGTCTATTTTCCCTCATTGTGCCAGCAGTGTCTATTATTTGCAGTGGAATTCATCCGTGTGTGCCCAGCAGATAATAAATCAGCTGCTGTGTGAATGCAACAGGCCTGCCTGCTCCAGCTCTCCCTGGCACTGCTGTTGGGCTCCAGCTGCAGCAGGAAACCTGTGCTGCCACCCGGGCTGGAAGATGTGTGGTTGTGAGATCAGTTTACAGGAGAATCAAGCTAAGTCTAGGGGCTTTGGCTTGGTTTAGGGCATGTTTCTTGTTGTGAGTTAAACAGCTTATCCAAAAACCTATCTCAAGCACTGCTGAAATAGTACAGGTGCTCCTAGCCCTTTTTGTTATATTGCCTCCTAAAGCTGCCCAAAAACTAAGGAGTGCAAGAGCTTTCAAAGGAAACTTTCCTTTTTATGAGCTGTTGGATAAGACAGAGTAGACAGATCTAAAATTAATCTGCTGCCCTTTGTCAGAGCTCTCTGACCATAAGGATAAAGCCAGTAATTACCCCATGGGCTATTTGGGGAATGTTGGAGAAAAATTTTTTCATGCTGGCTTTTTTAGCTTGAAGATTAGGATTTATATAACAACTTTGCCTGGTAGTCTGAAAAAGACCTTCTGAAATGTGTTCCTCTTAGCCTTACACCTGCCAGCTTTCTTCACTCTTCTTTCTCTAGCCTACTAATAGTGATGGTAAATGCATCCAGAGAAATACGATTGCTATAAAGTACTGAAGTTTCTGTGTAGCGTGACATAAAATTACTGAATGTGAAATAAAGTATGTGTGTCATTTTTCCAAGGGACTTTTAAAATGTGCCTCTGGATATATGTGAAAATATAAAATACTGCTCACAAAAAATTAAAGCAGAAAGCATACACTTGTGAAGGAAAATTACTTCATTTGTTACAGCTATCTTTTCAAGGCAGAGTCAAACCCTGTGTGTGACAGGCTGGAAATCTACGTGTCCCCACTGATTTTGCTGTGTTTGCAGTACCTGGTGTGAGAGAGGGCTGGCCATCAGTGTAGGAGTGTTTCCTCACGTCTACAAAGTTCTGCAGAGCCTGCACTGAAGTCAAGCCCAACATTCATTCACATCCCATGACAATCAGGCTAAATGATTCACAAGCAAGATGATGACAGCTAGGACAAGGGATCGTTTTTAGTTTTAAAACAAGCAATTTTGAGCATATGATTGTGGCAAATAATTCAAACAGTTTCTTATTTAATGAAAGCACTTACCAAAGACAGCGTCAAAGCTGTGGTGGCAAGGGAGGGTACTAACCCACTGCGAGCCCCTGTGGGCTGGGAAAACCGTACTCTAGAGAGAGACAACCATCTTAATACTTACATTAACAATAGAGTGAAAGAAGTCTTTCTTTTCAGGAGCAGGATTGACCAAAGGACTTTTACCCTCTATTCCTGTTTTCCTAATAAGTTAAGAAATATTTTTTTACCCCAAATCAGGTACCCCCAGTGGCTTTTTCTGCAATGGGCTTTCAGCATGAGCTACAATTAACAGAAAGAAAATGTTGTCTTTAGGTAGAGCAGGAGCTTAAGGGCTGTTCTGAGACCTCCCTCCTTCAGCGACAGCAGTGGCAGGCAGTGCTGCCTGAGCTGGCTTTCCAGGGGGGCAGCACATGGAGCCAAAAGCCAGCCTGCACACTGCTCTGGTGCTGGGCTCCTGGAGCCTGCCAGCAGCATCCCCACATGTCACCTCACCCATGGCTGGTGCAGCAGTGGGAGGACAGAGGGGAGCAGGCTCAGCTTCTCATGGCTCTTCCACTGCAGCTGCAAACTGTGGTGCAGTGCAAGGCCACCACTCAAGTGTAAAGCAGCTGCTCAGAGGGGAGCTGCAAGGGCCTGAAGTTCCTTCAGCCCTCTACTTCATCTTCTTCACCTGCAGTCCCAGATGCAGCACACTCAAGCATACGGTTTTTCACAGTATGGGAACAACAGTGAAATTTCTGTACCTGGCTATGTTGAGATCCTTGGAGGCAGCTAAAAGAGGATTTGGACTACTTCACCATACTTGGCACTTGTCATAGGATCCCTCCATTACTCTCTCAGTGACACTTGACATGTGGTACCTACTGTAGTGCCCTGCTGGCCATGGCCCTTGGTGTGCACAGTCTTCAGTTTCTGTGAAGGACAGTGAATACTGTAACTAGGTCCTTGGAGACTGATCAATTTATCTCCTAGGTCTATTCAAATGGCCTGTTATAAAGGCAGGCTGACAGCAGCCTGGTATCAGTGGTATCTTATGCTGCTGCTATGAAACCATTTTCTTCTTCTACCCAGCCACCCTGAAATCTGCTGATATTTGCTGAAGGTCTATTTAAGGTACTAAAATTACTTCCATACATCCTTTTTAAGTGTTTGGGTATTTTTTTACCAAAACTTATCTAAAGCTGTGGTAGATTCTTTATGACTTTATTGTTTTAAGATCTAAAGCCAAGGAAGATTAGCTAAGTCTAAAACTGATTATCTTGAAAATGGTCCCTTTTTAAGAGACCCTCATAGCGCCTAAGTTTCCTCTTCAGCCCCCATTTGTTTTTTTGGTATCTCAAGGAACCAATTTAGGTCAGTCCTAACTTACACCTAAAACCATTTGGGACCCTGGGCTTAACTTTTTTCTTTTCCTAAGTCCCCAGAAGATCCTATTTGCTCTCCTATATGCATACCACATAATGCCTCAGCACAAAATCATGGAAAGATCTTTCCTTAAAACATATCCAGCAATATGACCCCTGATACTTCCACCTAGTCCAGTGGTTAGGGCATTTTGCTGGTAACTGGAGGACCAGGTTTCAATGCTGGAGCATTCCCTCCTGTGAGTGTGCAGGACCACCAAGAGCACTGTGGTCACCCTGCTGGGAGGGTCACTCTGTTCCTTCTGCTGAAATGGAACATGTCTTGTGAGAGGAGGGTACAGAGGGGGTCCAAAAAGGAGAGAGGCACAAAGGCAAAAGGGAATGGGAGCACAAGACGTTGAGCAGCTCTGGGATAAGAAGGGTCAGGTCCTATCCCTGGAAGTTCCTTGTAAGGGAAGCCCAGGTGCCCTTCTCTCAGCAAAGTGTCCCAGTCAGTGTTGGCAGCCTGCACCTTCCCTGTGGGACAACAAATGCCTCAAAGACAATGTGCCAGAGGCAGAGCTCCATGGAGTTTCTCATACCTGAAGTGTCTGACAGCCTCTTCAGAGCTCCCCACACCAATGGGAAGCTGCTTACTGCAGCTGCCGTATGCAGTTTTTCACTTTATCATTCATGCTGTGTATACATTCCTCATGTTTTAACTACAAAAGCAGAACAAATTGAGCATGTCAACCTTTCTTCCCTCCAACCTGTCATCCAGTTTGCTTCTACAGGTTTTCTCCCCACTCTCAAAAGCTGCTATAGCACGTTAACAGATCGTTCCTCAAGTGTTCACACTTACATCTCCTTTTTCCTCAGTTACACACTCAGCAATCTATAGGGGAAGCATCCAGCATGCCCACAAAGCATGTGGAGAGTATTGCTTCTGTGACCAGCTCGTGTGTAGGAACAGATCTACTTGGTCTGAAATCATCAACACTGACTGCACCCAGCACACACAAGGTACTCCACACCTCTGCTGCCTATGCCTGCAAAAATTCAGGGGTGTCTGTCTAAGACTTGGTAATGCTCTCTTGTGCCTCCTGTCTCCCTTTGCTCTGCTCTGGAGGGTCACTCAGCATGAACTAATGGACTTTCTCCATCTGCCTTCTTTCCCACTGCCAATGCCACATTTTGAGACTACAATTTCTGAAAAGCTTTCATGAACCTAAAACTGAGCAGATCAAATGGAGACCATTGAACTGTAATGTGTCTATCAGCTCAAAGAGCACCTCTTTTTCACCAGTCTCTTATCTCTCCTAAAATATGTTTTTAAAAATGAGTGCCTAAAAGCATGTGTGGGTGCAAAGGCAGCAATGCAGTCTGAGAAATAACAGCTCCTCTGGTCCCCAGCTTGGCTGCCCCATCATTTGTTTGCCCTTGCACTGCCTGGTTCTGATCCCGTTAGGCTCAGGCAGGTCTGAAAATGCTGTCCTTTGTTTTTTTAACCAAATCCACCGCTAAAGTCCAGCAATCACTGACATCCAGCGGCAGCCGAGGATAATTACAAATGTTTATTTTCTGAGACTTTTGTTTGCTTCTTTGGGAAGACCCTGTTACATTAAAGGTTTATTTTTGAGCTCCACAAAGGGAGGACAAGTCTATTGAAATAAAATGCTGCTTTTTTCAGGCAGTATTTCGATACTGAAAACCAGTATTGACAATCATCTCTGGGTCTCCTGCACAAAGGGGCTCCAAGTCTAACTGTGCTGCTGTGCAGCTTGGGAGTAACCTCAGATGGCAAATTGAGCTCTGCCTTTTGCAAAGTGCAGTGAGACCAGACTTGAAGTTTCCTGCCCCAAGGCGTTTTGAGTGGAATAAAATTAAGCCTTGAGCAACAGTGACCACGCTATGTTGGTCTAATAAAAACACTGTGCTGCAGGTTGAGCCCTTCAGCCTCTCCCCAGTAAGGCTCAAATATCAATTAAATCCTCTGGTGAGTGATCCTGCCTGAAGAAAACAACACCAAAATTACAGTTTTTGCTTAATTCCATCCAACACAGATAATTAACAATTTCTTCATGCTTGAAGGGGGGATGGGAGGGCATTATGTGTGTTCTTTATTACAGTGCAAATACTATTTGTTCCTAAATCCTTGTTTACTCAGATTTCTTTTTTGTATAAAACTGTGTGGGCTGTGGGACAACTGCTGAGAGTTACCTAGTTCTTTGGTTTGGGGTTTGTTTGTTTGTTTGTTTGTTTCTATGCAGACACTCTCTACAGTGTTTGACAGCATTTAGGGAATGTTTAGAAGACATTGTAAGGATAAAAGGTCAGATAGCCATGGAAAGCATGGAGGTAAGTCTTTGAATGGCACAGCCAGGCCTAATTACTACAGGAAAAGTAGATTCATCAGTGAAAGCATAATTATAAGACTAATTTCTGTTCAGGACCTCTTTGATGCTTTTTTCTCTTTTTCTTTTGGTGGTGGTGGGGAGTAGGGTAATAAACTAAAAGAATAAAGTACTCTTACTTTTATTTTTGTTTCTATAAGTCTTTCAAGTGTATTAGAGCAGAAGGTAAATTTTGACAGGCATAAAATACTTCCAGTGCAGCAAATTTTAATGGTTGCTGACATTACCATAATTTAAACTTTGGGCCTTTGTAAACAGTTTGCACAGACTGCCTTGTAAGCAATCTGGGCTCATTGCAAGGGCTCCGGCACTTTGAATGCACAACTTCGTCTGTCTCTTCCTCTTCAGCCTCCAGTCCTTTCTTTACTGTTTCCACCCCTTCTAATACCTCTTGCAGAGAGACTATTCTTACAACTTTTTGGCAGCCACCACAGGCCCTTCTCACTGACATGTTACAGTAGTATCTCTTGGAGCTTTGGCCATAAACAAGACCCCATCACAGGGCATTATCCATATCACAGTTGCTTTCTGCAGCAAGGGGTTCAGGGGTGGAGGAGGTACACAAAAAGGGGATCTGCATCTCATTCCTGGGATCTGAGGCCATTTTCACTTGTGTATCCTGGTCTAGGTGAGAAGCTGCCCTTGAGGAGTCTCAGAGAAAGCTGGGAGAGGGGGAGAAGCAGCAGCATGTCTTGAAGTGACAGGTTTTAACGTAATGAAGGAATTTCACTTCCTTCCCTTGAGCCTAATAGATTTTGTTTTGTGTCCTCTGCCCACATGGGTAGGGAAAGTTTTCTGGTTTGCACTGTATGGCAGGCCAAACTGAAGAGCTATGGCTGAAAACACGGGAGAAAGGAGTGACAACACCTTCCTTGCAACACATGAGGCCACCCTCCCTGGATCATCTTGACTGACAGTGCTGGGATGCTGGCAAGGGCTCTCCTCTTCCTCTGTCTCACCAACAGTGAGAGCCATTGCACGCTCATGGAGAGCATTAGGAGAAAACTGCAATGATCAGGAACGTGCTCAAGAAGCTGAAGGAGCTGAGTTTGCTCCGAGGCTGATACAAGTCTCCACACAGCATCACTAATGAAGGATTGCTCTGCCTGTATTCGGGGAGAAAGCCAGATTTTCTGATACTGAAATAAAGCAGTCCCCTTTCAGAGCAGTCAGGAAAGTAATTGTTCATTCCTCAGGTTGAGCCGCACATATGCGATCTCTTTGTTAAGTAGCTTTCTGAATTTTTGCTCCTTGGCTCCTCTAGTTGCCGGCTGTGTGATTGCCAGCCCTGAATGCTCGCCAGGAAAGCCCAGCCCCAGCCCCAGCCCAGAAGGGGCAGCACGGCTCTCGCAGCACAGACACGGCTCTAAACGGGCTGCTGGTTACAGCCACTGGACAGGCAGGGGGAAAAATCTACACTGCCCAAATACAGCTTCTAAAATTCAATACAGGTCCTCTGGTTATAAAGCATGCAGACTCTATTTCTAAGAGAAGAGCAGTGTGTGGAAAAGGAAGGGAAGCCTTGGTGGCTACTGCTGGCAAAGGCAAAGGTGAGATGGACAAGCAGAAAAACACTTTTTCTTGCAAAATAACTGTCAGCCTCAATGTCATCACACTTCAGGTAAACATGCAGAAAGTCCATCAGTGCAAAAGAACAGGGTAGCTAGTTCAGATAGAAGGGAATTAAATTTGTGGCAAGCTAAAACCAAAGGCAGATCTGTTTGTGGTATTGAAATAACTTTGCTACTGCCTTGAACACCACCCTTCAGAGTGGAGGGGTTGGAGCGTGGTGTGGGGGAGACTGGATAACAGATGTCTCACAGATACCTCTCCCTCTCCTGCACGGTCAGGTCTGCAAAGTGGCAGTCTGTTTCAAAGATCTGGAAGTGTTGTTTAGGTAACCAAAACTCTGGTTCCCATCTAACTTACAGCTTCCAAAGTCACCATATATCTGTGTAGTTTTGATATAAAACACCACCATGACAGCAAAATAATATTTTATACTGGTTTGTACAGGCATAAAGGCTTCATAGACTTAGGCTGAGCAGAAATGAAGGGCGAGAAGCCCTTCTCCCATAACATTATCTGTGCATTGAGAGTTCTGGACTGGAGGAAGGCAAACAGCATTGCTCAATTCATTTCCATTAGAAATTGAACGGGCTTCCACATTCCTGGACAGCACATGACAAGAGGTATTGGCTCATAAGGAGCTATTTTGCAATTTAACCATGACTGGCTGAAGGACTTGGAAATAAGAAGTGTTTTTCCGCATGGACGCTATTGAAACGTGAGCCTGAAAGCTTGTCCAGCCAACAGCTGGGACTCACACCTTTCTTTCTGTACCTTTATTTCTTGGTCCTGGCAAGGGTGGGTATTATCTGTCTGTTTGATAGCTTCAAGACTGGAGAAGGCCTTGGCTGAGCTGAGGGAATCTGTCTGAAAGCAAATCATAGTACCAGGGTTAAGAAACAGGCAATTTTTGTTGCTAGTGCTATTTTCTGCAGGAGGCATCTCACTGTTACGTGTTGAGCATTCCAGGGCAGTGGCTGAGGTACCAGGCTCCTAGACATTACATTAAGGAATGGCAGAAGGGGCCAAAAATAAGTTTTCTGCGTGACTCTTCTTCCTAACAATGTGTGACTGGTTCCAGTCTTCTGTGACCACAAAAAGTCCTGCTCAGGTTCCCAGCATCTGTTACTTTAGGGAGATCTAAAAATGTCTTTCTCTGGAGGAAAAGATGGTTATTTCACATTTTATGTAGAAACAGAAAAAATGAGCGCGCAAGATCTCTCATCCAGAGCAGCAGTTTTGAAGATGTATACCTATTTTGAGGAAGATACAGATTGAAGTCCCTCTTCTTTGTCAAATGAAGGGTTTTGAAGTCTGCCTCTTTCTACTGAGCAAGAGAAGTTGTTTGCTGGCTAGTGCCTCTTGTGAACAGCTCCACAGACAGACACTCAGCTTGCAGTTTCGCAGTTCAGTTTTAATTTTTACTCTGGCTAATCCTTACACAAAGCAGAACAGCTTTAATTGCAGATGATGAGCATGAGAGAGAGCAAATCCCAAGCATTTCTGGCAGCCAAGTACTTGTTTGGGATTTGCCACACAGATGAGCAATTTGAATTTTCCTCCTCCATATGTTTAACAACTATTATGGTCTGCTGGGCTTTTCTGAAATACAGCTGCCTGCCTCTAAGCAGAAATTTTGTCGTGGCTCTGAGAAGATACCCCATGCAGTCAGTATTTTCCTCTTCTTTGTCCCAGGGCTGCTGCTCTGGGTGAGTGCTGTTATCACGTCAGGATTTGGTAGCAGAGAACATTCCATTTCCCGCTGTCCTCGTCAGGACCACAAAACCAGAATGTTAATTAAAAAAAAATTGCTTTGGCTTAGACTTGGAGTTTCAATAAGTCTGGAATTTTCAGCACACCAAGAACTCTGCACTGATTGAATGGACCTTGCTTCCCTGTGTATTTTTTAAAATAGCACCATGGAGCCATAGCAATAGCATTGGCAATACAGATCCATGCATCCTTCACAGCATGTGGGATGGCATCTCTCCTGCACCAGCCTCCAGGGCTGAAGCCAGGAGGTGTGTGTGGGGAGGTGAGGTGGGATTTTACACCCCTAAGCCTAAGGCAGAACAAGGTTTCCAGCATCTGTGTGCAGCACACCCTAGCCATGTACCATAGGATCCATGAGGGTAGAGCACTTCCAGAATTCCCTCTCCTTGCATTTGACATCTATCATTACGTATCTGTTGGAGAAGGAAGAAGTTGGCTTTGCCATTCCCATACCCTTTGGTTGTTGTTGGTGGGACAATCCAGCATGGCAGCTGACACACCTCTCCTGTTCTCAGCTCCCTCTGCATGAAATTTACAATGGAAAAGTTAAAAATTATCTCACCATTTCATATTGCTAACTCTTTTGGGCTGACAAAAATTGCTGTGCTGCTGTTTCTCTCTGGATTTTTTCTTTTGGGCAAATAAATAAGATATGTGGTGAGAAATCCCTCAGCCTAGTACTAATGACTCTACACACAAGGCTGGGATAAAACTTGGAGGACAAGCAATGGGAAAGACCATCTCCAATGAGACACATTAGTGGAAGAGTGGACACAAGACAGAAGACAGGTTTTCTGTTTTGTTATTTTTTTTTTGAGCCTTCTCAGTGCAGCTATACTTCAGAGGCTTATACTAAGCCATGCTTGAGGAGAGGGAAATAAAACCAAAGGATCCTCTGTCTCTTTGGGGTGGGGAGACAGCTTGGGTTTTCTGTGGGGTGACTGGGGCAGCATTCAAAAAGTCTTGTGGGCTTTGCATGCTCAGCTTCTTTAGCACACTAACTTGCATCCACTGGTTAGTCTTAATGAAGCATTTAATTCTGTAGTTTTAGAGCTGTTGAAAAAGCAAAGGGAAGATTTATAACAACATTTGCTAACTCTAGGCCAACTGGTTTGGCACAGGAAAGAACTATGTTTTTCAGAACAGCTTTTCAACATTCCACTGTTAGCTAAAATGTATGAAAATTACAGTTTTTAAATGACCAGATGTTTTTGCTGAGAAAGAAATAGATTGCCTGAAAGGGGAAGATGAGGCCTGAACTCGGGCTTCTATGCTACTACTGTCAGCTTTTCAGCTAATGGATGACCTACTACCATCTAAAACTACTAAATTTGTGTGATTAATGCTGCTAAATTGCAGCCACAGTATATTTATAATTTTGTCTGTCAGCTTGATACCATTTGTGCAGCATCACTATAAAAAGTGAAGGAGAGAAAAGGCAATTAATCTGGTGTCCTTGTACAGAACAATATGGCAAAGCTCTCCTCAAAGCAGAAACTTTCAAGTGAATTAAACTAATGGTTTCATCTGTTTCATTTCCAGCTCTATTTTTTAAATCAAGAGCAGCAGATCCTTTCCATGTTGTCTGCTTCTCTAGACAGAAACTGAGACTAGAAATGTTCTTGCTTTTGGCTTCAAAATGCTCGGCACAGCACGATCATCCAGTACTTTATTCATGTGACTTATCAAGAGCATGGGGATCTTATTTTGGCCACCCATAACAGTCTAATTGGACTGGCCTGTGTTAAAAATCTGTGTTGGGTTGAGGGGATTCTTCAAATGCTTTTCTTATTGCTCTGTTGAGCAGTTACCAGTCAAATGAGATTAAGAACAAAGAGAAGATGTGATGGTCTTGGGTTGCAATCCTCCTCCTTACTTTATAGCCATTGTTTAAGGTGTCCAAAAGAAATCCCATAATAGAAAAGCTCTTTTTGCGTCTTTTACTTCAAAGCAGACACTTGTTAAGGGGGGAATTGTATGAAGCTGAAGATGGTTGAGGAATTATTGAAACTACAATTACATCTGTGCAATGTCATTTTCCTGTGGAAAGGAGCCAGATCCTTTGCAAGGCCCAGCTGGCTGCCTCCATGCCCAGATATCAGGAGCTCTTGTGTTGCCACCATTGCACTATAGGTAGGAGCAGGAGCACCCCAAAACTCCCTTACCAACCCCACAAGGTGCAGCTTAACCCATGACAGGAGCAGCCTGAGGCAGTCAGCACCATGGGGATCAAGCCCAGAAAGCTCCTGCTTCTGCTCCTAAAAAGGCATCATCATCTGGCTCTGCTTCTCTTCTAAGAGAGTTGACAAAAAAGCTACTTAAAAATCTGTTTAAAATTACATATTCTCTGCTTGAGGGTTTGCTAAGCTCATTATAGAAGTGGAATGAAATTCCACAGCACGCTTAGCATTCTTCTTGTTCTTATTTTCTGAGCTTTTCCAACCTAATAGAGAATGACTGATCCTACTAGTGATCTGAGAAGGACACAGTGGAGGAATCGCAGCAGGCTGAGCACCATAGCAATACTGTGACTACCAGTTTGGCTACTTCATTGTGCAGGCTGATCCAAGGAGGGATTAAGAGGATTTTGTTTTCCATTTTTTAAGTTGAATGGGCTGGGATGAAAGCCTTTTACTGCATTTCTGAACAAGTCAGGATATTTAGAAAAGCAGTAACAATGGACTGCCCCAGACGCAGACTTTGAGCAATATAAAATAATTTTCCATAGGAGACCGACTGTATGAAACCACCCAGCTTCCCTGTCTTTGATCCTTTACTGGTCACTGATGACCTCTTGCCTTTCTCTGTTCCTTAAAGCCTTCTGCAAGGAGCCACCCTGCTGCTGTCTGGCAAGTAATGGGAAAAATGCAGCCCTGGAACGTCTGATTGCCAGGATGTATTAAAGTCTGAGGGATGTGTGGTGGTTCAGATCAAATACAAATCAACCATAAGCCATGGCTTAAATTTAGGTTGACCTTCACCTTCTGACAGGTTTGGAAATGATCGATTGTTTTTCATTTGTTCCTCTGCACCCACTCCCCCCGCTCTCCCCACCCCTGATTTCTAATTAAGGACAGAAGCAAAGGGAACAACTAATTATTATCACCAGTTTGGATTTCCAGACTAAGAAACGTCAGTTCAGGGAAATGTTGTCCAAATGTTTTGCTAAACTGACCCACAGCCAGGAATTTTCAACACTGCATTCATTGCTAATATGTATGCATCAAATCATGCATATTTTTCTCTTTTAGCACCTACCACTTGTGCCTGAGGACCGTTCAGGTCTTGACCAAAGCTTCTGCCATAGAGGCAGGATTATTTTTTTCCACTAGCAAAGAGAGTGCAGGCGAGGAGGGAGTAAGCCTCATGTTTAATGACCGATACCTCATTGTGGATTACTGACTTTCAGTCCCAGCCACCACAGCCAGCTGCAGACTTTGTTGACACTTTTGCAAAACCAAGGCCTCAGTACCTCAAATATATTAGCTTTTGTGACCCTTTGAAGGCTACTGCTACTTAGATAACTTCACCCATATATCTGCTGCTTGATATGTAGTTGTTCTATGAAATTAAGGCCTTTGCAGTTACCTCACCTAAATTGGGCACCGTTTTACAAAAACTATTACCAAGGCTGCACAAATGGCTAAACAGGTGCTCAATTCAGCAGATTGCAAAGGAAAAAAGGGCCTCTTGATTTGAAGCAGGCAAAACAGTACAAAATTCATTATAAAATATCTACTGCAGCTCCTGCAAATTTGAACGGTAGCGTGGGCACATATGGAAGCAAAGGTTCATCAGCTGGCTCCCAGAGGGGAGGAGAAGGCAGGTTTGTCTTCTTTCCCTCCCTCCCCCTGTCTCTAGCCCAGCAGTTATCTCAGATGTCTTATACTATAAATGACCCAGCTTCAAACCTTTGCCTGTCTGATTTGGAGGGCTCCAGAGGCTTACCCCAACTTTTAGCTTCCTTCACAAAGAATACCAGACATCTACACCAAGCAATTATTTTATATAGTTTCCCTTTAGGTCATCTTGCAGCAGGAGGCCCACCCTGGGAATCACTCCAGTCCTAGCACATGGGGACTCTCAACAGGCCAACACACTGAAGGACTGTTTCTGCTTTAGGCACTAGCAGCAGCAACCTGGGCCAATAAATTGTCTATTCTTCACAAATGAAAAATCGACCAGAAAATCCTGTACAAAACCTTATCTCAAAGTAGATCACCATTAGATTGATTATCAGGTGTACTAAAGTCTATTTTTGTGCTTAATTGTACTCCACAGAAATCTACCAGATTAGAAAATAACAGAAAGTTCCTTTTCAATATGTAGATGGGAAAGGTGTCAGAAAGACAACAGATATTGCCAGCAATCACATGTAAAAATTTGGAAGCACATTATACCTCTAAATGAAGCATGTGTGTTAGTGTTCACACACATCACAGTGTCTGATTTTATGTTTAAAGACCATAAATAATTACGCAGCCAAAGTAATAAAGCACATGCAAGCTACTAACATAGAGACAGCATGACTACATCAGTCCAAACTGTCAGGTATAGTTTACAACCTCACAAAATTTTGGAAACAACAACTGTGAAAACTGGCTATCCACATGTAGCAGAAATTTCTTCTACTGGCTGAGATCAAGCACAGAGCTGAATCCCATATGTGTATTTCTCTGAGTATCCACACTATAGGTATATATGCACAAATACTAAGACCACCAAATATATTTTTTTATTTTGACATTTTCTAAAGCTTATTTAGATTTTTCTCTAACAGATTTAATGAATAACAAACAAAGCAATTTAAATCATCATAAGGATAATCCGCTACCATTCAAAGTTTTTAATAATATCCATAATTTTAAGACACATGGCAAAGTATGACTGATACACTTAAATTCAGCATATTGGTCAGTATATCCGGAAGATAATTTTTATTTATTCAAATGAATTGCAAAGGAAGACAGTGTAGTCATTCTGTGTGAATTACATTATATTTATGAAAATGCATATATACATGTATATATAGTTAAAATGCTATGCACAAGTAAATATCAACAAATTCTATCAAAGTCTAAATTTTTTAAAATTTATTCTTTGGAACAATACATCCAAACTTCAGCTGTGATCTTGATCTCAGTCGGTGGAAGAGATTTGTTGGTACTATCAAGTAGACATTTTTTACAGTTCTCATTTCCAAACTTCTGCAAAGTAATAAATCACACCTAACAATTACTACTCATTTACTGTATTTCAAAGTTGCTTTGTTCAGAAATCAAATTAAGCCTGTGAAGTGGCAGCAACTATACTTTCTCATTAGTTCAGATTACAATTTTTGTGTAGGGCATTTCTATTTGAGTGTTTTGAGTTATCACTGTTTTTTAATTGTACATGTGATAAACAAAATCAACCAGATTCACAACTGACTGTGATTCTGTTGGAGACAGAAGAGCTTCCTCCCCCAGACAGTGGAAGATTCAGGATATTTCTGAGCAGACAATGTCAAGCTAATTATAAACTTAAAGGTAATTCCATAACATTTTATTGGTTTGGTTCTGTAAAATATGCAATAATTATGCCCATTCTCAATATTAATTTTAACACTTTAGAATATTTTCAAATACATATGTTTCTGTTTGTTGGTTTCATTTCCCTCATTTAGTACTTGAAGCCCTCAGCTGAGATTTTGAGGGGAAAGAGTCAATTCCCATCAGCTCCTGTGCTCTTTTTTTCCTAACCAAAGGACAAAATCCCCATCCCTCTCAAGCCACTGAAGGTTCAGGTTCTAGGCCAGAATCTGACAAGCCACATATTTGATGTTAATCACTTTCTCTGCATTCTCTCTGTTGATCTGTTTCTGTGGGAGACGAGGGCACCATCACAAATCAGTTTCTCGCCTGGTGCTGTCCAAGGTAACGGAGCCCTGCCATGCCCAGCTGCCCCTGGGGCTGTTCCATGACACACAGCTCAACACAGCCAGGGAGAGCATTGCTTCAGCAGCACTGCTTCCATGGTCTGGGGACTTGAGTATCAAAGTCATGACTGGAACCTCTTCCTCAGTTCTAAAGGCAAGACAACATGCATAAATCCACGTACCAGCTTTTCAACTTCCCTGACTCTCAACAGGCCCTCTCAAAACAACTCAAATCAAGCAAAGGTTAATATCTGTGCTTGAGGAGCCTGTGAAATTTTGGCAACTGTCTAATCACAGTAAGTCAAAATGCATCATACATTATTTTAAGCCTCCTTAAACTTCCCAGAAACATGCCTATTTGCTGTCTCGGTAAGTCTGAGAAAGTCAAAATTGCAAGGACACAAAAGTTGGATTTTCAACAGAGACTGCGTGCAACCACAGAGATCTACTTGGCAGGAAGGGAGAAAGAGAAATCTGTGTGCATGCTTGCATACACCTTCACTGTTTCAGGCAACGTATAATAATTTCCTTTCTGAATAGCTATAAAGTTATTGTAGCATTAAAGCTGGATAGACCTACAGTAATGGTATTTCCTGACATTTCCAAATGTTAAAAGGTCAACAAAAACAGTACGTATGGAAACAATCTCTTGTCATTACATTCTATAGCATGAATTAAATAAACATTTCCTCTTTTTTCTCCCTTCTCCTGTCATTCAGTGTAAAAATCTAAACTACGCTATGCCATCAAAACAGCATGAAGGCAATAAGAACTTTAATTAAAGAAGAATTCAATAAAAGCAATCTATTCAGGTTCAGTCAGATCCACTTTTTCTTCACTTACTAAGAGGTAATGAAATTACAGCAGTAACCACTGACTTCAACATGAATCTGTTCAGAGAAACTCTTCCTCAAAATGAAATTTCTAGTAGCAAGAGCCACCCATCCCTAACCATGCACAGACTGTTAACACGCTATGTTCACTGCCTTTGCTTTACACATTGTGCAAGAGCACAGGTCCCAGTGAAGCAATAAAGTTCAGACACTGCCTTGTACACACTGACAAGCCCATCAACAATAACTTTTTACCTGCCTTTGAAATCAGAATAGGATCCAGCTGCTCCTAATATCAGCCTTAATCTCAATAGGTCACACTATATTAAGAGACAGTTCAGCATTGGGTTGGTCAGCATAGATGGGCAATGCCCATAAAATCCTAGAATCATTTGATTGGAAAAGACCTCCAGGACCATCAAATCCAACCTGTGGTTGAACACCATGTCAACCAAACCAAAGCACTGAGTACCATGTCCATATTTCTTGAATACCTCCAAGAATGGTGCCTCCACCACTCACCTGGGAAGCCCATTCCAATGCCTAACCACCCTTTCAGTGAAGAAATTCTTCCTGATTTTTAACTTGAACTTTCCCTGGCACAACATGAGGCCATGTTCTCTTGTCCTGTCACTGGTTGCCTGGGTGAAGAGGCTGACCCCCACTCGACTACACCCTCCTTTCAGGCAGCTGTAGAGAGTGACAAGGTCACCCCTGAGCCTCCTTTTCTCCAGGCTAAACAACCCCAACTCCCTCAGCTGCTCCTCAAATTATTCACTCTCAGACCCTTCACCAGCTCTGTTGCCCTTCTCTGGACATGCTCCAGCACTCCAGTGCTTTTCTTGTAGTGAGAGGCCCAGAACCGGACACAGGACTCAAGCTGAGGCCTCACAAATGCTGAACACAGAGGGAGCAAGGTCACAGCCTAACTTGTCTGGTCCAGGAGAGAAATGCAGCTACTTTTGCAGCACAGATCTGAGACACCAGCTCTGCACAGAGAGCAGAGGTTGCCCTTTCTTAACAGCTTCTTGTATTGCCAGACAGCATGGATAATGTCTTCAGTGAGTTAAGCTGTAAATACGATTTCATATAAAATCTTGGTGGACACAACAATAATCTGCCAGAGACAGACTGGGCTAAAACAGCACAGCTGTGTCTTATCTGACCTGATATTGAAGTCCTCAGTCATCTGGTAGGCTGGAACAAGAACAACACGACAGGTTCCATGAAGAGCTGTCAAAAAACTTCGAACCAGACTGTTGGCAGCAATGCTGACTATAAAAGCAACAGCACTGTGAAGTTCCCTTAAGCTGGAGATAAACAGAACCCTTTTGCATGATGAGACTGAAAGGCTCTGAACAGAAGACAAGCACTGCAGTGCAAGAGGAGTGGAGATGTGTATTGACTAGAGAGAATGAGAGACTGAGCTGCTGTAACATCCTGGAGACTCTGCTGTGTTTGGAAGTATGCAGCTGTAGTGTGCAGCAAGTGTGAAGAACTATGATAGCAAGAAAGAACATACTTTCATCAAAGCCCCTCATTTGGGCCACTGATATCATTATTTCTTAGGTTTGCTGAAGTTCAGGTTGAAAGAGCCAGTCTTCCTCTGGATAAACTACAGAAGTCACTTAGCTCCTTTATGGATCCATGTAAAGAAACCCATGACCACCTCTTCTCTATCATTATGGACTTTCATCAACAACCATTTAATACCCTGCTTTAGTTGTCTCTATCCCAGTTTTCCATTTCTCACTCTTGAGTGACCTCACTTCACCTGAAAATTATGACAATATTCAGGCAAATACGTCAGGAGCACTTGTTTTAAGTGCAGATACCAAGTCCCCTGGATGAGGAATTCAAGCTGGTGATTTGTCGCAACAGTGGGACGAGGCCCGGGGACCATCAGTCCCATGTTACAAAGGCAGTTGATGATAACAACCACCCAGAGAAATGTGATTTCCTGACAGAGACAAAGAGGCAATAACAAACCGATGTTCTGGTCAACAAATTGGTGCTATGAGAGCCCTGATGAAGCATGTCTGAAGGAGCAGGCAGTTCTGTCAAAGTCAGTAAGTGAGACTCAGAAATGTCTTTGCTGCCAATTTGTTTCACTGTTGCTAATGAGTTTCCTGTGCTTTCTCTGCATCTTAAATACATTAAAAAACAGATAAATAAGTTGGTCTGTAGCAAGGATGTTTCTCACTTCATCACCAGTTTCTTTCTTCTGCAGAAAATAACCTGGTAAAGCACAAGGAAAAATGAAGATTTCTAAAATGGCACCACCACCTCTGTGCTGTTCAAAACACACCCCTCAGGCAGTACTACCACACCAAGTTCTATTCCCTGCCCCCTCAAATAACCAGCTGTGTCTGTTAGGGAATACCACATGTTGCTGCTCAGCTTTGATTCTGTTGCAAGGCCAGTTTACTATAGGCATACTCAATGCTTTTGGTACAGCTCACCAACAATGTCTGAAGAACAGCCTGACATAGTGAAATTCTACTTTGCTCTCATGTTTTGTGTGGATGTGACAATAACTTCTCTTGTGGCCCTCTACTTTCATAACTGGTGCTGCTTGTCTTGTCCCACATCTGAAACAGGTCCTGAAAACTGTATCCCTGCAAAACAGAAGCTATTTCCCACACTGGCTTTGGCACTTCTTGGCCTTCTAGACATCTGTTATCTTCAAATGATTTTCCCCAGACAGAAAATGCACAAACCCATACAGTGGTTGCACTGTGCATTGTTACTTTGGTCACCCTCTCTGTCTTAGGGTAAATTTTTCTTCTGAAGGACAAATTACTGCTGCAAACATCTGGAATAAGACATTCTTACCACTTAGACCCACTGCTTTCAGCTGCACAGTAGCACACACCTAATCTATGTGCAGAGGATGACACTTCACCTTTCACCAGACATGTAGCCTCACATACGAAATGGAAAAAGGAGCGGGTCTGGTAAAGTAACAGTTCAGAGCATAAGCTGTGGTTAGATCTTCAAACACACCCCTCACCCCTCAGCTTAGAGGAAGACGCATGAGGCTCTGAGGACAGATTAGGGTCAGCTTCAGGAAGTTCCATCCCCAGCTTTCTTTCCAGGACCTGGACCTAGAATGAATACAGTAGGAAAAGCCTTCCTAATAAGTCAAACTCTTTCTTATTTCACTAAATAAACCAAATATTTTTCTAACCTGTATTGTTTCTGGCTCTGCTCACTGCTCAGCCCCTTATTACAGCTTACTCCAAAATTCCTTACTGGGTGTTTGGCAGAGTGAGTATGATCTATGGTGCGACCTTGCAATTCAGTGCACTGCTGTCATTCTACATGATGCACTGTAAAGCATAGCTTTTATTGGAAATGAAGCTGCATAAATAAACACTCTTACATTAATGTGAAGTAAAACATTTTGCATTACAAATGTGCAGATACATTTTGGGAGAAATTAGTTACTAGGAAGCCAAAAAAACCAAGCAGTGACATGCCTGTATTATTTTGATCCTCTAAAAATGTATCCAGTGTCTAATAATTTTTTTTCCAGTTTTGTAGTCTTTCATTGGGGGGAAGATTTGTTTGCATACTATAGAAAGTTGAAGGTGATTAAACCCATCTCTAGAGCTCTAAGTCCACATGGGCTTCAACCCTCTGCTCCACTACAATGTCTATAGATAGACACAAATTGCACGAAGCAAGGAAAAAGCAAAATTAATCCAGTTTTGCAAACCTGATCAAAGATGAGTTATGCTTTAGTTATCTAAGTGCAACCTCTTGGTCTCTACCATAGTAGCGTTACTTTTCTTACATACGCTGTCTGACAGCTTGTTGAAAAACCATCTTGCTAATGTATGCACTCTAACATGCTTTAATTTCGTGCTTTTTCAGTCCATTATTAACTGACCCATCACTATTTGTTCAGAATTCAAGGCTGACTGCCTCCAGTGCACTTAAAAAACATATGGGCAAAATTCACAGGCATCAGCTTTGCATACCATACAGAATGAGAGGTGACAGTACCAATTATGTGTCTGGAAGGAGACGCTCCAGCCGGGCTACAGACAGTTAGCTAATATTATTCCAATGTGTCATTCTGAGAGGGAATAAACCTGTCGTGATCATCAACTACGTAAGTGATGGGATCATTAGGCTAACGCTGGCAGTATCATGCTGGTTGGGTTGGTTTTTCAGTAACAATGCTCACAGTCATTCAGTCAAATATTTGTGCCAGAACTTTCACCCTGAAAATGCTGCTCCTCCTTTATGAGCACCTTGGTGCCTTGCTTAAGAGGTTGCAGTCTCACATCTGGCACCCTTGGAGAGCCAGAAATAGGCATTCAAGCCCAGTCTCTACAGCAGACCATTCCCAGGAAGGTTGTTTGCTCCACAAAATATACCCCAAAACAAAAATAAGAGAGCACATAATGAAAAACACAGAGCCAGAGGATAGGAAATACAGCTGCTTTCTCCTGCCTCCATCACTTCAAGGCCATGCCTGCAATATGGGTTTCATTAATGGCTGAGAGACAACACTGCAGAATTACAAGTTCAAGATGTTATTGGAAAAGCCACCCCATTTTATATAATTTGAGACAGGGGTGGGGAAGAGGATTTTTTTTCTTTTTCTTTTTAAAAAATTATTATTATGTGCATTGTAGCACTGGCAGCATTTGGGCTGGAAGTGAAAATATCCATGTACACTTAACCAAGAGCAAAAACCTTCTGTTCAGCTTAGCCCAAGATAAAAAAAATAAAGGGCATAAATATGAGACATAAGCTGGGTTTGAGTGACTGAGGACAACTCTTGAATTTGCTCAGCTGAAAGGCCTTTGGATTGGGGTCAGTCACTTCATCTGTGCTTAGACACAGATTGATGAGCTCCCATCCACTATTCATAGTTTTCTACTAACTCACAGGAACAGTTACTTCACAGTGTCATCATATTTGAAAATCAGTACCATAACAATTAAAGCATCAGACAGCATGATGTTAGTGAACTATTAAAACACAGTCTTTACATTGAGAAATATATGGATTTCACCTTAAAGTGGGCTTTCAACTTGTTACCAAAGATTCATAAAACAACTGTATGAAATCCAAGTGAAAATAAGACAGGACAGTTCTGAAACTACGTCTAAGACACTAATTAGTATTTGAGGCTACTGTACAGCCAGCCCCAGCACTGGCCTTGCAGCCCAAATAACTGCTACACCCATTGCAGCTGAGTCTGCCTGTGGTGGCAGCAGGGCACCAGTGCCAGGCTCAGCCCTTTGATCATCCAGCCTCAGCTGTCACTGTGCCTCACCACACACCCCGTACTCCAGGATACACAGATCTCCACCACTTAAACACGTGATTTATTCATGGCTAGCAGAATAATTTTACAAAGCCTGAATTTGCTAGTCAAGAAGAACCCTTCTCCAGTGTGTGGCAGGATACCATGGCCTCAGCAGGGCACAGCCTGACAAAGGCCAGCCACTCTCAGCCTTGCTGAAGTTATCCTGCTTCTCTCACCAGGCACGTGGGAGAGCACAGTGGGGCTGCCTGCATCTAACAGCCCCCTAAAGAGCTGCTCATAAAGCAATCCTACTGGACATGTCACCTGAAATGGAAAACAACAAGAAATGTTTCACCTGGTGACTTGCTCTGCTGCAGTCCAGGACAAACTGACAACTCATGTTCCACCTGCCAGGGGAGGAAAGGACCTGTCCAATGAACGCAGGCTGTCTAGTTTCTTGCATTGCATCTATGAAGCTAAAAAACATCAATTTAGAGGCCTCTATTCTAGAGTATATTTATGCATAAATATTCTAGACTAGGCAGACTCCATAGACACTCTATATATACTCTGTGTATACATGCCATAACAAGTTTCCTTGGGCATTTGTGGTGAGCTGTCCTGGTACTACTTCTTAGGGAAAGCACTGGATACTGAAAGTCTGCTTAGGTCTTCTCACACACTACTGGTGTAAGAATATTAAAGTCATCTCTCCAGTCTTGCATTATGTATTCTTCGCCCGATTGTTTTTTAATTGTTTTTGTATGTGTGCACAAATCTCAAGGCATATGTGCAAATTAGGATTCCTGTCCCATGCCAGTCTGGGCACATGATTTGTTTACATGCTCGTTTAAAAATGCGAGTCTTGTCATTTCAATCTGCTACAGTAATTTAGCTCTAATGTGGAACTGGTGCCAGGGGTGTGAAGGGTTATTTTTCCTCTCTGTGGACCAACTGCTATATTGTGGTTACATTCCTACTTAGTGGCATGAAGCCACTTAAAAGAGCTAACCTGCCCTATGCAAATGTTAACAATAACAATTTTCTGGTAATACCATTCTACTTAAAATAGAAAATCAACTGCTGCTGTTACAGAAATATGCAGGTACTCTGGCCCATGGCGTGACGGCAGAGTACTCCTCTGCTTGCATCTCTGTCACAGAAATAAGCTCTGAAATAACTAGATTGCTCTGGATATGTTTGCAAATAAAATGAGCATATTTTGGCTTGATGTAATTGTCTCTCACAGCATTCCCCATTCTTTTTCTTTTCCACAGTATGACACAGAGCAGCACAGGAATCCAGTACTATGCACCATGGTTAAAAGAGCATCAGCAGCAGACTTGGAGACAGGTAGACAACTCTGAGGCCAAAGCAGAGGCCCAAAGCATACCAAAGGCTAAGAAAAGTGCTGGCAACTGGGTGCCACGTCTGGAAGATGTATAACTTCATCTTGCACATGCTGAGCTGAGTGGCCAGAGCAGTTGTCTTCAATTATGGTGAGAGCCAAAGGGCGGAGAGAAACAAAGAGGGTAATGAGAACTAGATGCTGTTCTGCCAGTTCCTGAAAGATTATATGTTTATTCATTTAGTTAGTTACCAAAACACCAAGAGTTTTCAAGAGAAATCTAGACTTTGTATATGTCTGGGTGCAATACAAGTGCACAAAGTAATCTGCATGCAAGACGGTAGTTAGCTACAGTGGATGGCAATGTTACTGATGTTTATTATTTATAACACCCTCTTGGTAAAAGTCCAGGATTCTGGCATATGTACTGAAGCATTATGAAATCCCCCAAAATTATCATCACAAGTAACTCAGAGATTATTGTCTGCAGAACACCAAGAATGTGCTTTGTAGAACACACTGTCCTTGTCTTAAAGGCTTATATTCCTGTTTGAAATGTCACTTGTCAGGAGGGAGGACATTTGTCCAGGGAAAGTTTAAGGTCAGTAATGGTATGATTTATTGCAGAAACATCATGATTCTGCTCAGGAGACATTGGCAACTCTTCAGGAAATGTTGATTAGACAGTGAAAAGCTTAGCTTTCTTCTTTGAGGAACAATACACTCTAACTGGGTTCTTTGTACTGAAACGTACTGTATATGAAGAAAATGACAGGCAGAGAACATTGGCTCAGATGGAGAAGAGACTTAACTCATGTCCTCATCACCTCCCAATTTCAGCATTGCCTTAAGCCATGCAAAACACCTCTTTGAGGTACAGGCAGTGCAGCTACAATTAAAAAATCAGGCCATTTTTAGCTCTGGCCCTATGAGTCTCCACAGCTGATGTCATTCACAGTTCCCCTTTCTGCACTGCCTCAGGTTTAAGTGTTACTTACTCCCAAGGCTGTGGCTCTCCCCTCTGTTAGATCTGCTGTCACAGGGCATCATCCCTCCCTGCCTGCAGTCCATCACTGGGTTTGGGTCTGCCCACTGTCACCACCTTTCTTAGTGCAGCAGTTCCAGAAGGCCCATTGCTGTTCAAGGCACCCCAAGGAGTCAGACTAAAACCAAGCTCTACCAGCCTGCAGGATTTGTCCTACCATGAAAGAGCAAGTTCCACTCTTGGCACATTGGCTTCTTGTGATTAATGTTTTTCCCTTTACTCTATCAGGTCTGGTTTAAGTTGTAGATGTTAATAGTTGACGCTGCCCTTTTATTTAATCTAAGCCACCTTGAAAACTCTGGGTGGCATTAAATAACAAAGTATGTGCAATAAAATAAATGAATTGTATATACTAGCAGGATAACATTCTTTAAATGGTTGGAATCTCAAATGAAGCATGAATAAGAAGCAGTCTAACACCTTTGCAGTTAGACAAATCTGAACCAGCCAGACTATGGGTACTTGGCTTTTCAGATGTAAGAAATCAGTAATTTGTCAGAACCTGCAGTAGGCTTTGAATGTTTTTCTTATTCCTTGACTAAAATAATAAGTCAAAGAAATTCATGGTGTCATATGCAAATGGAGACACTACCAGTTCAAAACAGAAGGAATACAGTTTAAGGCCCAGCTCTCTGAAATCTTAACCTTTTAAACGTAGAAAAAAAGAAAAAGGACTGATATGATTAATTTTGCTACCAGTTCCAGCAAAACGTGGACATAATAAATTACAGCAAAGACAGAACTATGATTCTTATATCTGGATATCCACCCAATACTGCAGGCAGCAGCACTACAAACTGTGCCCGTAAGACTCATTTTCCTGGTGGATTGAGTGTCATTTGTTAAGCCTTCAAAGTTTAAAAACACGCTGTTGTGAAGTCCACAGCCTTTTGAATCAGTGGCTCATGAAAATAATTCACAACACACAATGGTTTGATTATTATGGTATATAACACAGTGTACTGGCTGTATCAATCATAGCCTTAATACAAATTGTTTGCCAAAGAATATCACCTGGAAGGAAGAGAGGATACTTAAAAGTTTTTCTTCCAAATCAATGAATGCCTTACTCTTGAAGGTTACTGGTACCACCAAGCTGTTCACATGTGCAGGGCTATAAAAAATTCTACCATTGGAGTTCAACAGATATTTAAAAAGTAACAGGCAGAATCCTACCCAAGGAAGTATTTTATGTTTGTAGACAGAACTTGGTAAACTAAGTCTCACATTTTCCTCAATCAATTTCTGCTCTTGATGGAATATGTAGATGATAAACACATCATGCTGTTCAAAAGATGGCTGTCAAAGATTCTTACTTCTGCAAATATAAATATAGCCCCTGATTTAGCAAATGAACACAACATCTTATGTTTTTTGTGGTTGATTTTTTAACTCCAACCATGATGAAAACCTTGAACAATCAATTCATAATTTATATCTGTGCCATGTATGGGCAATTTGATAAAGCTAGAACTGTTAACTAGAAAAAGTATTTATTTTTCCCTCTAGGTTCATCTTGTCCTATTTACAATCTGATAATCTGGTTTAAAATAGTTTATACATTTATAGGAGTCACATGTGGTCAAACAAAGAACACACCCTTGAAAAAATATATTTGAAGTATTGTCTCAAAATAATAAATTATTTATTTATCTAGAATCTGTCTCACACATGCAAAGTATCAAGAGTCATTTTCAACTTAAAGATCCATAATAAAATTCTGAACAAGAAAAATAAAGGCTATGAACATATGCTTACAACCACTCTATAATTATCAACAAGGCTTTCTTTATGAAACTCCTGTTTCTCTTAGTTGCTGCTTTAGTTAAATCCACACAGGACCACAGAAAGGGAAACATCTCAGTTCCTGTGTAAAATACAATCTTTTCCCTTGATGGCAAGAGGAAAATCATGCTGCATAAGAATTCTTTAATATATTTGCCTTTAGAGTTTATTGACTTTACTTCTACTAGTCTTCTACCATATAGTAATAACATTTAGTTACCAAAGCTGAATTCTTGCTGATTTAAAAACCTATCCATTCAACAACAGTTTTGAAGGAGTTGTATTAATTTAAGCAGTATGAAGCTAGCTGGACAGAGAGCACTAGGTCAACTAACTATATTTTAAAGGTTTTCTTTCTTGAAAAGGGGGGAAACAATCAAGCCTAAAAATGTGCACCATAAATCAGGATTCAGTGGCTGAAAGGTGGAGCAAACATCCCTCTGGGAAAATAAATCAAGCCAGTACTTGAATTTGTATCATCTTAGAACATCTTTCAACCTTATTTATTAGGTAGCTGAATGATTTTATCTTATCCATGTGTAGTCATCTAGTTCTGCCTGTATCAAGCTGTTCCAGACAGCATCTCTCAGAGCAGTAGCCTGTATTGTGTTGGAAAGAGGCTACCATTGATGAATATGGTTTTGATTTTGGAAAAGTGAGCTGTCTGTCTTTATCATGGATTAAGGTATCATTTGAAGACACACAGTACACTTGGCTCAGAGTGGGGCAAGGTAGTCTCCATCTCCAGCAGCCCTCCAGCCAGGCTTCCCATCTGGATCTCATAAGGCTCCCAGCTACATTTCATCCTGTAAGCTGAAGAGACGATGCTAGATTAAAAGCAGGCCCGGCAGCGATAGGTTTCAGCAGTTGGGGCAGGTATTCTAATTATGTAACACATGTAGTCATTTCTGGTACATAAATTGGCTTCTTACTGGTACACGTTTTATCGGTACCAGTTTTTCCAAGAACAGGCACACTAAGGTAAATGGCATCAACCTGCACCAACCCATCAGGGTAAGGAAAATTTCTGTTTGTTTTGCCTCTTTAGTCCACTTCTAACTATCTTTTAATAAAATACTATAGGACTAGGAAATATAACCTGCTTAAACCCTTGCAGGCCCAAAGATGTCACTTCCCTGGGCAGGAGATGCTACAAGAGGACTCATATTTTCCCAACCCCACCTTGTCTCTCCATTTTCAACACTGCAACAAAGTTCACCCTGGCACAGATCCTCAAGCTCACACAAAGCCCCCCAGAGCTCAGTGGGATTCAAGGGCTGCAAGTTCCTAACAGGCAGATCCTATTGCAGCACTGGGGACAACACTACCAGAAAAATGTGATTTAAAGTTGCCATAGGTACTATTTCAAGAGCAGCATACAAAACCATGTAGCAAGCATTACACTTGCTCAGCAATATCCTTCTGTGGATTGAGTGAAGTTATTTCCATTGTTTTTTAAATAAGAATGATTTCTTTAGGCCCATATTCAGGAATGTATTCAAGTATAATTTTAAATATAATAAGCTATAAATAGAATAAAATAAATCATCTAAAGTACATTGAAATATCAGGCATGGAATTGTTCTGAAACCTTTTTAGTAGCTTTCTGACATAGTTAAAACAAAGCAGAATTAATGAACATCCTAATGCAAGGAATCAAATGGTTTGTCTAGTAAATAAAAAGTAAATAGCCTCTCTCAGTTGAATACTGACACTTTTAAAACATAACCTCTCCAAAATCAAAACAAAGTCAGTTTGCTGGAAGTGGTGCAAGCCAGAGATGACTGTGTATGCTGTTTCTCTACTTGAATGGAACAAGCATCAACCCTTTATGTGTTTCCCAGATAAGTGGGCTTATCGAGCAAAACACTGAATTTTTACTGGTTTTTCTGTAACACAAAGCAACACTTTGTGCCAGTGTCATGCCAGGATCTGGTCAGAGGAACAGGTATATTTGCACCAGTTGTCAGCTCTGATGTATACCACTGCAGGCCAACCTATTTTAAACTTATTGATCAGCTCCATGACTCTTTTGGCCACCCAACCCATGAACAGACAGTGAACTAGCAAACTGCTTTGACAGACAGCAGACTTGAAAACTGTACAAAAGTTACCTTCATCTAGAAGAAAGATTTTAACAGATTTATTGGATTTCTCACTCTTACTTAAACTATTGTGCCAATAAACAGAATATCTTCATGCTTGGTATGAATCTCACATCTCTCTTGAACTGCACTGGAATCCCGAACTTCCACCTGTCTGACATGAAAGGAGCATTTCACAGAATTTACTGTTTAGTGGTATTTACTCTACAGGGTTCCCTTTATTATCTTATTCCACAGGATCTTAAGGCTTCAAGACAGTTGAAAAAATTCAGCAGGCAATAGCAGTATATACACTCTGTGTGCATTGTAGCCCTACATTTAAGAACACATTTGGTTACAACTTATTTCCATGGCCTGCTTTCTTTTTAAGCAGCCTGTGTGAATTCTTTTAGGATGACATTAAATCAATCAGCTGCACCCATTGTGTTGGATTCAATACGGAGCAGACCAAAGAACATATAAGCCCAATGCCACTCTCTCTCTCTTAGGAATTACATGCTTGCTTAAAGTAAATTATAGTGTATTATAATACAAATACTGTCATGAGTTATTTGTGGCTAAACACCAAAACAAAGTAATATGTGACAACATCTGATACTCAATTAACCTCAAGATATTCGCTTCAAGGAATTAGTTACTAACCAAAATTATTGCTATTAACTTGTTCTGTAACAAAACTTTGCAGGAAAGAAAAGCAAAGGCACTGCATGTGGCCACAAAAAACCCCATCCTTAAGCTAACACTCAGCTACACGTTGGGTCAGCCCTCTCAGCCTCATTCACTCCACCTAAACTGAATAAACCAGGCATTTTACTTTGAACTTTGTCCTCCCAAGCCAGGCTCCAGCTCTGTGTTGATCTGTTCCTGTGCTCAGTGCCACAAGCCAATTCTGCATACACTCCAAACTGCTCTCATTATTTTTCATTTCACCCATTTTGTTTCCCCAAGCCCTCTGGAGCCATCCTGACCAGAGTCTCTGGATGCTATCACAAGGCAAATAATCTGAGGTGCAAAAGACTCCATTCCAAAAGTGGAAGAAAGTGGGCTCTTGAAAAGAATGTGAACCTGTCTAGAATAAATACATTTCAAATATTATTCTAATAACTTGCTTTCATCTCTCTTTTTATTTCTTTAAAGTTAATTGGAAAGAAAGAAGGAAAGAAGTCACCAGGACACACATTCCAGGAGTCTCCTTGGTATAAATCAGGCAACACACGCACTGCACACCAGTAACAATGAAATGACCCCTTAAAATACTGCATTTCTTGCCAAGCATAACTTCTTTGAAGACTTTAAACTTCACTGGCCAAAATTTGTGAGTTCAAAGTCCTTCTTTTCCTAGTTCAACCTGGGGCATAGTTCAGAGAAAGGAAGAAGGGGCTAAAGCAATTCTTCTCTGTTGATGTTTTCAGTAGAAAAGCATGTCCAACAGTTAAGAGAGATGCTCTTGGCCTCTAAACACCCAAATTCTCTTTTGGGACTAAAACTATCAGACTCCTGTCATTAGTAATTTGGGCACATCCCTTTCCCAGCACATCTGTGGAAACTGCTCACATTTGCTGTGTTTGGCCCACTCAGTTCCAGACAAGATCCAGCCCTGGGGTCCTCAACAAGCCAGAGCATGGACTCCAGGACAGGGGAGCTGTTACAGTGTGTAATCACAGGGAGCAATGTCAGAACTGACTCGTGGTAGACCCCATTTGGGTTGTACTGCAACAGTACATCAACATCAGAAATCAGAATCACAGAACTTAAGTAGTTTAATTTAATAATGAACAGAAGGCAAACACCACAGTCTTGTTCCTTGAGTCTCCAAGTTTGTAACTTTGCTACTGTGGCTCCTGCACACTTGATAGATTGGATACTAATGGGCCACAGGAAACCAAAACAGATGACTAACATTAGCCAGTAAGTATAAGCACCAGAGAAAGCAAAAACAGGCTGCTTTTCTCTCCTCTCATATTATCCAGCTACTCAGAATAAATATAAACACTGATTGTTCACAATTTGTACTTAAATAAAATCTTCTATTAGAGGGTATTACAGCAGTTTATGATTGTTAAGTACTTGGTACTAACAGGATAAGTGTCTGATGCTCATCTGCAGAGAAAAAAAGCATGAAAGAACAGGAGACAGTAAAACTGCACAAATGTATTGCACACACCACTGAGGGTGTCACTGAAAATGTGGAAAACCTTTAGAAGGGAAAGTGAAATAGCTGAAATATAAAATCCTCTATGTCATAAGACTTCAGAAAATAGTTCTTCCCATATGTTTTTCCTTCCAGTGTTTTCTGTTGAGGAGGGGAAATCCCCTCTTTCCACAGTCTCCTTTTTCAAAAGAAAATGAGTGTCTTGATTCCACTGAAAACAGTTGTGTCACGAAACTGAACTCCAATTATTTGAGAGAAAAATCCCAGCTGTTTTTCTACCTCTTCTGTTCACAGAACTCGAGTTGTTTTGGGCAATTATCAACAAAAGAGTCACACAAAGTGAAATGCTTATAAAATATCAAATTGGCCAAACAACCCCATCACTCTCCCCACATATCGCACACTAAACCCTTATAAATACAAAAGCATCTGTGCCTGTATTTAGATAAAAATAAAACAAAATTACCTCTGTACCAAACAACAGAAAACAGTTTTGCACATAAAGTAAGGTTGACAACTGATCTATATTGGGACAGTTACAAAGGATGTGTACCAAGAAAATAGAATTAAAGCCTTAGACTTAATGCCTGTTCTGTAGAGCTTTCAGCAAATCAGTCTCCCAAGTCCAGTTCACAAAATAAGTTGCTGCCATCTTATGGAAGAGAACTTGAAAAGCACTTGGTGCAAAACCCATTCTGCTCTTCCTCCTTTCCTGCACTTCTTCACCTTCCTTAGTCTACTCTGTAATAACTTTTTTAAAGAAAGAATTTCCTTGCCTTGCAAAAATCTGCCTATTGTGATGAGGTATTCTTTGGGGAAGTTACTTTTTCACCTCTGATTTTACAGTAACTTGCACAGCATCCAGGAAGTCAGATGAAGTAGTTTTCCAAGAAAGGGAACAAACCAGCCAGGCTGTTAATCCTGACACTGCCTCAGACAGAGGTTTCTTGTAAGATAAAACAAAAGCCAGCTGGAGCCATTCAACCACTACAGGATAGAGTCATCAATTTTGCCCAGTTTTCAGGCAGTCACTTAGTGTGTTACATCTGCGGACTTCTCTACAGAGCCAGCTTGAACCAGTTTAACTAAAGGTGTGATTTTTAAAATGCAAAAAGAAGGAAAATAAGCCAGTTTAAGCCTGAAGCCAGCACAAAGGTTCAATTTCTCCATTTGTAAGTCACAAAGAGATGAATTTGAAGAACACCAGAGACATTTGCTGAGAGATTTTGATTTTGTTCTGAAAGGAAATGCCTTCCACAAGGTTCCATGTTAAGCTTTATAGGAAAGCAAGTTTTCAGATAAAGACTGCCTGTGAAAGGAGAGTGTTCAGCAAGGCCAAGATACTGCATTTGTATGAACACGGGGCTCATGCAAGTTCAGCTCTCTCTTCAGCTCCACGTGACCTAGGACACAATATTCAGCTTCAGCATCTAAATCATTAGATTCCAAAATTCATAAATATTTTTGAAAGGAATATGACCAGTATGAGAGGAGGCAAGTGTCCTTGGCCCTCCCAAAGCAGCTAACACTGACACTCTACCAGCAAACCTGAGCTTCTGGAGCTTGCACCAAGCCATAAAATACAGTCACCAGTCAAACACTTTCTTTGTTTTATCTGACCTGAGCTCTTCTTTTTCCTCTTCCTCCTCATGAAAGGGTTTTCAACCCATTAGTAACCAGGGAAGACATTAAAAAATTCCTACTGAGAATGAACAGCTACAATGCAATTACTCCACATTATTAAGCTATACTAGCTAGATCTGGGTAGTATGCAACCAAGGCTCTTACAACATAATGGCCACAATCTCTATTTCCCCATATGCATCTAAATGAAGATTATATAGAGCACCTGTGAACTACTACAGGAAAGCTACAACTACTGAAGTAGGGAGAAATAAGTAGTTGGCATCAAGGACACTAAGTGGGAACTCAGATATGTTAGTTCAAGCTGCAGATTTCTGTGTCCTTGTAAGATTTTACACAAATATTTTGTGCCCAAATACTCAAAGGGAGTTTTGCCACCTGAATGCTTCTACAGCAGTCAAGACCCATCTTGCACTGCCTTCACAAGCCTCTCTCTACAAACTGCAAAGGACTAATGATTATGGAGAACCTAAGCTCTGGAGAGGACCAACTGCAGGTGCCCGGGACAAATATATTCTTTCTCTTGTATCAGTTTAGCAAGTCTCATTTAGCAGCATTTCTCAATTATGCTTGAAAAGATCATCTAATGTTCACATTGGCCTTTAAATAAAAATGCCAGCACTTTTCCTTTATTAACTGAGAGACATAAAATTTCAATAAGGAAAGAGACTGTGGTTTCAAGGGTCCACTTAGTCTATAATCAGAGCAGAAAAGATCTTTTTAAACATATACATAAAAAAAACATGGCCTTTTTTCTTTTCTTATACATTTTTACTTTCCTAACAGATTCCTCCAAACACCTTCATTTAAAACCATTTTCCTATAGTGCCCAGTGTTTTCTTTGGCAAGTTTGTAGAGCTGTGTTTTGGGATAAAAGTAAATTGCACCATAAGATGAAAACGGATTAGGAGATTTGACAGTACTTGATAGAAATCCGTTGTGCACAAGAAAAGGAAGAGATTTTCAATACGTCTTTTAAAAGATAAAAGCTCTGGAGGAAAGAGTTCTGCTTGGTGGCAAACTCATCTAACCCTTGCAAAGCCTACAGTAGAGGCTGCAAGGGAGGTGGAAGTTACAGAGCATGAGAACACACACAAACTTTCACATCTGAAAGTTATTTTATACACCATTAAGTATCATTTTTCATACAATGCACACATGCACTTGAGCAATTGTGTAGTCCAGAAAAGGGACCTTTATGTCTATCTGATTTGCAAGCTGTTGGGGGTTGGGGGAGGCAAAAAGGAGTGGATTCTCTCTTTAACACTTAACACAGGCCCATCCGAGGTCCATACAGCCCAACCACTCTCAAATTCAGCTCAGGATGAAACCTGAATCTCCACCTTTGTCTTGTATGAGGGATCCTGGCAGGTAACCTAGAGTGCAGAGCAGACAGGAGCCAAGGACCCACCACCTTAGCTCCTCAGGGGGGCAGCTGGAGCAGTAAAACCCCAGCAAACACTGTGGGACAGACCTGTCGCACAGCTCTGAGACACATGGTGTAGAGTGCCTTACAGTACAGCCTAAAATACCAAAAGACAGGAAAGGAAAGGAAGCAGCTCACTGTCATACTCCTTGCTAGGAAAGGCTATCTACTGCTGCTACCGAGAGCACATTTTTCTCCACTTAACAGTTCCTATTCAATTCAACCATTTTCAAGCCAACATTTTGCTGTATTTCCTTCACCAAATGAGCAACAAAGAGGCTGGGATACTAAAATCATTTTTTTAGCAAAAAACTAGACAAACCAGGTACAGACTCACTAGCTGAACAGAACTCAGCTCCTGTCATGTATCTCAGTAGTTCATATCCTTTTGTTTCTAGCAATACACAGGGGCACACACAGCAGGAGGCTCCATCTTTTCCTGGCCAACAATGGACAGTAAAAAAATATTTATGCCCACTAGCACTGATAACATCTTGTTTCTCTATAGTACGAAGCTTAAAAAATGCCAGTTTCACCATGAAATCTTCCCTGTTCATTAAGACCTGCCCAACAGCTCTCTCACCTCTAATCCCCAGCTCCCAGCTGCACTTAGAGTTCTACAATCAATAAGTTTGATGTCCTACAATCCCTGTTCTGAAGCATATCCGTGTTTTGCTTTAATTGCATTAACATACAATTAAAAAGCCACATAGGTTTTCAGACTTCTTATAGCTAAATTTCCAGAAGCAAAAAAAGCACAAGAAACAGTGCTGTTAATTTGGAACCACTAGCAAATTGCCTGGCACAACATGACCCCAAGACCTCCCCTCCTGAGACATGTAAGCAGTAAGGAACAGCTACTCCAAAAGAAAATCTCATTTTTCACTCCCCACAGGAGGTAACAGCATTTCTTTCCCCGTAATCTAACACAATAGCACGTCAGGTTTGCTGCAGCACTGTGCCTGCAGTACCACTCTGTCACTGTTCAGCACATGCAGACACCACCAGCAGCAATTACCGAACAGAGTCAGGAATTCAGCTCCTCTGGGAAGTGCAACGCATCAGTCTCTGTGGCGCAATCGGAGAGCGCGTTCGGCTGTTAACCGAAAGGTTGGTGGTTCGAGCCCACCCAGGGACGGAGGAGATCCCTTTTAAGGGCCAAAATGAACCTTGTGAAGCCCAGTAAGGGCAAGTGCCAAGTCTTGTCCCAGAGGAGGAATAACCACAGGGACCAGTACATGCTATGGCCACCCCACTGGACAGCAGCTTCACAAAAATGGACCTGTGACAATGGCGCTTTGCTGGCTTGTGTTCACTCGGTGTCTGCCAGAACCCCTAAGATCCATTTCCAGGGAAAGCTCAACTCTTCAAATAATACTCTGAGTTTGAAGGCACCCAAACGGTTCAAAGTCCAACTCCTGCCCCACACAGGGCAGCCCCAGGAGTCACATCACGTACCTGAGAGTATTGTCCAAACATTTCTTGAACTCTCATCAGGCTTGGTGCTGTGACCACCACCCTGGTGGCTTGTTCCAGTGTCCAGCCACCCTCTGGCTGAAGAACCTTTTTCTAATATCCAAGCTAAACTCCTCCTGACAACTTTATACCAGTCCCTCAGGTTCCCTCCATCTTGCTTCCATAAGCATCCTTACTCCTGTTTTTCTGTATGACACCTGCCCACAGGCTTAGCATGCATCTATCTTCTTCATACCTAACCTGAACTAAAATAATTATGTCCAAAGCTGAATTTCAAGAGATGATAGATAATCCCTGATATAAAAAGCTTATACATCTATGAATTTTATTAAATTGTATTAATAAAGTACTGTTAGCTATATTAAATATACTTACTATACTGTGCATTATAATAGTTTCTGTTTTGCATACACAATGTATTAGACATTATTAAAACTGTCTTCACAGTTTGGGGGGCTGCTACTGCTCTTCCCTGAACCCCAATTCACAGCTTCGCTCCTAATCCTAAATAGCTGCATCTGGATCTTCTCATTACTGTTACAGAACAAGTTTCATGCTGTCAACATCTGGATAGCTGCATTCCTCAGAAAGTCCAGCCTGACGAGCATTAAGAACTGGGAACCAAGCACTCCTACCAAAAGGATCCAGGCAGACTTATTACCAGATGCTAGTAAATCCAGAGCTGATGATATACAGAAAACACTAGAAGAGTTTCCTTCCAATCATGATTTGACACTACTATTTTAAAACTCTTCCGAGGTTGCTGTAAGCTTCTAAAACAAAGAACTAGAGCCCAGAAATTCTAGAAGTTGACTGGGAATTTCGCTATCATACATAAAACATGCATAGATGTTACAAAAACTGGGAGCATGAGAAAAAGGCATATTTACTCACTGTGACCATTTTCACTCTTACAAAAAGGACCAGATGTTACTCAGGCACAAGGACAAAACTTCCATTGCATTAAATCAATCACAGCACATATGCATGCAGTAGTTTGAATACATCTTCACAGTTCTTTGCCAATATAACACTTAATAAATTCTTAATTAAGGTGCCACAGGGTGTAGAATTAAGGTACCACAAACAAAGGGTGTAGAAACAAAAAAATAAACCAAAAAAACCTTGGAAGTTTTAATGGAGAGCTTCTCTCTTTTTTTATCCCACTGCTGGACAGTGGCCAGGAAAAACACCTTCTATTTTGCCCTTCTAGGCTCAACTAGGTCTGAAATGTATGTAGTGATTTGTCTGGCAACATGAAAAAGTCCTGCTCATGCACAAACCTACCACAGGGGCTTTGGACAGGATGCATGCAGCACCAGGACCACTTGCATCAATCTTCCAGTAGCTAAATAGCAGTAACTTGTATTGATCACAACAATAGGTGACCAAGTTTTTAAGAGTTTGAAAAAATATATCAGTTAGGCCTCAAATCAAAGAGCTACTGCACCAAATTACAGGGCAAAATTAGAGGGGTTATTGTAGCTCACTATATATCAGGTTACTGGCAAACAAGGGAACTAAAAAGGAATCATACAGAGCAGTTACCACTGTGGTACATAATGGCAGCAAGACCATCGTGCCCTGAAGTTCTGCCATGGCTGATGAGGCAGTCACTGTTATTGTCTGGGGACTCACTGAACTCTCATTTTTTTATTTAGTCAAGACTTACTTTGAGCCAGCTGTTGATCTCATTATTTCAGCAGGAGAACAGGAAAAGTGATGCTGTAGTTTGGACAAAAGCCCCCGTAGCAATAAAAATCCCAGCATCTTGAAACCTGCATCAGAAGCCTGTCCCACCACCCTTTTAAAACAGCAGCAGAAGAAATACAAGACAAAACTGTAACAACATTTAACAGTATTCTCAAGTGTAAATTTAAGAAGATGCAAGCGCTGTGCCATATTCTTCCAGGCTAGTGTAAATCCTACAAAAAACACCTGTCAGGCCTGAGTACTAAACTGCTAAACTTCATTGACGAGAGTAAATGAACTGGAAGCAACTTCCATTTTAACAGCTTTTCACAATCACAGAAGATTTCTTAGTTACCTCACTGTGGTTTAGTGCTTTAGTATTTAAAAATCCCTTTGGTGTATGGACATGGACACATTCTCATGACCTGATGAAGAGCAAACAGCTCTCTCCATTACCCCTCTGCTACCTGCTGAGGTAGGCTGAAGGACTTCTTGCACATACTCCTCTGGATGCAATACACCTACTACTCCACAAATAGGCCTACATCAGTTTTGAGCAGAGCTTGTGGTACAGCTTGAAGTAGTTTCAGATATGCTTGTATTACAGCTACAACAGTGGTTGTGCACTTAGAGATAACCTGACTTACAAAGGGGAAAAAAGCTTGGGAAGCATGAGAACAGATTTATTTGAAAGACGGCAGCTCCACAACCCACCTCCCCCATTAAAAAAAAGGCAAGAGAAAAAACTAAAAAATGCAGCACAGTAACTGTTGCTATATTTTCTTTAAAAAACACTGGAAGCACAGGAACCCAGCCTTCCAGTGCAGAGCTTCTTGACAGAGCAATGATGAAAAGAAGTGACACTCTAGGAAAAACATTCCTCAGAGACATAACTAAACATGTTTAAAAGATGAAGACAGAAAAGCTAGTTGCAAGTCAATTAGAAAATATTTACTTAAAAAAAACCCACCTCTAACTGCTCTCAGTCTCACTAATTATGCTGTTTCAGAATACTTCTCTCCCAGAAATGTTTTGCAGTGCAATAAGGAATAAATGACTTAATTATTTTGCTGAACAATACCCACTATTCAGAGCGCCCTGCCATTCCCTCCCTCTGACAAAAGCTGTCAGATCTGGCAAAGGCAGAACAAAAGATGAATCTAGGCCCTGGGATAAAAGGACCTTCTGTGAGAAACCAAAATTTAAGTCTCTTCTAAGCACAAGGATGCACCTGAACTAGGGGGGAAACAAATACAGATATAAATTACAAGCATTTGCCAGCATTATACTTGCCAACTACTATTGACAAAATTAAGTTATTCAGAGTTTTAATTCACCTACAACTTTCCTCTACTGTGAGCCTACAAAAGCCAAAATCTTTTGACCTCAATGCTAACAAACACGATTTGCTCAACCCACATACTCTGCATGCAACAGTAACGCAAATCTAAGATTTTAATATAATGTTTATGCATGTTTAATATTAATTACATTTACATATTTAATTTATCCTACTACATTAACAATACAATATTTAGAAAAAACAACTAGCATGGTTAAGTCTTCAGATGTTGGTAGCTTTCTATCAAGTATAAAACAGAATAGAAAACAAAGTCTCCACGTGAAGAAAGCGTATTTTAACAGAAACAGCCAAGACCTGTCACAAAACACAGATCGTGTATGCTGACATATAGACAAAACCTTGCAGTAATAAAAGATGCTGTCATTCTCTATGTTTACAAGAAACTGCCCAATAGTTCATTTACTGACTGCACTATAGTGATTATTTTAAAAAACCCACACAGCACAGCATCTTTGTCTTGTCCTTTAAAATAATTTGTATGTACGAAATGACCTTGTTTAAACCATACGTGCTAGAAAATATAGAACTCTGCAATAGAAAGAGGTTAAAAAAGTTGAATACTGTGGAAAAAATTTATTAAGTCTATACAAGTCTTCTGAAACAAACCATTGGCTTTGATACAGTAAACTCAAGTGAATACTCATTGCAATAGTATTTTTTCATACAGAGATCAAGAAGCCCTATAGCTTCCCATTTAGTGTCTGTGACAGAAGTTTTATTTCTGAATAAGTAGCTGCACAAAGCAGACGTGATAAGAGATCTCACAGTCACAGTGAGCTACAGTTGAGATAAACTTATATTACAAACATTTCAGAAAATTAGGAATCCATACTGAAGTGTGGCAAAATGATTCACAATGAAAGAACAATGACATCACTCAGAACCCTTGCCAATAATGAAGACTTTCTGCAGCAAATCTAGAGCAAACCATCATAAAAACCTAGAGTGCAAGAGTACCACAAATTTAGTACATAAATATCACAGGATTAAAACTCCAGTTAAGCCATCAACTGAAGTGATGATTAAAAGGAAAACATGGCGTCTCCCAGCTTTGCAAAGGAAGCTTTCAAAACATCTCTTCAAGGAAGTGCTGATGCCAACTAGGGCCTGTGCCAATTTGTGTTTTAGACTGCACTGCTGAAAGACAAAATTTTAGCAGATTTGTCTAAGAACTGTATTATCCTGCTGTTTTTAACAACCTTAAAAAAAGCATTTACTAGAAGAGATGAAACGTAACGTTTATAGCTCATACTGTTTCCAAGATTTGTGCACACTATATAGTTCTATAATTTCAACAGAATTTAAAAATAAGACAAAGAGCAGACAATGCAGTATTTGTAAGATGGATTTGTTTAGAATAGTTACACAATTAATGTTTACAGTTGTAAAATTTTTAGTGCATTTGTTCTTGCACATTATTTATGCTACTTATAAAAACCTGAAGATTGCAAATTGGGCATGCTTACCATAACATTTTCAAACTGGGAAAGCTGCAGAACATTTTTTCTACAAGTGTTCACTGCCATGATACAAAACAAGTATGTGCAAACTGCAAGGTCCCTAAAAATAGCATTTAATGACTTTATGTACAGAAAGATGTAACTATCTGTTTAAATATGCAAAGAATAAGCTTCCCAAAGTTTATAACATAGAACAATATCCACCACATGCTCCTCCTCCTCCATATCCTTCTTCCTTGTTTGATAACTTTACACCTCTGTTTTGGCTTTCACTCTCCCATAGTCCAGGAGTCTGAATGATTTTTTCAACAAGTTCTTCAAAGGCACACTGCACACCATCACATGTTTTTGCACTTGCCTCTGGAGAAGGGACACAAGAAGTCAAGTGTTAGCATAACTTCTGGTAACCTGTTTAATATTTCTCTTTCACTTAAGTTTCAACCTACAACAGACTTAAAACTTCTACATCTATTCTTTAAAAACATAGCGGTACCAAAACTGGTAACTATGTGGATTTGTCACCACACAGGTAGCACCTCCAAGTATTTTTAATAGAAGAGCTTTCAAATCAAACTTCACCAGAACATATGGAGATAGCTATAGCTTAATTTTTCTGTGGAAAGCACTCCAGTAAGAAAAAATTAGGATTCTTCTCTGAAAAACCTGGTTGCTGTTCCACATTTCAGTTCTGTACATTAATCATAACTGTAGGACCACCAGAACAAACAAATCAAGGACCCATATTGCAGGACTCTGGGTCAGTTTCCATGATAAAACTGATCTGATAAAAAGCAACAAGGAATCTCATTCCTTTTGCAGTCAGCAGAATTCTAGGTAACTTCATTAAGGATCCTTACTTTGACCAAGACTAAGAAATCTGCCCACAGGTTACGTTATAAGAACAACAGACACCATCAGAAATTGTTCTGTTCCACACGGGCTTGCCTTGCTCATCTACACAGCCATGCAGATACTTAACAAATGTACCATGCATATATCTATATGCACACTTATAGTCTAATTTTCACTTTTGTTTTCATCTTCCATGCACTTAGTATCTTGTGCCTCCACCCTGAACTTTTATTTCCACATCTGACACTGTAGCTAAAAAGAAACACAGCAGGACACTAAACAAAAATAAGTTTTCAGTCAGAGATAAAGAATATAAGTCTAAGTACAAGAATGAACGAGAACATGTCAATGAACTGCTCTGCTACTGGAATAATCCTGTAAAATAATCCCTTCTGATCATTAGGTGAAACACATAATAAACATATGCATAAAGAGTCACTTCAACACACATTTTGTGATTTATCACTACATGGCTTTGCCTACAAGACCCATTTCATTTTGCAGCTATATGGGACCAATATATTTGCTCCAATCATAATTATCTCATTATTCAACCCTACCCACCATTTATAAGTTAATTATATACCCATCTACTTTTACATCCCAGTTCTAATACAGATTTCTCTCAGCTACCAGCTGTTTTGCTGTATTGAAGGCTGGCCACTAGCACCAGTTTTCTCTCTTTCATTTTACTTCTGTTATTAACTTAGCAAGTCAGCTGGGAAAAGAAATGAGACAAAACTCCAAACCCAAAACAGGTTTAATCAGGCTACAGAGAGCCTGTACTCAGCCCTTCATCCTTATGAATTTCTACATAATCATCCACAGTTAGAACAGGTATCTGGACACAGGCACAATTTTAAAAACCAGGAATTATCATTGTGCCCAGTGCAGGTGAGAAATATCATTAATTGGACTCTACACATAAAGACTCTCAATCCTACAGGAAGGAGTACTTTTCCTTGCATAACAGAAATCAACAAAGATCTCTGCAAATACCTATAACATACCTATGAACAACATGGAATGTTTTCTTGCAAATTTGAGACCTTCATTTCTGTCAACTTCACGATTTTCCTATAATAAGACAAAGCATTAATATTCCTTATTAACAAAATACATCAGCAGATTACTTACTGCAGTTGAATTTGGTTTACCTTATCAATCTTGTTTCCAACTAACATTTGCACTATGTCATTCCTTGTGCAGTATGTTTCCAATTCATTTAACCAGTTATCCAGCTTGACAAAAGTATCTCTTCTTGTGACATCATAAACTGAAAGATATTAGTGATATTATTCCACAATATGTTTCCAAGAATTACAGTTTACATCACAAAAGGAGCAAAAATAATGGCTTTTTGAATCAGAAAACTGAAGGAGTTCTAAGGATTCAAATTTCTCTTCTATACAAACAGCTGGAAAAAAGTAGGACATCCACTAGCACAATTCACTGATGCAGAACAACTCCAAGCTTCAGCCACCTATGGTTCTCAGACTAATATTCCTTGATATATCCTAGCTTGCAGGCGAGAGAGTACTGTTCTCCAAGGAATTCTACACTAGCAGATCCCTCATGTAGGATACCTAAAATCACTACACAGCAGCTACACAAAGAGGATGGCATGACCTTCAGTACTGAAGCTATGAAAGTGTTTTTTTCTTTTCACATCCCATGTACAGACAGACATAAACAGCTTCTTTCAATCAAATCTGTAACTTGGCTTGCGTGAACAACCTTTTTTTTGGGGAGGGGGAAGATAAGTAACAAAGAAATAGTCAGGAAATATTGAATAAAATGAGAGAGCAAATCTCAACAGCAGAACCTTCTATCTCCCCAACAGTGCTTGCTTACAGCTTTCATCAGTGAGTGGCGGGATCAGTGCAATTAAGGAACTTGACACAACATGCTCTGACAGCACCTTCCTACCAGAAAATAATGCAACTCAAGACTTGAGAAACTTACCAGGAGGTCACATGACAGATGTTATTCCACATTAAACAATTTAACTAGACACAAGAGCTCAGCAAGATTCTCTAAAGTCAGAAGTAAATTCAAGAAAATTAAATGTACGTCCCTGCCCTTACTTTACTGAGCTCCTCACTCCTAGCAGTGGAGAAGCAGAACTTCAGAGCTCAGTGCCTAGCAAACAGGCTTCCATAAACCAAAAAAAAGCACAAGTGAGACTTCACTGTGACGCTGAAATTAGGGGTTTTGCCTGGGTTTCTCTCACACAGATTGGTGCTTTCTACATGCCCAGCTGGTCTTTTGTAAGTGATTCTGACTGTGCAATATTCCATCAGTTGGGAGACAAACAGCAAAAAACCTCAGCCAGATTCTACATTGTTTATATTATTAATTTCATTAGGAAAAAAACAGGGATAAGAAAAAGTTGTATCACACTGATACAGAGAGACTACACTGAGAATTTTTTTTACTCTGCACTTAGTAAGCCTGGGCAAAAATAAAAAGCAATAAGGAAAAGACAAATTCATGACAGCACAAGGACAACAGCTCCAAGCTATCCATTCAGATAGCAGTAGCCTTTATTCTCATTCAAAAATCAGAGGTTCTCAAGCTGCTCAGATTACCTACATGAGAAAGAGGTTGAGACACCAAGATGCTGTAATGTGGGTTGTTCAACACAGATATAAAGATTTTTAATATCGCTGAGATGTTACATAAAGGCTATATGACTTTGTGTAACTCCAGTGCATGAGAAAACCACAAACATTTGAAACAGCATGCAAAGATATACTCACCTAGGATGACACCTTGTGCACCTCTGTAGTAACTGGGAGTTAGTGTTCTGAACCGCTCCTGACCTGCAGTATCCTAATAAGCCATTCAAAAAGTTCCATTATTCAGAATTTGAGCAGAATTTAGTTTAGTTTTCAGGTATTCTACTTCTAATGAACATACAAAATAAGACTTAAACTATATTCCACAAGCAGATTAGCTGAGTTTATTCCATCCCCTGCTGTTTTACTACTACACACTAACTTTTAGATTTTATGCAGCCTGTCCTGGGAAACATCTTTGAATTATCAGGTATAGTATGTAACTGTACTGTTATATACAGTTATATACATCTTGCTGTATACTGTTATATAACAATAAGACGGCCATTTCTGCAAAGGCATTTGATCTGCAGCTAGTACTGCAGCAACCAGCAAGAAAGCAGCGTAGCTGCAAAACTAAGATTTTCTAACAAGCATCACAGCCCATGACAAAACCGGTGAAGGAACAAAACCGGTTCCTTCACTTCAATCACTTGGTCCAATTAAATTTGATTGAGTATCTGGGTAAATGCAGTAACATACTATAACACAGTAGAAGCAGAAATAAGTCAGAGGTTTTTCTGGTTTTAAGCAAAGTTGAGTTTATGTCTTAAGATTTAAAGAGTCAACAGCTCTGAAAAAAAAAAAACAAACCCAAGACCCACCAAAATTAGAATGCTGTTTTCTTATCAGAGATTAAGTTATGGTGCACACTCATTGAAGACTTCAGGCACAGAATATTTAAACAACTTTATTCAATTTACCCAGGTTAGAAGTGACACATGAAACACTGGATTCCCTGACAGTGAATAAGCAAACCAGACTTCAACATTCTACAAGCCACTTGGTCAATGTCACACATCTAAAACTGGTTTTGCGTAATGATGCACTTTCACAAGCTTTTCTTTTCCAGTTTACCTGAGGATTATTTCTATTTACCAAAACGAAAGAAAATAAACCCTAACTTATCATTCCTTGTTCTGCTATCAGTGTAGTTTTTCTCCTGTATGCCTTTTTTATTTTCTGCCAAGTTATTGCATTTTTTTTCCTTGTCAAACCCATTTATTTCATTGATGATTACTACTGTAACTAACTCTGGCTGCCTGTGTAAGCGACATATGAAGCACTGTTACAGCACCCTCCAAGCTACAGAAACACTGCAATACACATTTTATGTTCTACTACTACTTCCCAAAGAAACAAAGGTCTGATATCTTGCTTATGAGAAACAAAGTTTTAATCTTGCTTGGTACAAGAAGACAAAACTGGGTCTGAGTACTCCAAAACGTGCTTCAAGTCACATAAGTGTGGAGGCTGGTTTACACAATGGAAAATATTTTTTAAAAGCTTGGAAGTACTTTTTCTTCACTTGCTGTAATGGAAGTTCTAATTTTAACTAGAGTAGAAGTTGAACACACTAAAGTTATGATTACAAACACTGCCCCTCTCTCTCTGAAAAGCATCTGCTGACATTGAGCCTATAAATACCTTTGTATGATGGCTATGAAGTTTAGACAAAAAATTGGTTTAAAGAGGTAACATATGAGAATGCAACTGTAATTCTTAACCTATTAATACACAACCTCAGTGTTATAGGCAAAATTTAGTAAAGTGCACTTTTACTGGTTTAATACCATTTAATTCCTGCTTTTCTCTACTTCTATCCCAACCAGACCCAGAATTAATACTTCAGAAGCTCACAGACAGCAGAACTACCCCATCAGCCAGTTGTCCCACTGCACGTTCTGAACGCTGCAGTATGAACCTCTCACTTTCCAAATCACCTTCATATTAATAGAAAAGGATTCTATACAAACTATATATTATAGAAACACTAGCTATTCCTAAAGCAAAGCACAAAGAACTTAGGAGAGACTTACCCATATTGCCAGTTTAGCTTTATTTCCATCAACGGAAATAGTTTTCACCTTGAAGTCCACACCTAGAGGAGGAAAAATATTTTAATTCTTCAAACATATCACAGCTATCTTTGAAAAATAAAATAAAAAGAAATGGAAAAAATAAAATCAAACTCAAAAGACCCCATGTTTTGACACAAGCAGGAAGAATAAGTTCCATTAGCTTGCTCAAAATGCAAGGTTTTCTTGCTGACAGAGCCTTTTAAGCCATTGACTTAAAATATTTTATGGAAGTAAGGCATATCTCTTGCATTAAAGCTCATATTCCAGGACAAATTTTCAAGTTTATAATTCAAATAGATTAACTTTCTATTCACTACTCACAAACGTTCTCCAAACAGACATCAAGGTAACAGTTCTGCTGCTAAGTGATCTACTCTAACATGTAACAGTTCTTCCCCCTTCATGTGTCCTCCACCCCCAGGAACCAGCAGCCTACCAATGCCTCAAGGACAAGATGCACAGAACTCAGGCTAAGGAGAGCAACACGTTAGTGACTGCAAACATAAAGAACATAGTGACACACATCTGTTTGAGAGGCTCAGCACAGTTATGATTCATTATGCTTTAATTTAACCCTTAGGTTACCAATAGCAAGTCACTAACCAGTATTTTGGAGTAACTTTCACTTCCTACCAGGCAGCAGCTCTAAAATGAAGTAGAGGTATGGAAAGTTGATACTTTTGTAAGAACAACTTTCACGTGCAACAGCAACCTTTTTGTACTTGGAATTACAATGTCAATCATAACATTCCCTACCAGAAAAAGAATTTAACTATTCTAATACAAAATGAGTAGAGCCTCAGGATGAGTGTGCTGCATTTACCCAAATTCATGCAGATTACAAACAAATAAAAAACAAACAGCTGCCACAAAACATTCAATTTAAAGTCAGAAAGGATATAAAGGACAATTAAGAAACTTCACATTATAAGCAGATCTAAATTTTAGTTGCACTGAACTTTAAGAGAGCTTTGTTTCAAAAAAGATAAACACAATTTTTATTCCACCGTTTCACAGCTTCAGCTCATTGAAGTGTTCCCTGAAGTGTCAGGTGTTTTTCAGACAACATTCTACATTGGAAGAAGCCCATATACTCTTTCCAGTAAAATTTTCCCAAAGTACATCAATTTTTGTAGTAACAGAACAAAACTTAGTTCTTTTCAGGTACTAGGACACCTGGTCCCTAACTTAGCAGTAACAGAATGCTCAATATCATGCACAAGAATGGTACAATATTCTACAGTTATGCTCACAGAAAACTTTATTTCAAACACCACTTCTTAGAACTCTACCTCGTTCACAGAAGACTGCTGCTGTGCTAGCAATTTGACTCAATTTGATCCTAGAGAACATTCTGTTCTGTCTGCTTTTCAGCACTCAGCAGTAACTTTCTGACTAAAAGAATCTCTTTCTTTCACTGTAATTGCATGTTTCTTCCCGTGAACTCCAAAAATCCCCATCTGCAGTTTAGTCAGCATGTCCAACAGTTCACAGTGATTCTTTAATCCATGAGTCTGGCACCAAAACCTGTAACTGCAGATACTATTAGTCTATTGGATACTTAACATGACAATTTAAAATACGTCATAATAATTTCAAGAAAGAAAACTTTCTTCCTTAAGATAAGCATGTTATTTGTATTCTAAAGCCACAGTATCCTTCTCCTGTTCAGTAAACAGATTCAGTATTTTGTGCCTGCATAGTTCAGCAATTTTTATTTAATGGAAATGGATATATATATACCTTTATGTTAGCCTTGCCACTGGTTTAAAATTCACTTTAAAATTTGCAAGAGCAACGCAAGTATAATAAGAAACTAAAATAGTGACTAAACTCCATGTGTTAAACTGACTGTTGAACAGCAAAAGTGTGAAAATGAACTAATAACACACCAAAATACATCCTTTAAAGTGATTGAGGCATGTAAAACAGAATTCTAACAAACAAAGGAGCTCAACAGAGCTTAAAAAAGCCAATTAACAAAAAGAAATCTTTTAAATACTTGGGGTTTTGGTTGACGACCTGCCATAAGGAAAGACAAGTAGAAAAGATTTAAGGCTCAAGAAAATCTTGTTGAATTGAACAAACAGGGTACTTACAATTCCTAAAACCAACAGTAAAATAGACATGTTTGTGTGCCAGGTATCAGTTCGGACCTTGCAAGAGTGATGTGTCTACCCTTGACAGCAGAAAGCTGACAGTGCTTTCCACCATGCCTTGGAAGACCGCCAGAAACAAGGCAGCACTACCAGACTGCACTCCTGTGAGTTAACACCTCCTGCCTCAGCACTACACACTAACATACAGGGACTTACAATCTGCAAGAAGCAGCTCTGTCACTAACACTGCTCTCATATTCAGGCCAGTAATGCCACCCTGTATTTATAGGAGGTGCACTATTAGCTACAGTGTAGTATTTGTGTTGCAGGTAAGTGACAAGTTGGATGGCTTAGGAGTCTGAGGACTCCAAAGGCAAGGCAAGCTAAAAAGTTAAGAGACATCAGATCTGTGCAATACATCACCTTATTTGCAAAATATGGATTGCACTGAACACTTATCTAGAATCTCTCATACAAAGAGCAAGCAAGAGAAGACAAGCATGAGCAGTAAGGACAACAGAAAATACTGGGGTACATGTAGTCTGGTAAGACCCACGTGATGAAGCCCAACAAGCAAGCCAGCCTCAAGAGAATACAAGGACAGGTAATCTGCTAGGAAAAATACAACGTTTAATCCAACTGAAGCTACTAAAGCTGAAATATTTGCCAAAAGCAGCTTATTCTTTGAAGAATATTATAGGATTTTTACTAAGTTCTGAAGAGTAACCCACATGAAACAATCACTGAGGGTTTCTTTTGAATTGCACCCAATAGGTCTGTGCAATCTGTGGAGGTAAGATATGTCTCAACAGGCCATCACAGGGGACCAGCTGTGCTGCTGTCAAGGCTTTCCTCAGTATTGTGGGTTTGTGTGCAGTTCTTGCTAGATCTTAAAGAAAACCAAACCAACCAAAGTTCTCCACACTTTCTAATCTACACAGAAAAAATAAAGTCATATTAGCCAGTTCAGCAGTCAGTATGCAGATGACATTGAAAGAAGACATTATTTATAGTCCATTCATTTTGAAAAAGCACCATACTCTTCAGTTTCAACAGGAAAGGCTTTACAACTTCTGTCCTTCTGTTCCCTAACTCAAAACAAAATAGTGTTTAATTAACACAAAAAGAACTCCAAGCCAAGACTCACAAAGTGTTTTGACATTTCACAGTCTTGCAAGTACCTGAAATTGGCATCTAGGATCTGTCTTCAGGCAGCAGAATAGTTACCTCTAGGAACTCACTCCAACTGCTTTATCTATATGAACAACAAATCATGCCCTGAATTTAAAACCAACATTTTGCTTCTTAGAAATACATTCACCAGAAAAGTGGCAATGCCACTGGATAGCAGCTTAAAAAGAAAAATGAGAAAACAAATAAGAATCCAGATTCTGTCCTCTTCCAGTTAAGTGGACAAAAAAAGAATCTGCTATCCCCTAGGAGTGCCCCACACACTATGCTGTAGGACTTGCACAGCTGGGGTCACAGTAGCTCTACTGCACAGCACTACCTCAAACATCAGCTATATGGGCCTAACAAGGTGATCTACTGACTGCCTTTTCCTGCCAAATGATCACATTCATTCCAGATTATTGTATTCGTTTCAGAACTCAGACTATCTGAAGTAATGCTTACATTGAGTACTCTTCCTCCTTTTCCACATCAGAAATAGAGCAGAGTAGGACCTGCCAGGTAGGATCTGCCAGCAGTAAACCTTGAATTGTTGCTATTCAACAACCAGTGATTAGCTACCACACATGCTGTTGTACGTTTTGACAAACCTGAAGAAGAATTACTTCAGGAAATAATTCCTTAGTTTCTCAAATAGTGCACTGATGCCAGTTTTTGACACAGATACAAAGAGCAGAAGGAAAAAAAAAAAAGAAAGAAACCCCACCATTAAAAACAAACAAAACCCCCTTAAACAATAAAGACACCCACTCAGAGACTGAACTGCTCTGGTATCCAAAACATCATGAAAAGTCAAGTAGCCACTCTGCACTAACTTCCTGGCTTGTATGGTTGACATATCAAGAAAGTAACAGCATGAGAAGTATATACAGTGCCAAAATTATTAGATTAGAATCCAAGATTGCCATCTTCACCACCTGATCTATTTCGTTCCTGTTTCCTTCCATGCTATCCTCCCTCATAAACTGAGGTGGGGCTACTTGCACAACTCCATTTTTTATAAGCAATGGAATGAACAAAAATAGGCCACGTTCTTCCCTTTGGCTTGTTAGTGCTTTATAGGAAATAGTACTCCTGAATCTTATTAATGTCATTAAAAAAACCCAAAAACAACAATTTATTTAATTCTTAATAAATTAGACAGAGTTGGTTTTGCTTAACAACAGCTGAACTCAAAGAAAAAAATTTATATAAACTCTTAAACAGAACTCTTCCTACAGAGAATNAATTCTTAATAAATTAGACAGAGTTGGTTTTGCTTAACAACAGCTGAACTCAAAGAAAAATTTATATAAACTCTTAAACAGAACTCTTCCCACAGAGAATCTAAAAAATGCAGCTGAAATTATGGTGTGAAGAAGTATCTCTATTTTCCTTAATTTCAGTTATTACTTTGGCACAGAGTTGCATGACCCACTTAAAAGTTCCATTTTGCTTCCTTTGAGAACCATTCTACTTAGTGTACCCTGCATTCTGGGTCACTCTCCCCCAGCACAAGTGACCCATGCTGGTAGGTACAATACCAGCACAGCAATGACACGTCACTGCCTTTTCCCCCAGCAGCTCTAAATTCTTGGCTCTCTTCCACTTCTCTCAAGAGTCTAGCTGCCAAGGAACCGATTGCTAAGTAGAAAAAAAAAAAAAAAAAAGCCACAGTGTAATTTCCTCCCTACAGAGGAAAAGCAGACTCCATGCAGAGCCCGGCGCACTCAAGTATTGTCAGAGTTTGGAAGAGTTAACACGACCTGCTACAGAATCTTCAGATAGCTACTAAGTATCATATTGCATAGCCACAAGGTCTGGACAGCACTAATTCTAGTCAAAAACCTGACAGCTGTTTTGCACAGATAAATCAGATGCAGAGTAGTAGTTCTTACAGAAAGGCAAACGTGTCTGAACTTCACTACATGTTAGACAAGTCTGAACAAACAACAATTTTACACTGAAAATGTTATCAGCTTTTCTAAGGTAGTATCAGCACATACTTACCAATTGTTGCCGCAAGTTCTGGGTCAAATGTATCATCTGTGAACCGCAGCAGAAGGCTGATGGGGAAAAAAGAAAAATAGGAGATACTATTATTGCAGCATATCCATACCTTGCTGGAAGCCTATAAATCATGAGTCTGAAAGGAAGAGCAATATTACATAGCTAAACAAACTCACATCTGATTTTTTTTTTTTTTTGGTAGGAGAGAATATATGGAAAAAAGAAAAGAACATGGAAAGAATAGAGCAGACATGCTCTGCTACCTGAGGCTTCTCTGCATGTATTACCAAGAATGTCTCTGAAAACAAAGTATCACATAAATTGTCAAATCAGTTACCTGAAAAGTCATGTGATCTGCTTTGCAAAACATTTTACTTCAACCTTATTCTATTTTTCTTCTTCCAGAATTCAGTACAAAAGTAGTGGTTTTTGTTTTGTTTCAATATTGCTTCACACAGTATTTCTGTAAGCTTGAGAAATAAATTCCAAGTCAGCTTTCCATCCCAGAAAAAACTCCTTGAACTTGGCAGTCAAGGGAACAGCAAGGACAACTGGACTCACCAGAAATAAAGACACAGAAGCTGAAGAGTAGAAATAGCTCCCCAGTGTTTCATGATTTTGTATTTGTTTGTATATAATGACTCACACACACAGCATTTCCCCCTATCTTGATGAATGTGTTTGCTACCAGTAGAAAAAGTTACAAGTAGGATTTAACAGCACATCATATCATAGCACCACAGGGTCTTTAAAGACAATGCTACCAGTGTCAAATGTAAATATTTTTCTGAGAGACAAAGATTCTGAGTGTGCAGTTTCTAAAATCAACAGTCTTATGCATCTGTGGCAAGTGCATGTAGCAGGCAGGTATCTGCTATGACCACAGCTTCTACTCATTTCCAGGACAGAGAAACAAAACAAAGCCTTATTTATTTTTTGGTCTTCCCCACCACCCTGGTTTTTTCTCTTCTTTTTTGCATGTGAATTTGGAAGTCAAGTGGCTTTTAGCATTTGGACACAGTCCTGCGCTGACATAAACAGTGGCCACTAAAATTCCTTTATTTCAATGAGGATGACAACTCCAAGTTAATCACAGACCAACGTTTTTCTCTCCTTACTCCAGAATCCCAGAACCAAAAGGTAGCGTTATTTATCGAAGAATATTTAAAATAATAATAATCTTTTAAAAATCAAAGCACACAGGTTTTTACCAGTACCTTCAGATAGTTGTATAAGGATGTTATTTAAGAGCAGCTATTTTTAGTTACAACCAATACTAGTTTCATTCAGAACACTGACACTATGGAACCCTTACACTGCTACCAGAATAAAACCGTCATTTTACCAGTCCTGCATGCCAAGCCCAGCCACCTTTTTCTCACATGTAGCTATCATCTTCTACAAAGCATAGCACCCTCACAAGGACCATGTTTAAGACAGCATTTGTTCAGAAATCAGGACTCCAACCACTTACTCCACCATGCTAATACCTGTTTAACATCTGACCTTTTCAACCAATAGGTAAGACACATAAATTTAGGAATAATTCAATATTATGCTCCTATACCTGAACAGCTGCACTGTTGTTGTTTAATAGCATTTTTATTTCTTCCACATAATGCCTCTTTTAACAAGCTCCCTGTTGTAAAGAAACATGTATATAAACAGGTATGCAAAACCATTGTGTGTTTTATCTGCCCCAGGAAAAATTCTTCCATATGGCCACTCATATATAAGAGCTGACCTCAACTAAAAGAAATTTGCTCAGATCATGTCTGTCATCAGGGGCCTACTGCACTAACTATAAATTTAGTAGCTAATTCAAAAGAGTAACTGACAGACCTTTAACAAATATGGGCGCTTTTTCCCCCCTAATTAGTAACTTGCATGTAATTTAGGGTCATGGCAGAGGACACATATTATTGCCGTAAAAATATCAAATATAAAGTTACCGATGTGGTACACTCCCAGAGCCCTCCTGCATTTGTACCCCACACCCTTCAGTAAGAACTATGTTACTATTAAAAAAAAAAAAAGTTAAAAACACCATACAAATAAAATCCCAACTCTTTAGGGTTGGGATCTACAGCTTAGTAAAGCCGTGAATACGGCAGGGAAGAAGAAATCAACCTCAAAGTACTTGAAAAAGCCTATAATTAGTAAAAAATCCTGTGTTAAAACTACTTTGCTGGGCCCGTGCTCCCCCGCACACACCCAATGCTGGGTCACTTGTGACTCTGCATATACGTATTATGGACTAGACATTAACCCCAAAGCGCTATGGAGATGTACAAGGGCACCTATCTCGCCACGACGCAAACGCTGCCCCGGGCACAGGGCGGCCCGGGTGACCCCGGGCAGCCCGACAGAACCCCCGCTTTATCCGTTTGCAGCTGAGCCTGGCAGACACCAGCTCGGGGCCGGCGGCTGCGGGGAGCGCTGCGGAGGAGGAAGAGGAGGAGGGAGGAATCTCTCGCCCACCGGAGGGCTGGCCGGGAAGGGGCGAGGGAGCTCCCCCCGCGGGCCCGGCCCTGCGGGGCGCAGGCCGCGCCCAGACGGCGTTGTCGGACAAGGGGCCTAAGCCGCAGCCGGCGGGCCAGGAGAGGCTGTGGAAGGCTGGCGGGCGCCCCCTCACCTGGACTTGCCGACGCCGCTCTCGCCGATGATGAGGATCTTGAGGGTGGTCAACACGTCCTCGTCCATCCCGGCAGCGCCCCCGGACCGGCCCCGACCGCCCGACGCTCGGTGCGCAGCTGCGGCGGCGGCACTGCGCCTGCGNGGGTGTGTGGGTGCTGCCGGTGTCAGGACCCGGGGCCGTGGGGAGAAAAGAGACCAGAGAAAATGCCAGCGGGTTGTTAGAAATTGGAATGGGCTGCCCGGGGAGGTGGCGGAGTCCCTGCCCCAGGAGGTGTTTAAGGAAAGACTGGACGTGGCATGCTATGCTACGGTGTGGTTGACAAGGTGGTGATCGGTCATCGATTGGAGTCGATGAGCTCAGAGGTCTTTTCCAGCCGCACTGATTCTGTGATTGCTTGCGCCGCACGAAGGCAGCCGGCCAGCGCCCGGAGCGGGAGCAGAGCCAGCTGCCGCCTCCCGCGGGGAGCAGCTGGTCCGGAGCCTGCCATCAAAACACGGGCTCGTTTGGGGACAAACCAGCACTGGAGGCCAGCTGCTACGTGACACCACGTGGTTTCCTGCCAGCGTCTTCTCCATTAAAAGCCAAAAATGTTTTGGTTTTTTTTTTAAACCGATTCCAATGAGAAAGTCTCTTTATAACCAATTCAGCTAACCTGCTATTATGGCTTGGAACCTACCTCAGGCCATGTGTAAACAAATGCAACTCTTCTAAAATTAACAGAGTACATGTCATATGTGAGCCTGAGATTCCTCGACCAGTGCTGTAGTCCTCTGGGACTGGGCAGCCTCTGGGCAGGCCAGAGACTGACTCCATCAAATACAAACACGTTCAGGCTCTTCCATAATCACATCAGTCAGTCACACAACCAGTCACTCCAAAGGAAGAGATCAGGCCATGTCAGCAGTTTGCACAAGGCAGGTGCACGTGTGAGGCCATCGTGGTTTCTGTCAGAACAATGGCTGCAGAGGGTACAGCTCTTCCAGTAGAGTCCTGACTCCACTGAGCAGTTGCCTTCACCTGAGTTCCAGGGTCAACACAGAAACTGTTCTCTTGTGTTTTGTGGTAAACCTCTCTGTTGCCTGGCTTCTTCCACTTTCAGGATCTGGTCTCCTGACTTTTACCTCAGAAAAATAAGTCCCAAGATGAGTACAATAACAGTAATTATTCTATTAAACTAAGGAAACTTATTCTATAAATAAATTTGCAAATGGCTTGCTGTGTTTACAACAGTGCTCTTTGTAATTAATAATCTAAAATTTGTTGATTTGAATTAATAATCTAAAATTGGGTGTGACAATTTTGGTAGTTTGGATTGTGCTTTGCAGTCAAGCAAGAAAGCAGGATGTCTGCTCTCTAGTTTTTGTTGAAGTGTACAGGAACTGCAGGGTCTTAGCATGGATCAGGATGAGGATTTGAATTTGGAAGGTATATCCAAAGAGCAAAGTATTCCACTAAGGCTACTGAATCTCTTGAGTCAGAGAGTATTTGTATTCTGGGATTTTTTTTTCCCCATTACAGCCCATTTTTCCCCATTACAATTAAGCTATTCAATGTGGATATTAGTCCTGATTCAGATCATATTCCTATACTTCACTCAGAATGAAGGGTTGGTCAGGATGGCATTCAGATCTTTGATTTTAATGATGAGCATATGCAAGAAAAGAGGGAAAACTTACCCTAAATGAACAATTCCATAACTCATACTTATGGATGTGATGTTTTAGACTTTCTTAGACATGCCCTTTTGAACAGGTGTTTCTCCAGACTGTGCTCCTTCAGGTGGAACTATGTAGTCTCTCACTTTGACATTGGATCTGAGTACTGCAGTCAGCCTGTTTGCTGTCTGCACATCTAATTTAATTCTGGAAAACCAGGCCTATTGCAGGAATCAGCTATTGGATAATCAAGATCTCTTAGTTCTTCAAAACATCTTTCATTGAAAGATGTGCAATGATCAGAACATCTTTCAACAAATTTTTGTATAGTTTCTTCCTGAAGCCATCTCTAAACTGGGAGACATCTAACCTGCTCTAATTCATGGGTGCCTGTCTTTTTCCTTGCCTACTTTCAGAACTTATCAGGAGTTCTTGCTTACTCCTAATAATTAGCCCAATCCCTTGAATAAGTCTGGGAGGGTTTCTCTTTTTATCGTTTATTGTCCCGTTTGATCCTGACCTTAGATGTGGAAGGGTCAAACCATAGCAGTGTGGTTAGCCCTTCCTGATAATCAGTCTTCCTAGAAGAACACTAGAGTTTGTTGTTGGGTTTTTTTTTTAATTCTATGCTGTTTCCTCTTGATTTATTCTCAGTGATCTCTGACAGAATGGCACAGAGCAGATCAATTTGTCTGCAGATGATATTTATTAAAAAATTATGCATGTATACTTTCCTTATTCTAGATACACCACTATGGGAAGCAATCTGATGGTAGAAACTAGCATTAACTGATTTCAAGGCAGGTCACTGCTATGAGGAGACAGAGACAGACAGACATCAACTTTGCACTTCAGAGTTTCCCCTCATGCTTTACAGTCTTGCATGAAGTCTGCCTGCTTCCTGGTTTGATGCAGGGCTCAGACATGTAGGAAAATGTCAGGTCCATCTCAGCTTATGTAAACGTATGCTATCAGTGTTTCTGAGCTTTTAATTACTTCAGGGATGTGACAAAGAAGGAAAGACATCTTGACAATGATATTGTGTACTCTCACCATTAAAATTCCCTGTCCACTGTGTTATAGATTTGGCTATATCTTTGACCATGAAAACAGATGGGAGACTATTTATAATCACTCCCTCAGGGCTGGGATCAGTAATGAAAGGACCATTGATGTACCCTCAAGGGACTGTAGAGCAGTTGCATAGAGCAGTGCCCTTATGCAGGCACTAAGAGCAAGTAAAGGTGAGAAGGACCTCCACCCAGTTTGTTCCTGCTGAACCAGCTGTAGGGTAACCTTGGCAACAGAGATGAGTGTGTCAGTAATAATCAGTCATTACCGTGAGAGACAATTTGGAATAAAAGCCAAAGAGTTCCCTCAGTCGCATTCTGTGTCTGAAAGACACCTGGGAGCCTTTGGTAAGTTCACTTGAACCATTTGCATTACTTCCCCAGCTTAAATGTGGGGATAATGGTATTTGCTATAGATGACTGCAGAAACAGCAATGGGTCAAGGGAGCTAAGCTTCCAGCAATGCTTTGTTTAGCATGAGCTCTGAAATTCATGATGGGAGAGCATCCCTTTAACTACATGGTTGTCCTCCTGTCTCTCTGTGCCATCCCAAGTGAAAACAGGCCTTGAAATGTATAGGTTCTGTTTAGGCTGTCTAGGTTCACACAAATCTCAGGAGCATGAACCTCTCTAGGTGTCAAAGTCCTTAATTCATTGACACTCTCAAAGATTTTCTCAGGCTAATCATGCACAGTGTGCAGCAGAAGCTGAGAAGCTCAGCCACTTCAGAGAGAAGTCAAAAGCAATCTACTGCTGCAAAGACTAATCCTGCTGCCCCATTTCCACATTGTGACCCATATGTTGTTGTGGCAATGAGTCAACAGTTATGATTCATAGTTAAACAAGCATGATTGCTAAACTCACCAGTCCCTCCCTGTAGAGATGACACACATACACACGCTCATTATTTTTTGCTGCTTCATGAAGTAATTTGCAAGGTTTGTAAAACTGGCACTGTATGTGTCATATTGAGGGAGATTCCTTTTCTATGTGACATCCGTAAACATACTCAGCATATCTATATGATTTCACATTCAATGAATAAAAGCAAGGAGTGAAAGTGCTGCAGCAGTTCCAGAACTCTGGGCAGGATTCCTCTGGAGACCACACTGCAATGTAAATGACTCTGCTATGTCTGGCCACTCCTTTTCTAAAGAATCCAGCCTATTTTTGTGAAGAAACTACATAATAATCTTTGTCTCCAACAGCAGCCAGAGCTGGGCACTCCCATCTGTTGATCTTCTGCGTCTGCTTGCTTTCTGTGTACAGTATGGGGGATTTAAGACTATAAGCACATTAGCTCTGGGCAATTAAAATACACTGCTTATAGTCAACACAGTTTAAAAAAGCATTGTGGCTATGACAGAAATCAGCAAAGCAGCTGTTCTGTAAGAACTCTTCCTGCTTTCAAAGAGGGTATACTTAAATTATCATTTCAAGGGAGGGAATATGGAATGGAGTGAGTTTGCATTTAATAAAGAACTTATATCTCCTTCTCCAGTTGCTTTCAGTACTTAATATGGTTAATGTTAAGGGGGAAGGGGAGGAATAACCCCTTCCCTCCTGTGAGACCATCTTATCCATAATCGCCTCTGAAGGGATAACATACCTCATCCAGCATTAGATTGCACACGCCTGCAGGGTTAGCTGTGAGAATGGGACAGGGTGGATTGACTAACCATTGCCATCAGTATCCTGCTCTTTGCACAACATGGTATGAAGCAATTCTGGTAAATCAGAAAATCTGGTGGGCAAAGTGCAGAGACACAATGTCAAGACAGTGATTGCCAAGTAAGCTGAAAAAAATTGTATTAAATCTATAATGGGCATTGTAGGAAATGCACACACAAGTGTAAATTCATATGGGGGAAATCGGGGCCTACTATGGCAACAGTTTTATCAGGTCAGAGCAAAGTCCATCTGTCACCAGTGATAGTAACTTTGCTTAAGCAACAGCATACAGACAGAACAAGCATGAAATAGCACTTGCCAAGAATGTTTCTGCAGACTGGAGCAGCTTGTGACTCAGGCCTTTTTGAGACCATTGTAACGGTGTCTTCATCTGTAAGAGCTGTATTTCTCTTAAAGAATAGCAGTATTTCTCTTCATAGAAAGTAATTTCTCATCCATGTACTTTTAACGCAAAAGAACACATAGAGCCTCCTGTGGCAGAGTTGTACAAATTAACTACATATACATGTTTATTTTTGTTTTGTTCTTTCTGCCTATCACTTTCATTTGATTTCCCTTCTCAGATAAGGCACAACTGTGAGCAACTGTTAGTCTATACCACACATGATTTTGTAGATCTCTAGCATACCCTCCCATAGTTCAATTTTTCAGCCAGAGGAATAGTGATCTGTTTAATCATTCCTCATGTGGAAGCCATTAAAACTTTAATTATCATCTTTTCACTTTGCTGTACAGTTGCTTTCCTAATGTATCATTTTTCAAATGAGAAGACTAAACTAGAGAAAGTACAGAAAAAATTAGTGCCCTTAGACCTGAAAATAAGATGTTTCTAGTTTATTTTACGAGGGTTTTTTAACAATTTCTAACAGTCTGTTTGTTGTAATGGTTACCAGTTAGCCCTGAGCTAACATTTTCATAGATCTGTACATTATAATGTTTCCTAAATCCTTCCTTTGCCTATTTATTCCTGTCCTTTTACTCCTACAGTATAAGGAGTATTTGTCTGAAATCCTGCCCTCCCATTTATTTTGGGGTGGTAACAACCTGGTAAGTGCTCTTCATCACAAATGTACTTTTAGGATATTTTTAAAAGAGGATCACAGAGCAGAAGGAGAGAATTTCTTGCATTTTAATTTGTTCTCATTGCCACTTGTTACTTAATACTGCTGAGGGGAGTCTGGCTCTTCTTTAATCCACTCCTGTCAGGTGTCAATCCACATGGACAAGATCCACTGTGAGCTATCTGTTCTCCAGGCTAAACAGCCATGAGAAATGCCATGAGGGATTCAAAACTCTCTTTTATCTTGCTCTTTACACATGTTGGCCTTTTCAATAATTCAAAAGCTGCTACTGACAGGTGGCTTATCAATACTCTGAACTTCAAGTATGGTATCCTTAATATAGTCTGCATTTCACCTCTATCCTACTCTTTAGTCATCTTTAAAGTGCTTTTCATTTGAGTTTTTTAGGGTTTTTTTTAGATGCAAGATTTTCCTCCTTTTGCTATTTTTACAAGACTAATGAATACAATTCTTACTCTAAGACTTTTTTGTAGTTACATTTTGACTGTGTGTCCCTTCTAATTCAGGAATTTATTATTCTATGATTCTGTTCCCATCATCCAGGCCAATATCAATAGTTGTTCTTCCTCTTGTGCTGAGTTATCTGTTCAGAGATGTGGTGGTGCATTCCCTTTCTCCCTCTTTGGGGCCACTCAACGATCTCAGGAGTTCTCATTAGGCCTCGGTTTTTGTATAATGAGTTGTGAGAAGTGTCCATTGACCGCAGCAGGAACTCTCACAGGGCTAAGGTGGGGGCAGCACTGATCATACTAGGTACTCCTGTTGCCTGACCACAGTGGGGAAAAAGAGCTAATCCATCACCCCATGACAGCCTTGGGTCATTCTGTACCCAATTTGTAGCCTGAGTGGAATGGTATCATCGTGACTGGACTTTGGAATATTACAGTAATTATTGACCTGTATTGATGAAAATTTACTGATAACTAAAGCAAATTTTTTGGGGAGCCTATAAACAGTAGTTCTAGGAGACTGCCTTTGAGCTTTCCCAAAGCACAGTGGGCTGTTACCAGCATCTCCCTTGGAATGGGACACATCTCTGAGCTCACCGACTCTCATGTTTGCAATACTCAAAGGACTGCCACCCAAAGCCAAGGACAGGTCCGAGGCTGAAGCTCCTAACCACTCCTCAAGGCTCAACCCTCACCCATTGAGAAATAACAATGCATTTGATGCGAGTATTTCAAAAGGATTTTTTAAACAGGTATATCCTTATATATTTATGTATGTATATTTTTGTGCCTGGATGCATGTGTGTGTGAATTGATTTAAATATCCTATACCAAGTATAGTATAAATATTGCCATCTCAGATTTGTAATAAAGTCACTGTTGTGGTTGTAGTAAATCCTATTGAGTCACTTTGTAAACGTTCAATTAATCCTTGATTAAGTGCTGCTAAATCCTTTAAATATAAACCACTTACCCAATCTGAGACTAAGATTGGACCTAGCTGTACTTAGACTCCAGCAGGAGTTTAGGAAGCAAGGGGTCCCCCCTGAACCTCATGATTCAGTGGGAGGGTCTCCTTTATCCTTTTGCATCTGTGGTCTCCATGTAAACCATTCTAAATTGATTATAATCTAATTTTCTTTGTATGTTTCATCCATGTAGCAAGTAATAGAGCAAACATTGCCACCAAACTTTATTAAGTCATGCTTTCATTGAATTTGTATTAAACCTGCTTTTTATAATTCCTTTGATGTTGAATTTTTAAGTGATCTAAATCAGTCGTTCTCAGCAAGTGAAGAAATTATTTTTTTTAAATCCAGACCTTTACTCCTAGGACCATGTCCAGACATTATATTTTAGAGCTAACTGAGATTTTCATTATTATTTGAGTTTCTTGTCCTCTCCACATGGCTGAGAAGCTCTTCACTTCATTGTCCCTGCGGTCACCTCAGTCAGGCAATACGTTGCACACTCCTAATCTCACATGGTTGTTGTCTGACTGTTAAGTAATCTGTTTCCAATCAGGCAAGTCTTAATATTCATAATAACCATGTGGCTCAAAGGTTGCTCTAGCATCCAAGACAGCTGATAAGATAGGAACTTACAAACCTAGGAGAGAAGCCATGTAACAATTCCTTTGTGGTACCTGGGGAATGTGGCAAAGGGAGGCAGTGGGAATGGCCATTTGGAAGAGGCTGGGCCACCTGTCTCTGGCAATGTCTCCAGCAGATGGACTACCTTCTAAGTTTGGGCTTCACTCTGACTGCATGGGCATTAGAAAGAAATTCATCATGAAGAATGTGACATTATTTTCTCCTTTATGAGCACAGTTTATTTCATCCACCAACATACTTGGCAGAGGATCCTTGGGGGTTTTTTTCCAACAGAGGGCTTATGCCAAGTTTTGTGGAATTTGACTTTGGTTGAAGCACATAGGTGGCCATGGCAGCATGATAACAAACATTGTGCATCATTAGGTCTTCCCTTATAAAAACTGCACCATCAGAAGGATCACCTTTGGGAAGGATTTGATAACATGTTTGAGCAGCTCTTTTGCATTTTCATCAGGTTTCTCTTGCACTTAGAGTATGCTAATATTTTGAAACATTCTGTTCAGACATGCTGATAATCTATTGCACCTCCTTTTCAAGAAGAGATGTCAGTTCTTACTGCTATCAGATCTATAATAAAAAATTACAGAGACTAGATCTTTGTATAATCCCTTTCTCCTAAGTGTTATCTGTAAAATTTGTAGGAGGATCTTTGACGTCCACTGAAGTAAAGCTCTTTGAGGTGGAAGCCAGGACCTGTGGGACACATCAGCCCTAAGGACCAGTTTAGAAGACAAAGCAAGGAAAAACACAATCTCCATTTGAAACTGAAGCCAAAACATAGGTGGACACCATCAAAATGTAGTGATGCTAATAGCACCCTTCTACTATTACAAAAATTGCAATGGGAATCTACAGCTCATGTTCATAATCTTTTTCCTTATTTCTCATCTGATACAAAACAGTGCCAGTAAATGAGCAAATCTCCTTAATATCAAGCTGAGGTACTGACTTCCTGTTATTCTTATATTTCCACTGCATGAATGCCTGGGGACTTTCATTAGAACAGAGCCCAACTGTATTAATTTCTGCAAAATCACAGACTTCTGAAATTGTTGAAAGAGAAAACTATCCCTACTTATTCAAGCAAGATTTTTTCCTATAACATAACAGTTTTTTGTGGTGATATCTGTCTCATGATAGTGATCAAGCTACATGTCCTGCATAGCAACATAAAGTATAATCTGCTGTCATCTCCTCATGACAACATGCAAGCTACAACACTTGCAAATAAACCAAAATATTTTCTTCTGGATCAGGAGTTTGAATTAGATGACTGCATTTTCCTGGCATGAGAGGATTATTCCTTGTCTTTCTCCTAATCCTCCTCTGTTATATAATATATATAGTTACACTTTTTTTTCCCTCCATGAGTTTGAAAAGATTACTTTTCCACTGGGTTTCTTGCATGACTGTAATACTTCCCCTTGATTCTCTGGTTTCGTCTGCTCAACTCTGTTTATGGAGTGTCCGGTAACCTGAATGAAGTTACAGTTTTTAGATCTGTCATTGAGTCTTTGGATAGACTACTAGAGGCCCCAAGGTCTTGTATTCAACCTTTAAGATCTTTTGTTCCATCATGTTCCATCATCTGCCATCCATTGTGTCAAAGTAGTTTTTCCCACAGACATTTCAATTATGAAGTGATATTTAGTATTTGCTAAGGACTTTAAAGCCTTTGATTTCCATTTGTCACTTGAGCTTTCCACCTCGGGTCCTAGAAGGGCACTGAACTTTGAAAGCACTTTTGCAGATCTCATATATATTTGATCCTTTGATCTTAAGAATCTTTTGCATTCACAGTTGTTTTGACAAGATAATACAGGTTTAAATCACCTCCATTACTATTTAAGTTGGTGAGGCATGGTGCGTTCACCTCTATTCTGAAGTCCCATGACAGCAATAATTTCCTGTTTTCCATGGCCTTTGAGTAATCTGTACACCTTCAGAGAAAATCGGTTTTCAAGATACAATACCTGTGTCCCTGTCTTGACTAATGTTTGACAATGCACAAATACCTATTACTATTGCATTTCAGCAAACATGCTATTTGGTATTTCCATGGGCAGTCAGGGGTCTGAACCTCCATGAACTTTTGAGTTTGTTTGGCTGTTGGTTTTTCCAGGAGTTTCATGTCCATAGAGCTATTAGTTAATAGTAGACAACTCAGGGGTGCTTTTTCACCTTTATTGCTGAGTATAAACACTTATAATCACTTCATTTTTTAGCTTTTTCACAGCTCCTGTTAAGATCAGTGAAATTAATCTCATCTTCACTGAAATGTCAGCACCATAAACTTCATATAGATTTTTTTTACTTGCAGATCATTTCTGAGCTTTACACTCTGCTTCAATACATTTATATGCAAATGTAGTTTGTGATATTAGAGAAATTCCTCAGTTGATACTAAGAAACTATTAGGGTTTTTTTCCCTATAGGGGCAAACAACCTTTGACGTTAAATTGCCTTCCAGGAACCTGACAACTTTTTATAGAGCTATTGAACCATGAGCTTTTGTTATTTTGAATCTATACATGTCACAATATCTGAATGCAGATATTGAGCATGAACTGCCACCAGTTCAGTACCAGACCTCTTGTTTTCATTCACCACCCACTTACATAGGGTTTGGTCCTGCTCCTGCAAACTACAATGTCATGCTAATTTCTGTATAATCAGAACTAATTTATAATGGTTTCCTTCCTTCACACTCTGCGGTGATTTCTTGAATAGAATTGCTGGGTGTTTTTAGTCTTCTCTTGGTTTTGTCTCTTCCCTATTTTTAAATTTTATCTCAACTGTGATTTATTTGTGCATTACCTTACATTGCTTAGGTTTTTAAGACTCACTGAACAGGCAGTTGCAAGCATATATTTTTTGTAAGTCTTTTATTCATTTGGTCTGATTTGGTGTGTTGTGTTGAGTGGAGGTTGAGTGGACAATGTTCAGGGCTATAAAAAAGGAAGTATTTTTATATAATGTTTTGTTATTCAGGATGTGTTTATGGACTTGTATAGGCAGAAATGGCTGGAGACAAATTTAATAAGGACAACCAACAGTCAGCATCTTAAGCTATTTGAGATACTCCAATATTTCCCTGTACTCTTCTATGAAGGATGATGTAATTTATCAAAATATGTCAGTTTCTTAGTACAAAGAAATATGAACATGGTAAAGAATTAGCGTAGAGCTGTTCTCAAGGACAGAGTTCACCTTGATTAAGGGATCTTGGAAAAACGGGAGAGCTGTGACCTGAAGTTAGGATACAAATGTGACAGTGGAGATTAATTCACGGAGGAGAGACAGAACAGAAGAGCCTAGTCAGGAAACCAGAGGATGCTTTTCTATTACACAGAAGGGTCTGAACAGATCAGAAACTCCTCTTGCCTTGAAATCCTAGCAACAGGCTAATTTTTGACCAAATAAAGAAGCACATGTTCTATACTAGTACCTTTTATATACATGTGCAAGCCAACAGCTCTTAAAATTGCTTAGCACTTATTATGTTACCCTTTGTGTTAAATGTAAACAATCTCTCCCCGACCATGGCTGCAGGAAGTTTCATGATATATGACTTCCCATACAAACAACAGGTGTACCACTCTGGCTGAGTACACACAGGCAAAGCTCTGTTACGTAGTTAGATCACACCATGGTGATTTGGTGAGCGGGGTGCAATTTTGAGGCAGTTAGTTGGATGACTTATAAAAATTAAACTATATATTTATGTTCTTGTTACCTTCCTTTCTTCATCTGTAAATTCAGTACAAGAAGATAAGCTCCTTTACAGAGCATTTCTAGTGGTGGAAGGCATCATGAAAGAGATAGACATTGCTATAGAACCATACTGTGAGGCAGACACAGTGTGAAACTTTAACTCTGTGTGCTGCATTATGTCTTACAAGGACTACAAAAGCAAAGAAATGTGATATTAGAAGACTTCCTTTTGACCTTTAGATGCCTTAAGAGAGGGCACATCGACAGACTGGCTGACACAGGAAAGGCAATTCCATATTATAAATATAAGCAGTACTGTCCACAGCTTCATAGCTTCCTATTTTTCTGAAGTTGCATTGCCTGCTAAAACCATATTCCAGTCAAATTCAGTGAGGTCCTACCTCTTCCTTAATCCAAGGCATAGTCCTGCCATGCTGCCTGTCCTGCCATCTAAGGAACAGCAAAAGGAGATTGTACATGGTCCCTGTGCTTTGGGAGCAGACAGTGCAGGGCACACTGCTAGATGTCATTACTACTATGGAAAACAGGGCAACCCCAGCCTGCCATCCATTCCCTCACTAATTCCATGGAGTTGCAATAGATTACCTGCACAAGCCAATGTAATCCCAAGACTGTACTAGAAAGACAGAAGAGGTTCATTTTTTAAACCCACAGCTTCCATGAAAATGCCCTTCCACCAGGATGAAGGATCAAGCTGAATGCAGGTTTCAGGATTTGTCCTTTCAATAAGCAAAATTAGAGGATTTTTTTCTTTGTCTCATAAATATGTGCTAAATTAAGATGTGTGGCTATTAGCAAAAATATCCTATTGAATAAACTGGTATAAATAAAAGCCTGCTGCTTTGTCATTCAGATAATCATATGTGCCATTAAAGGAGCTGGCATGTTCTGTTTGGATATTACAGGGAACTACAGGCTTAAAAGGGTTATAGACTTTAAAACCAAAACTAAATTAATTATTAAATTGTAAAAGCGATTGATTAGGTCCACTGCAAAAGTTCAGATTATAATCATCTATAATTTGGGAAGCATGTAAAATTATTATTCTCTCACCTCTCAAAATTAAGGCCTCCTTCCTAATCTATTAATACTCAGCAGCACTTTTTCAGGATAGAAATATATTTGTCAAAACAAAAAATAAGTATCTGACTGAGGGGCGGCAACATGATGAGAAGAGTTTGCATAGCTTGTACAATCTTGTTTTGATTAAAGCTAAAGGGTGGCTTTATCAGCTGCTCAAACACAGCACAGGCACCCAGGGAGCATGCCACAGGCTGCAGAAGCCTCTCTGAGTATGCTACGCTGCCATCAAAGACAGGTGGGTACTTTTTCTTTTTTCCCACTCACATCTATGTGCCCTCACTGCCTCCTGACCATAAGCAGTGGGAAAGCTCCAACTACTGATTGAAAACAAACTGTGCAGAAGCAAGGTTTTTGTCAGATCACCAAGTTGCTCTCCCTTACCTGTGACTGCATTACATGGGCAGAGCTAGCACAGGTGCAGGGGCAGGAGCATGAGACCAAAGGGTGTGAAGGAGCTTTCCCACAATTTTAGGTCCACTTGAGTCACTCCTGCAGTCCCTACTCAGTATGAATTTACACTATTTCAGGTTATGAAAATAATAGGAAATTGATAAGTTTTATGTCTATAAGAAAATACCTTCCTGTCTATAGCAATCTACTATTGAAGTAGCTCCATGTTAACTATGTCAATGAAGCAGAAAAAAGGACTTTTTATCTCTACCAATTTTCTTTTGTTTTTATTTAGCTTTATTTCTGGGAAAACTTGTGAAAATATTTATACAAGCAAATAGGTACCACCAAGACCTATCTTGATTCCTAAACAGAACCTGTAAGTCAGAATCTGGCTTGTAACAAAAAATATAGCCATCTGCTTCGAGTACCACTATTATAGATTCTGCAGACAACTGATGAAACCAACCTTTTTTAATGGGAGATATTAATTTCAAGGGTAATTTCAGTCTAGGAATTCCACCCACCAACACTTCAGAAACAGGATACAAAATTGCAAACATTACATCATCAAAATTATATTGCCTAATTATACCCTTGTGTACATGAAACAGGAACTAGCAGCTTCGGATAGTGGTTGACATCTTCTCCAGACATCACATACAGTACTGGGCTCACTGCAGTGTCCCTGAGTTCATAACAAGCAGATCATATATCCACAGATGATATAATCTTCCCTTGTTTTCAAATTACTTGGAGGTTACATACAACTCTAAGCTTGTTGTCTCTTTTCATTTTTCCTGAGTGGTGGTGTGGAGATTGATCCAATTCAAATTGAAACAGGATTGTTTAAGGAAAGAAAAAGAAAAAGAAAAAGAAAAAGAAAAAGAAAAAGAAAAAGAAGGAAAGAAGGAAAGAAGGAAAGAGGGAAAGAGGGAAAGAGGGAAAAAAGGGAAAGAGGGAAAGAGGGAAAGGGAAAGAGGGAAAGAGGGAAAGAGGGAAAGAGGGAAAGAGGGAAAGAGGGAAAGAGGGAAAGAGGGAAAGAGGGAAAGAGGGAAAGAGGGAAAGAGGGAAAGAGGGAAAGAGGGAAAGAGGGAAAGAGGGAAAGAGGGAAAGAGGGAAAGAGGGAAAGAGGGAAAGAGGGAAAGAGGGAAAGAGGGAAAGAGGGAAAGAGGGAAAGAGGGAAAGAGGGAAAGAGGGAAAGAGGGAAAGAGGGAAAGAGGGAAAGAGGGAAAGAGGGAAAGAGGGAAAGAGGGAAAGAGGGAAAGAGGGAAAGAGGGAAAGAGGGAAAGAGGGAAAGAGGGAAAGAGGGAAAGAGGGAAAGAGGGAAAGAGGGAAAGAGGGAAAGAGGGAAAGAGGGAAAGAGGGAAAGAGGGAAAGAGGGAAAGAGGGAAAGAGGGAAAGAGGGAAAGAGGGAAAGAGGGAAAGAGGGAAAGAGGGAAAGAGGGAAAGAGGGAAAGAGGGAAAGAGGGAAAGAGGGAAAGAGGGAAAGAGGGAAAGAGGGAAAGAGGGAAAGAGGGAAAGAGGGAAAGAGGGAAAGAGGGAAAGAGGGAAAGAGGGAAAGAGGGAAAGAGGGAAAGAAAGAAAGAAAGAGAAAAGTTTTTATAAAAATTGTTCTAAAACTGACAAAATCTGATGACTTGGTAAGAACACATACCTCTCAGATGACTTGGTAAGAACACATACCTCTCAAAACTATTGTTTTGCTAAAAGATGTCAGAGGAAGAATTTCACATTGAATATTTAAATATTTTAAGTTTAGGAAGCATAAAGAATTCAGAAAGTCTGAACTAATAAACCTCTGTAAAGGATCATATTATTTTTTTGCTACAGCAGAACTACAAAAGTATTAAAAGTATAGAAATTGCTTGGACTTTTTGAACCTTGAGGGAAAAATTGAGGAATGGATAACAAGTAAAATAAGCATTGTCATTTTCTGGTAGTGACATGTTTTATTTATTGTTTTTAGAGCTTTCGGACTTTGCACTTTTCTTCCCAAGCTGGTTCAACACACATGTTGATCATGACACAGATAAGATGTCTGAGATGAGACATGGCCTGTATATAAATTCTTAGTAAGCAATCAAGGGCTGAATGGCCTTTCTTCCATAGTTCTTTTAGTTTCTTTATAGATTAAATGCAACACAAGATATTTCAGTGAAAAAACATGAGATTTTCCTCAGTAAAGTCTGTGCTACATCCTTTTATCAAAAACATTATAATGTCATTTTTTCCTACCCTGTTTTTTAAAAGTGTGATGTTTAGTCCTAGCTCATGAGCCTTTCACTGTATAAACAGTATCATCCTTTTTTTTTTTTTTTTTTTCGTGCCTCATCTGAAACCCAGCTGCCCGGCACATCCCCTTCCATCGCAGCAAGGGGTGTGTACACGTGCGTTGGTGAAGAAACCTGACCATGGACTGTCTGTGTACTCTGCATCCAGTCTAGTGAAAAAAAGAACATGATAGGTTCATAAATTGTTTCCTATGACCTAAACTGAGCTGTCTGAAGTCTGCTCTTTGGGATTGTGTAATAATTGCTGTCTAGAAACTTCTTTCCTGGTTGCTTCCTCCCAGCCCTAGCAAAAACCCCATCTCCTGACAAGTGTCCTTCCAGCAGAGAAACATTTAAGAGTCTTTCACCTTTTGCTCTCAACTTCATGCTGAGCACAGGAGGTTGGAGGAGGCTGCCGAGGGGCAATAAGAAGTCTTTCCTCTTCCTGACTGTGTCCTTGTCCCTGCAGTTCTCACAATGGCTGGCATCTGGGAAAAATCAGTGTGTCTGCAGTGCATCATGACACACTGGGGCAATACTGAAATGCAGTTATGTAAGTCTAACCCTGTGCAATGTAGTTCATCTCCTTCTGTCTGCAAATCGAGGTAGACTCCTGCAGACGTGGCATAGTCACAGTATCAGTACAGATAACCTCTGAACTCATTTGTCCAGACATATGCCTGGTTTCACACTGGCAGAGACGTGGAGTCAATTTACTGATGCTAAGGAGTTACTAGACAGCAGCTGAAGGGGCTACTGGAGAAGCCACAGGACCTCTCTTCTGTGTGGAGGTTACACTTATCTGCACTGCATTGGGGCTTACAAAAAACCTGTCCAGATGGCTAATTGTCCTCTGCTGCAATCTCAGCCTGTATTTCCATAGATCAAATCCTTTCTCTTTATTAAGCATTCAACCCTATGGGCAAAAATTCCAAACGTTCTTTATTCTCATGCTGGGCCCTCTGCCTCATGGAAATTCATGATACATTATGGAATTACTAGCAGAAACCATCCAGAATCAACAGGAATGACAAGTGAAACTCACAGTTTCCCTTGTTTGACTGCTCTCCTATGATCTCTGCTTGCTTTGATAATTAGCATTGCTATTGATCTCTTGCTGGCTAGCATCGAGAAAATACTCTTGGAGCCGTCAGTTTCTAATATATTTGACAGTCTGCCAAAAGTTTTGCAAATAGAGCAAACCTACGCAGTTTGAGGTTTGTAATGTTTTTTTCAGTGGTACTCAGCCATACCCCATCAGCGGCGGGAATAGTAGGAAAATAGTAATGAAAATACTAGGAAAGTGCATGCTGACTGAACACTAGTACGGAAATAATTTTTAGTTCACTTGCCTTTTCTGTAATCCTACTTCTGAGGTCCTCAGCTGGCAGCAAAGGGCTCTGCTGCTGACCTGGCAGGAGCAGCATGGCTGATGACAGCGAAGCACTGGCACTCTGCTGCAGTGGGTGCCGAATTCTCCTCTGCAGCACCCACTGGTGGGGACTCCTCATTGCTCAGATAATTCTGGTTACCAGATAAACTTTGCCAGGTGCTTCTCCCTACAGAAAGGAACCAGCCAATTTGAGGTGTGTGCACTGAATACTTTTACTCCAGCTTTTCCTTCTTGCTATCTGTCTGGAAACTCAAAAAGTCAAATGACAAGACATAATACCTTTTGTAGGATTGGAAATTCAAAGACCTGTCCCTAGGAACCTCTGTTCTCCAATTTTCATAATTTATGTGGGAAGAAGCTGATCACAGCACCTACACTCTGCAGGCTGCAGAGCAAGTGCCATGAATGCAGGAAGGTGCTCTCCAAGCATGTTTTCAGTCAAAGCTGTTCATATTCTCACAAATCCAGGACCTTGCTCGGTATCTCCCATTTATTTCCTACATTTGCTTGGGCCACAGATGTCATCTCTAAGATTATTTGAGGATAAAGCTTTTTACCCTCAATTCCCTGTCCTTCTCTGTTGAGTTGGACACTAGTCCAACTACTAAACAAGCAAGCCGAAAATGTCTCATTACCACAACCCTTAATATATTTTCATTATAAGATAATATTATTGAAGTTGGTGCACTGAAGAGAAATATATGTGCCATTTTGTGTCATCCATTACAAACTGAGAGAGGAACACATGGCTAAGTGATTGAGGACTTTTGCTTTCTTTGAGTAGCAGGGTCCTAAACAGCTCCTTCCTGCACAATCTCCTCTGAACCACCTTCCCAGCTACATTTTGGGGGTAAGACCTCACTATGGCTGACAGCTGACTGAAAGAAATGAGGAGAGTCTGTGGAAATGAAAAGCCAGACAGCATTTTCACAGCCCTTTTTAAAGTGATACCTCCATTACATACTTTCAACACTGGAAAAGCTATTTAGTGGCTCAAATCTGCTCAAAACATCAACATCCAGGTAAGCACCAAAAAACCCCAGTTTTAACCATAAACAGAAGTAATATATTATAATATTTGCCATCAGGTTCAGTATATCATCAGGTATATACCATCAGTATATCATCAGGTTATCTCTTAAGAACAAATTAATAGAAAATTCTAGGAGCATCCTAGAAATCCTTTTCCCACAGTACCAGGAAAATTGCTACTAGATGTGTTCTCCAGAAGGGTCTACAGAGCACCTGCTGCAGTATGTGATACACAAACAGACTTACCAGAGGAAGCTTCCCCATCAGAGTGCCCAGCTGAGGGGTTAGGGCTGATTTTGCCTTCTGCTGAAGACTTTGTCAAAGATGTTCTGGTAAGGAGTTAGTTCCTGCTGTTATCAGTCTGTCCCAATGCCCTTGACAGCTTTGACAGCTCACTGATGTCAGCTTTCAAATGTGACATAAGGATGATCCTGCGAATTCTCCAGCCTGTTCCAACACAAACAGGTGGCTTCATAGCAGCCAGAGGTCTGGTTTTGTCTTGTCTTTCTCTTAGCTTGAGAGAGCCCTCATGTGGCATGGATTTGTGTAGCCTTTCCTTTCATGACTTCCGTGGTTCTTCACAAAGACATCCTGAATATCCACTTTCTCCAGAAGGCACGATTTGCCAGGCCCCTACATTGCTATCAGTAGAGATAAGAGGCATGGCAGTCCTCAACAGCTTGCTAAGAGTTTCAAGTGTACTCTGATACAGCCCTGCGAGTGCCACTGCAAACAGACTGATCCTAACCAGGCACCAGCATTTAAGTGGGAGCTGTCATCTGGTCAGCCTCACCTTGGTGATCCTTGTGGGCCCCTTCCAGCTCAGAATATTCTGCGTGATTCTGTGATCATACCTTGGTGCAATGTTGGGCACAGAGGGTGAACACATGGGCAGCCCTTGCCCAGTATTGGCAGGGTGAAGCAGCAGCTGGAAATACATCTCCTGAGCCAGGAAAGTTGCAGCGGCCTTAATGCGCTTTGAAAGAGCACCATTAAACACCTACTGCATTGCCAGCTAATGGCATAGTAGGACTTCAGGGTCATTCAACACAGCAAAACTAAGCTGAAATCCTCTGCCACCCACCAAGGAGAGGTGAGAAGGTTGTTTTTTGAGATATACCCCAAAGAAGTTGTAAAAAAATGTATCTGTGGAAAGGTATAACAGATTTACTCATTATCAACCTGATTTGATGCAGCAACAATTTGCATGAGTTTTTGATTGTAGCAGATACTAATCAAGCCCTAACACTTCCAATTTCTTGAAGAGTTTGTGATCAGCTTATAGAAATAGCCAGCTCTGTACACTTGGTTTTCTCAGGCAACATATGGAATTACAAAAAAGAGAAGGGTGATGATAAAATCTAAGGCATGATGAACTTGGAACATTCTTTGTAAATGTTTGTAGATAAAAAGATATTTATGTGCAGCAGGAAAAAATTGCTTTGTACTGCTTAATTATTTTTAAGTAGCAATAAAAGCAGCATTGATACACAAAGGAAAATTACACTGTTTTGTTAAAAAGAAAATACACCACCATGTTTATCCTTTAAATAGTTTTTAATATTGAACCAGAGAAGACCAAGGGATCGAGCTATTGGATCAATTCTGTACAGACAGAGTTTCTTTTATCATTAAACATAGTTAATCCACTTTTTATAGGAACTACTTATATCTATCTTTCAAGGGTTTTGTTTTTCACTATTTCAGTTCCCCTAAAGTTAACTTCATTTCACCTGTATCACTGGTAGTCTGCTAGTTTTACAGCAGGCCATGGTGTCTTTTCAGAAATAGCAGGACTCTGCACAATTCTCTTTTGGATATGAAGAAAAGGTCTAAACCCAATGAAACTCTTGTGTATTTTAGTGTCTGGCCATAGCTCCTATAGCTATCATAAATTTTTGATCTTGCAAGTAACAGCTGGGGCAATAACATTTAAATAAGTTAGACAGGGAAAAGATTGATGCAGTCTGACTCCTAGAAAAGAAGATGTAAAACTTGTCCTGGAATTGTATACAGTGCCAGAGTATTTGTTGTTTTCCAAGTAGGAACCAAATGTAAGATGCAATAAATGTTCTTCCAGTCTCTGATGGAATCTGAATTTTGTCTGTACCAGACACCTTTCAGGATGTCTATAGAAGAATAACTCAGTTTTCTGACACTGTAAGGCAATATTCACAAGCCTTTAGGATTATAGGAATGTATTAGTTTCAAGCAGCACTTTTTAAATCCTGGAAGTTCAGAGAGCCTCGAAGCAGAAACAAGTGGGCACCAGAGCAGAATTTGCCCTGTCAGTACAGTCAATCCAGTGCCACAAAAGCTCATTTCTTTACACTGACTTCAGAGGATGACTAGCACAAATATTGGCACCTACACCTGAGATGTTACATCAAGTCCATCCCCACTGCACTCACTGCTTGGCCAAATAGGGCCAGGTAGGGCCAAGCATGGCCGCGTGGTGTGCACAGTGCTGAACCAGCACCCAGGACAGCCCGTCCCAAGCTGTGTCTGTGACCCAAAGAAGGGCTGTGGCAGCCTTTGAGTGGAGCCACAAGACTGACAGAAAGGCAGTTGTTCTGCTGATATTTTGTGATTCTGAACCTGACACTGCAGATGGAAAGGCTGAGTACTGCAGTTCTGATCTTGCAGTAGTTGGTTATCCTCATCAAACACACTTGCTTCATCTAGAATGGAAATTTCATGGCTATCGCAGGAAACAAAGGGCCCTCAGATTTCATTGTTTTCCACTTTCTTCCTGAGTGCTTTTGTGGTTATATATTAAATGGAAAGAAGAAAACTGTGACACCAAGATGTGGAAGGAAGCTGCTGTATAAAGGAAAATGTCTCTTCGTTTAAATATTCACACAAAGAAAGGGGAGGGAGGCACTTGAAAGCACCCAGGATGCACTATATGTAGAATAATGGGACATAAATGGAAGAAAAAAAAAGCCAAAGCTATTAAATTATGTTTTGTCTGTCCTCGATGTTGAAAATTGTTATTATTCAGCACAGCCCAGTCCATGTTTGTTTTGTTTTAATGTCTGGAATACTTTGCATTTCAGCCTAATAATCCACTCTGTTCTAAATGTTTATACAGCATGATTTGCTACAATGTGGATGTGTAATTATAGTGATGATTAGACAAAACATCTTTGACAAGAAAGGAAAACAGTAGTTAATAATGTTTTCCATCTGTTTGGTAAAACCTCACTTAAAAAGAAAGAGCCCCTTAGCATATAGCAAGGTCCAAGGCAACACCTATGTGAGTACATGACAGCGGTATAAATGCCTAATGAATTCATTCTGATCATTGCTCACACATTTTTGAAAGCACTACCATCTGTTTTATACATAAATATTACAGTAATTAATGTCAGCACATGTTTATATTATATAATTTCCAGAGTCTTATTTTAGAGTTAAGATCTTTTTTCTTTTCAGGCAGAATAACAGCATATTTTAAGTTATTGGAAGGAAATGCAATGCTATTAGGATAAAATGAGTGAATTTCAGTAATGGCTCGCATCTTTATTGGAAAACTTTAGAGCATTTAATGCTTCTGTTCCTCATTAAAGGATAAATACTGGGTCAGTGCCTACTCATGGAAAGCCCAAAAGAAACTTAAGCACTGCTGAATGAGGTAAAACTATAGTGGAAAATACCATGAAACCTCTGAGCTCCTGAAATTGGTATTTTAAGTCGCTGTGGCAACCTCCTGATGACTGGGCATTGAACATTTATTAATGCGTGGCATTGGGCACTCTGGCTGCAGATTAGCAAATGAGCCAAGTTTAAAATAAATGGATGGGTTAGCTCTGGTAGGGTTACATGCCTCCAGAGCCCTATAAGGTTCTGGTGTTGGTATTCTCACCAATGCCTCATGAACATTGCAAGAAAGCAAAAGACTTGAATAAAAATGTTTCTGCTCCTCCATCCAGAATGATAGCAATGGTGTCCACAACACTGCCAGGCAAAAGCATTCATCTGATTCTCATTTATGGCTTCTGCTTACATGGTGTGCAAGTCACAGATGTGGTGAAAAACCAACTGAAGTCAATTTAAAGAATTCTGTCGAGCTCTTTGGGCTTCAAATGAGGATTTATCTTTACCTGCGTTCCAAGAAAAATATGTTCCAGATGCACAAAAAAATTTGAATGACAGTCTTGAAACATAACTGTTTTCATTGTGTTCATTATATCAATAACTTTCTCTCCTTTACAGTGAAATTGGGTCACAGCTGAACTTTTCTTGTTCTGTTGCCAATACCCCATGCACCTGTACAGGGACCTGCTATTTGAAAATCTTTGCCCAGTAACTGACATTGGTGAAATTTATTTCTGATATACTTTCAGTTACATCTCTTTTTCTATATTCCATGCTGCTAGTTTCACCTTTCATTTGAGTATTGATACTGCACTATAGAATGGCTTATTAGTATCTTAACTTTATTTGACTTTTATCTTATTTTATTCTTTTACTTTATTTTATTTTAACAAGAACTGCAGCAGATGCTGCAGTTGTCGAATCTAGTTGAGATTTAAGCATCTCTGGAGAGACTTAAATCTTCTAACACTATTCAGTACAATCTGAGCCGCCAATAGATTTTCCTGGATGTCTTCCATGCTGGATTCCACTTAAGCAAGGTTCCTAAGTATCTGTCTAAGTTTCCAACCAAGTAATTGCTGCTAAGGATTGCTACTTCTTGCAAAGAAAGCTACTCCACATTTATTTCCATTACAAATAAATAATTGGAAAGGGCAAATAATTGGAGACTAAAAAGGGAATGAGAAATAAATAGCAGCCCTATCTACCCGCAGAATGAAAGTGTTTTCCCCCGAATATCAGTTACCTGATAGCTAAAACTTCAGAGAATCATAGGATATCCTGAGTTGGAAGAGGCTCATCAGAATCACGGAGTCCAGCTCCTGGCTCTCGGCAGGACACCCCAAGAATCAAACCATGTGCCTGACAGCATTGTCCAAAGGCTTCTGGAACTCTGTCAAGCTTGGTGCTGGGGAGTCTGTTTCAGTGCTCTGGGGAGCCTGTTACAGTGCCCAGCCAAGCTCTGGATGAAGAAACTTTTTCCAGATATCCAATCTAAGCCTCCCCTGACTCAGCTTTGTGCCTTTCCCTCATGTCCTGTCACTGGTCATGAGAGTGAGATCAGTGCCTGACCCTCTGCTTCCCCTCATGAGGATGTTGAAGATCACAGTGAGGTCTCCCCTCAGTCTCCTCCAGGCTGGACAGACCAAGTGCCCTCAGCCACTCCTCATACAGGTTCCCCTCCAGACCCTTCACCATCCTTGGGGCCTTCTTTGGACATCCTCTCACAGCTCAATGTTTTTTTGATATTGTGCCAGAACTGCCCCCAGAACTCGAGGTGAGGCTGCCCCAGTGCAGAGCAGAGCGGGACAATCCCCTCCCTTGCCCAGCTGCCCATGCTGTCCCTGATGCCCCCAGCACAGGGTTGGCCCTCCTGGCTGCCAGGGCACTGCTGGCTCATGTTCAACTTGCCAAAGACCAGGACCCCTGAGTCCCTTTCTGTGGCACTGCTCTCCAGCCTCTCATTCCCCATTCTCTACACACAACCAGGGCTGCCCCATCCCAGGTGCAGAATCCAGCACTTTCCCTTGTTAGAGTTTCAGAAAATTTGCTTGTATCACAACTGTGAGTCTCCTGCAAAGTTCTGCTCAAGATTTAAACTGCTGCCAGTTATGAGAGGCATTCACCTCTGGAGTTATGAAACAAGCTTTTAAACACGTATACATACATGTACTTCTTCTGGCTTTCTATGTCTCCTTCTTTTAGAGGATGCTGAAGGATGAAATAATAAATGTTGTACAGTAGCCCCAAGAGTTAGGGGTCCCACCCAAAGAAGAAGCACAGCAGCTGCCTAACAATGAATGATTTTGAATGTGAGCTGAGAGTTGGAAATCAAGAAGGGTCTCATACACCACTGAAACAGCTGGGGAGTTTGAGTGGAGGAAGGCAATGACATGTGTGGCTCTTGGCCACAGTACTAGTGTTGACACCACAACAGTAGCTTAAGCTCTCTGATGACTGCGAGCAGTGAGAGTCTCAGTTTAATGTCTTATCTAAGATACAGTCAGTGCCTTCCTCAGAAAAGGCCTCTCAGTATAGAAATGGAATTCTCATTCAGTCTGCTCTGTTGGTAGAGCCCAATCTATCACATCACCCATGCCATTGCCTAAGCTTGTTCTCTAGAGATTTTTCCAGTCACACAGTAACTTGGATTAATTCTGCCTATTCTGCCTACATAGAGACTGCATGTAATGTCCCTTGGTTACAAAGGCAGTGTATTCTCCTGCTGATATCAAACAGTGTGCATGCAAAATGTATTACAGTGATCAAAGAAAATGTTATGGCTACGTTCTGCAAACGCTAGTGTGTGCAAATGGAAAAACTGGTACAGCCTTTGGCTTTCCTATGTTACACACATAAAACGTAAAACAGATTAGTTTTTCTGACTCTATAATTTTGAGCATCTCTAATATATGGAAAAAGATAAAAAGAAGACAAAACAATGGAGGTACTCAAATTGTGCAGAATAATGGATTATTTCTATATGTATTTACACATGTTATATTTTGATAACTAAATACAAACATATTAGTCAGGAAAGCAGAGTCTAGAGGAGAAAATCCAACATCACACTTACCTGTCTGCTTCTATTTCAACATGCAATTTCACTCTCTCTCTAATAAAGTAAAGATGTGGGATTGGGCTCCTAAGTCAAAACTCTCATTAAACAGAAAAAGTCTTAATTATGAAAACCACAAAATTCAGCCCAAAGGAGTTGTTGTTTGGTTAGTTAATTTCTCAAATTAAAGAATGACAAAAGAATTATCCAGTAGCTTCAGGTTAGCATTACCAGCTCCTCCTGTATCACAGCTGCTCTCTGCTATTTTCTGGGTAGGGTATGGCTGGGGGCCTGTTGCTGGTGTATTTCTGTATAACTCAGTTGATTTAGTGTAACAGCACCCTGGAAGAATAAACAGGACATATGACAGTGGCTGAAGACAGCAAATCCACAGGACTACTGATAGAAAGGGTATTCACTTGAGTGTTTTACCCTTAAGCCCCAGCTGAACTCACTGAAATAGGTTTTCTTGTGAACACAGCAGAAAGAGCCCAGCAAATTGTTGAGCACAGCAAATTACAAGGACATGCTGTAAGCAGGTGAGAGACTGTTAAAAGCAAGGCAGGCAGAGTGGAGTGATTTGGAGCAGGGCAATAGCCCACAGTCTTTAGGAAATTGAAGTCTGCTTGAGATCAGGATGGCAGGTGCACACATATGTGTTATAAAACTTTGCTATTCAAAATCCTTTCCTCTCAGGTGTTATTATGCTGCTATTGTCAATACAAAACAATGCTTCAATTAAAGAAATCTGTCTGCTCCCTCAGTTCCTGCCCAGCTGAAGGGAAGAAGAGGACTGAAAACAAAGGCACTGCACCATAAACCAGGAGTGAAAGTAGAGCAGAAATCCCTCCAGTTGGAGGGAGTGGAATCCCCTCCCCAGTATATGGTCACCTGAGCCCAGGCTGCCTGGTGGTTCCCACTGCACAGATATTGGCAGGGTGGTCTGGAGCAAACGAGGAGGCTCTCCAGGCAGGAAAAGCAGGCACAGAGAAGGGACTACTTAACCTTTAACCTGATAGACTGAGTTCAAGTCTCTTGAACTCTGTAATGTTAAAAAAAAACTTACCGAAGGATGGCTGAAGAGACATAGAAGACAATACAGTTACTTCTGAACATGTGCAAGCATGTTGCACTTATTTCTCAAAAATATGATATATATCCTACTAAATTAATGCTCTCCCTATCTCAGGTACCCCTGACCTACTATCTGCTACAAAAGTTGATAAATTTACTCAATCTCTTTACCTTCATCTTCCCTGATGCAAGAGGAAACTCACTATTCAGCAAGAGTTAGTATGGGTCTAGTATTTGCACTGGTCAAAATGGTATGTGCAACACCTGCCTCACAAACTATGGTGATTTTTTGTCAGCAGTTTCATCCAAAGGATAAAAAGGCAAAAAAATTATCCAAACCTCCTCCTCCTCACCGCCCCTAAAAAAAAAAACCAATAAAAACACCACAACCAAAAATCAAACCAAACAAACAAAAGGAAAAAAACCCTAAAAACTAAACCAACCAACCAAAAAAAAAACCAAAACAAAAAAAACAGACAACAAATAAACAACTTCCCCCCTCCCAAAAAAACCCCAAACCAATGCCCAAAAGACGCCCAAGCAAACCCAAAACCTTTGTTAGAGCAGGCATGAGCTAGAGACTGGAACGAGTATTCCTTGAGCCTGTTTTCTCAGAAGGATGGATAGTAAATAATTTAAGCCATCAAGGGAAGAGGGCAACTAAATTAGCCTGGATGGTACTACTCATATTAGAAAGCAGCCATGAAACTACAGAAGATTGTGATTAAGCCCTTGATGAGTAATTTTGTATCCTTCATTGTAAAAACAGACTTTGAAATAGTGCTTTTCAAAAGTTGTTTTTCTGGTAAATTATATTTAGACTGTACCCTATAAATTTTCATACATTTTCAGGCTGTTCCTTCTCCATCACTGAAGATACCTCATCAGCAGGATACACATTCTCATAGTTCTCAGAATTAGAGCATCCAAAACATTTAGATGGCAGCTGTTAGCAGTTCATGTATTTTTCCTCTTACAGATTTTCCAGTTTTTTTATGAACAGATAGTATTCTTCTACACAGATCGATTTCTTCTGCTAGGAGGATAAGAATTAAGATGAAATGGTTCAGTATACTTTCATTTTCTGCAAATCACTTTGTTAAAAAGACGACTCTGACACATGACTAAACTACACAGAGATATTCAAGTAATTTGCAGGAATTATAATCAGAGATACACATGAATTTCGAGAAGAAAATGTGCATTATAAATACACAGTGTTAGTTCAGTGGTGCTCTGAGCATCCAGACATAGCAGAGGGATCTTTGTACCCTGTAAGTTATGCAAACACCATGTACCTGCTCTGACTTCAGACACAACATACAATACCCTATTTAAAAAGTGGCAATATTATTTAAAATAAAAATATGGCTTTTGAACAGATTAAGAGTATTAATGCTACCATTTTTTAACTAACTGGTTGCTTTGTTTGATTTTCCCTTATTTTTACAGGCATCCTGCCAATATATAACTAGAAATACAAAAGAGGCACACTAGAAACTGTATTACTATGCATCTATTTTGCCACTGTGTAGCAAATAGGTATAATCCATCATCTACAATACCCCTTTCAATAGTATCCTTCATATTTCAAATAATTTAATAGTCCAGCGACAGTCTAATTCTTTCCTTTGATAGCCAAGATGTTTTCAAAGGTAAGCTTTTTTCCCCCAGTAGCACTTTCTGGATTCTCTACTAAAATAGCCTTTAGATGCAAAATGCCTTCCCTTTTTTGGCCAACTTGAGGAATGTTGGAAAGATCTGGAAAAGACATTTTCACTTTTCAGGTCTGTCCCAAAAATCTTCACAATCTTCCTGTAATTTCATTTTTCAATCCATCTGACACTGGATACTCATCAAATGCCTGAAAATATTTAGGTAAAATGTTTTGTCAATGGCAACCTCAAGACAGCAGATCGTGGGCTGAGTCTTGTCTTTCCTCCTGCCAGGTTCTATTAATGAGAAAAGAATATTTCTACTAGCAATGGGCCATGTATGGCTTATTTGATGGAGCTGGGTTCCATCATCCTTAGTGGGAAGAGCATGGAATAATCTCAACATATTACTGCATGTTGGAATAATGTCAGTACTTCTGTATTGCAGTCTCCTGACTAGTTTGTATGAATAATAAAAACCCCACTGCTTAGTACTAGGATAAACAAAGAGGGAAGAGCAAAAACAATTTAACAATGAAATATAATCATTCAGCAACATAGTCCATTTCACCACTTCAGCTCTCTCAGAGGCCAGTAAATTGACCTACGTGAAGCCTTCTGAGCAGGTCTATGCCAAGAAGAAAAGCTGACCCTGAATCTATTGTTTTAAACATCATTTCATAGTGTAGGATGGTTTAATCAAGTGTGGTTGTAACTGTGCCAGTGGTACAACTGCTTTGAAATGTTATATGTCTCTAACAGTCATGGTTCAACACCGACACCCAGGGGATGTATAATGCTAAATACTTGTCTTTCTCTAAAGGAAAAGCAGACAAATTCAGGACAGTATGTGCTTCCCATCTGTGCCTTGGAGTGAAGCTGCTTTTCTCTATCAGCCATCAGATTTCCTATGCTTAATAATGCAATACATTTTGCTGTTCTTCACTTAGGCATGGTGATGATTGCAGCAAGCAAGAATTCAGTAAAAAAGGGAGATTCACATTTGCTGCTGTGCTATTTCATGTAGCCTGCCTGCATATTTGTCATGTTGCTGTCTAACAGGGATCTCACAAGGCAGTTCTAAATACTGCCCTGGAAAAATCCCATGTATCCTTATTTGTCAAGACCATTTCCTTTCTGCATCTGTACAGCATCAGCAACCCCACTGCAGCAATTGATGTTGATAGGGCAGCACAGTGTATAGTGTTTATACAATATCCATTCAGTCCAAGAATCCATATGCTTCTCACAAAGAGGCAGCAAAAGCACCAGGAATTGGTTTTGAAGTTACATAAGTGGTCTGACAAAAGCTTTACTGAATAAATAGCCTCTTTCAAGAAGGATGAGCTTGCCATGCTTCTAGTATCAGAAAGCAAAGCATTCAAAAGGGCAAGAAGTTCAGCAGCATCAGAAAAAAAAAATTTGAAAAGAAAAACAGGAATGGAAAATATTGCTGGTTGCCATGTGGAATAGTATTACTTTGAAAACTGACACATTTTTACCTCTCACTTGTAAGCTAGAAGCTTTAGATTTAATCTTAGATTTTCCATTTTGAATTCCATACTGTCTGTTAAAAAGAAAAAAAAAGAAATAAAACAACAACAAAAACCCACAAGCCAACAAACCAAACCCTTCCTCTAAAATAAAACTTAATGCTATGGGAACTCATAATAGGGTCCTCATAATTCCTACAAAGTTATTACAGTCAATATTCTTCCTAATATTTGTGTGCTATCATCCATTCCCTCATGTCATCACTAACCAGGCTCTTAACTATTAAATTATAGCACTCTTAAAAGAAATGACTATAAATATGTGGTTTACATCAAGCAAGCACTTTACACATTGCCTGAGCAAGAGCGTCACAACAGGATCTGCTCAAGGTTTTATACCACCCTTGGCAAGCAAAAAGCCGGTGACCTTTTAACCAGCCATAGCTGGTTCCCCAGGGCCGTTTTTTCCCCCAAATCCATCCTCAGTATCGCAGGTGCCTGTGATGCAGCCCTTGAAACAGCCACTCCAGGTTTCAGTGCTGCAGAATCACCGAATAATTTCGGCTGGGAGAAACCTCTTAAGATCATCAAGCCCAACGAAAAGCTGACAGGTCTCCTGAGCGGCAGCAAAACGTGCCCCCAACACCGTCAGCAGCGATCGTGACCCTCAGCGCGGCCGCTCCCGCCGCCGNCGGGTTCGGGGGAGCTCGGTTAAAGGACTCCATATACAGGATAATTGTGTATATTTTCATGTTCAGAGGAGGGCAACGGGGGTGGAGAAGGGTTTGGAGCACAAATCTGATGAGAAACAGCTGATGGAGCTGGGGGGGCGAGTTTAGCCTGGAGAAAAGGAGGCTCGGGGGACTTTCTCTCTCTCTACAGCCGCCTGGAAGGAGGGTGCAGCAGCTGCGGATCGGCCTCTTCTCGCGGGTAACAAGCTCTCTTCCTCTGGAGACCAGCAAAGAAAAACTGCTCCTAATAGATTAGTAAATATTAGTTGCTGCATTTCTTCAGAATTTTTGATGTCTTTAGACTAAGAGTTGGAATGTCCTTTTTCTGTGTAAAAGGATGAGCAGCCAGTGGGCTGGGAAATAACAGCTGTCTGTGTACAGGAGTAGGTAGTAGAGAGTGCAGAATACCTTACTTGATATACCCTTACAGGCACTTTGTAAATATCACCAACATGACTTTTATAATTATTTTCTGATGAACTGTAATGGCAAGAAGCCAGGCATTGTCATTACTGGTGCTCAAACTGTGAATTCTCCCTGATCTCAGGAAAAACTCCTGTGGATTTGGGTCAAGTCCTGTGATGAGATTTGTGCCTGAAGTTAAACTAGCCATTTTCCAGTATAATCACAGGCCATGGCAAGCTGTTTATGGATTCTGTCATCCAACCATGCTACTGTGGCTTAGGCCTTGAAGTGTTTTGCTGCTTGTGACTGCTGATGAGAAATGTATGGCAAAATTCTCAGATGATCAGTTCACAGGAGCATTTCTTCATCACACACACTGGTACTGAACTGACTATGTCTGGTCTAATTTACACTTCCAGCAACCCTGGCTCAAAGCTACATGAGGACAAAAATAAGACCCTTTACTTAATTTGAGGAGATTTATTTTTTAAGTAACTTTAGTTAAGTCAAAATAGGAAATTCTTACTTCTAAGTGAATGTTCATGCATAAACTTGCACTGAAGTATGTGCAGCTGTGGAGGAAAACAGATCCAGTTACTCTTGGAAAATAGCTCAAAGACAGTGTCAGAAGCCCACTTCTTGCACCTTTGCGAACAATCTCCATGTACCTTGCTTTCCTAGTGTAGGAGCATACTGGGGGGACCTCAGGCACTGTGGCATGGAATGGGAGGAGACATTTGAATACAGTGAAGCTGAGCTGTTTCTCTGGCTGCTGTTCTCAGCATCCCCCCTGCACCCAGCTGCACCTCTCTGCATGTGTCGGCCATGGGGCATCAGTTCTGTGGGGCTATTAACTCACAGTGTGGCTCTGATGGTGCTGATTTGCCCTGTCTCAGCTGCCACCTGGAGCTCATGCAAGTTCCTGCACCGAATCTGCTGGAATGCCTTTGGGAAACAATTCTTGAGAGACACTGTCCTGCCAGTAGACTGAGAAATATCTAAGATTAGCTGAGAAATATCTCCTTAGCTGGCAGGAAAGTACATTTATTTCATCAGTTTAGTCTGATCAGAATCAGGATCTGTCAGTTTTGAGAGATCTGCTCTGCAAATAAACTACTTAGGCACCAAGAACTTGGCAGGGAAAAGCCAGAAGTCATTGTCCCAAAACATTTGCTCTTCTCACTGTAAATCTCACAAAAAATTGAGTGTTCCTGTCAGGGAGAGACAGATCTCTGTGTGTATTTCTAACACTATTCTTGCCACTTGACTACCTCATGTATGCAAAGTAACTCAGCAGCACACTAAAAGAAGGATGAACTGAAAGCTTTGCAAGGATGTATCCCCTTGTCTCTTGCCCTTTGGCATGTAAAAGCACGGGCAGACACTCAGTGAGGCTGAAAGAAGGGATAAATGTTTTTTGCCAGTACAAACATGCATCTCTAAGTCTTTTCTGGCTTAGAGCCCAAGTCATTTTGGCATGACTGAAAACATTACTTAAAAATTTACCACTGTGTTTGGAAAGCCGAGAGTTGTAGCTTTTGAGAGGTATTGGCACAGGGCTTAATAACAGCAGAGCCATTAACAATATGGCAGGATTAGGACTGACAACAAGAAGCCAAAAAAATACTCAACCCACAAGCTTATGTGATGAAAATTTTAAGTAGCAACTGGTTAAAAGTGTTGCTTACAAAGTCATTTTAAAGCCTGAAGGATGAGGGAAAAAATGGCTGTTTCCTCCCCGTGCTGGATCCAGCAGCTTCTAGCAGACAGCAGCATGTTCATTCCTTGATGAGCCGATGTGGAAAGTCCTCTGATTTCAGTTTAACTTGGCAATGATTTAGGTCCTTTCCTTCAAGGCAGAAGAATCAAAGCCATTAATTGTACATCTAAGGTCACGATGCACTCCTCTCTATCCGAAACTAGACTTCTGTCCTCACCAAAGGCAATTTCCAAGTATTTCCAAGATCATCAGAAAGTAGGATATTTAGGAGTTTTCCATGCATGTCTTCTGTGTTACTTTGTGACCTGACTACAGGGAAGAGAACCAGTGGTCTCTCTTTTTTTCTCATGTATTGCCAAAGGGAGTGTTTTACTCTGCTTTTCAGAAAATGAGGAAATTCTGAAAAAAATCATCTTGTCATTGGATAATAGAAGACAGATCCTCTTCCACTTTTTTTTTTCCTAGTGTACATTTAAAAACATTGATTTCTGTCACTTTTGCTAATTGGGTAGTAAGTGTATTTGCTACTTCTTTGAAATGTCAGATGAACATCTGGTTTTGGTGCTCATTAGTCAGCCAAGTTGGGAAGCTCTGAATATTTTGCCAAAACATTAACCCAGCTCTGAATTTATAACTAATATCAGGAAAATCACTAGGGGAAAGTGTAAGCATGTGTAGATTGTAACAGCCAAGGTTAATTCTTACATGATAATTTTTACGGAATTAATTTTATCAATGTGGTTCACAGACAGCTGCCTCCAGTTCATAGGAGAATATTTATATCAATGAGCAGCTTTAAAAATATGCAACTCAAATAGTTTCATTATGAATGTACTTTAGTGAAACAATTTTGGGAAATAGAAACACATTTTGGAACTGAGTCATGAGCAAGTGATAAATATGAAACAAACCAAGTTGCCTCAAAGTTTTAAGAAACCAAAAAAAGATCTTCAGATCTTCAAAAGAGCCACATAAAGAAAGAACCAAAATATTCCATTGGAACAGAGAGAAATACAGCAAAGAGGGAAGAATCAAGAAGAAGTGCAATGCATCAGGAAAAGTTTTCTTTACACTAAGTGTAACGAAGCACTGAAGCAGGTTACTTAAGGGTGCTATGGAATTGTTATTGCTGGAATATTTCAAGGATCAGGCTAAACAAGTGTTTGCCAAGAAAGGTTTTGGGAGACTACATCCTGCCTTGGATTATCTCTTAGCATGTTTTCTTTGAGTTTGATCAATATGGTGGACAGAAATAAAAATCCTCAAACAAATCACTTCTAGCTTCTTACACACTGTGCAGAGCTAACTGCTTTCCTTTAGAGGTTTCATAGTTGTAAGCTTTTGTCAGGTTCCAATACTGTTTTTGCTTACCCTGGTTTTGATGATTCTGACCCAAGCCAGCATTTCAGTATTCACTTTTCATCTGGCTGCTGCGGTCATGACTGTTACCACAAACTTGAGCCAGCAGATGAAGTGCTGCCAAGGCTTCAGCAACTAATAAACATGGCAATTAAAAACAGCAAATGAGCCTTATGAAAAGAAAAAAGCGAGAAAGAGAAATTGAGCAGGCTGGTGGCTGCTGAAATTTTTCAGGAACTCCATTTCCTGGAGCTGGCATCTTATCATCCTCCTGTCCAGTTGACAGGCTCCCAGCCCAGTGCTGGTGCAAGGGAGAACTGTCAGGCCATGGCAGGAGCCAAGCCAGGAATGTGGCAGGAACAGCTCACCCAGCATGGCCTGGCAGGGAAGGGAAGGGAAGGGAACCTCCATGACTAAATATGTTTTATGTGGTATCTGTCTCCTGCAGCCCATTGCTCAGCTCCCAGGGAGAAAGGAGGAACACGTGAGATCTGGGGAACAGGGTGAGATTGAGAACACTCACGGGGCCAGAATTGAAGACTTTGAGGGTTCAAAGACTTTAAACCACTGCAGAACTGCAGGGATCTCCTGTGGTCAGTGGAAACAAGGCACTGCACCCAGCCCTGGAGATGGGGCACGCTGGGCAGAGGGCTTCCTGCTGCACTTGGCCCTGTCCAGCCTTGGGAAGAGCTCACAGGCAGGAGGCAGCATCACTAAGAAATGGCTCTGGGACTGAGAGCTCCCCACTGAAAAGGATGGAGAAGCTTGATGCCTTTAGTCTACAAGCACAGCCCCATGCCATGGCCAGTGGAGCTGTGTCCCTCAAGTTTCACACTGCAGATCCCATCACACCAAGCTAACCCTTTGCCTAAAACATTCTAGTTTGCTTCTTATCAGCCATTGTTCATATTGTCAAGTCTAGCCAGGCCATGGGTTTCTTGTGATCAAATGGCTACTGAGGAACCAGCACTGGGACACTGAGACAAGTGATTCAGGGAAAGAGCAAATGATGTACAGCTGGGCTGCCAGTCTGGATTACACACCAGATCAAACAGGTTTGTGATATCCAGTATTAGTGCATGAGGAGGAGTAATCCTTATTTTCTGCAGTGTCTATTACATATTATGTAATCATGAGGATGTGTTTACTCTCATTTTTTTCTCCTATTTCTGTGCTATTGCTTGCCTAAAACAACCACAGCCTCCTATTTTTTTTGCATTGCTCTGTGACCTCCTCTGCAGAAGCAGCAACCCCAGGCAGTGAGGAATCTATTCCTATTTGTTTAAATTCAGAGGGTTTTCCCATAGTTTCTAGTAGTGGATTCAAGCTATGGAACACAGCTGGGACACTTAAAAGATGAAGACAGGCATTCCTTCTGCTGAGTACTAAAACCAAAAGCACTAAAAAGTTGACATTTCTATGGGCAGATAATTTGGCAAGTCTGGAGGAAGCAATTGATTTCTTGCATTCAGTTGCTCAGTTGTGTTTTCTATTGCCAGTTTGAGACATTTGTTTCTGTAGTGTCCTACACGATCCACCATTCCTCTGCTCTTTTCACATCAGACCCTGTCTGCATTGGCCAGCTCCAAATCTTTCTCTACCATAAATCTGACTCTTTTAACCTCATGTGATGCCAAGATACTTGCTTTTCTCAGATACATTCTACCCTGAGCAAGGCACAGTTCTCTTACAACTGCAACCCCTGAAGCCACTAGTTGTCACTCTGTACATGAAATTCACATTGCAGCTGCAGGGCTTGGAGTGTCAGTTGTGCATAAGGAGTATAACTTAGATATCTTTATATGACTGATTTACTTTTATTCAGATCAGCATCTGTCTTCCACTGCACTTTGTCTTAAATCAGGAAGTTTGGCTCACAGGGAATTAGTAAGAGACCTTGCTTTAAGAAAAAACTGCTAAAAACAGCAAGCTAAAACAAGGTGATTTAAAGCCTGTTTATTGAAAGTTAAAAACAACTGAGGATGAGGCCTTAGGATAAACCTACTTAGGATAGGCCTACTCTGCAATTCAGAGAAACAGTAACTGGGTGCGAACCCAGGGTGCTTCTTGGGTACAATGTTCTGCCAAAGGACCCACCTGAAGAACACCTGGGGCTTTTAAAGGCTCTTGTGCTGCTGGATTGGTGCATTTTTCCATCAGCACACTGACTGGTCTCTTTTCTGGCCACTGATTGGTCTATACCAGGGTGCAGTCCTGACCAATCATTTTGAACTCCCCTGCTCTTACTGGCCGGCTCATCTTCCAATCACGGTTCAAATTTTGGTCCTCACCTCATGAAATCCTATTCTAGATGGTTCCTCTAGTCAATTCATCAAACTCTCCCCATTCCCCTCCAGTGGCCATCCACCCCCATGCAGCAGCACATTGAACCCAACAACTTTTTACCTCACAACTCATTACACTAATCATACACAACAACTCTATATTAATCAACAATTCATACACAACACTTATATCGATTTTATCAACAATTCATAACTCCACCCATGAAAATCTGCTTTATCTATAACATAATGTATGGCTCTATTCCAGTTCATGCATCTCCTTCAAATAGTCTCTGAACCATACCAGCTTTACTTTCCTGAAATTGCTTTTTTGGGATTACCAGCAATAGTGTTCTGAACAATAAAATCCATGGTCTCTTCCAGATTTTGTCTGCCAGACTTCAGTCTGTCATAACAAATTAGGGGAGTTTATGTCTAGGAAATACATGATTGATATATGCTGCAAATGAGGTGATTGGGAGATTATTGGCCTCAAAGACTTTCTAGAGTACAGCTTTTCAAATTCACTTCATGTTTTTTCTAGGATAAGATTTCTTTTTTTGGTGAATGATAAACTTTGCATTCAGGGTGCCACCTTTTGCAAAAAACTATCCATGAAAATGATACAAGAACAGGCTCTTTCTTCCAGAGTCACAAGCTGTTGTCAAAATTGTCAAAATTAACACTGCAGATGGAAAAAAAAAAAAAAAAAAAAAAAAANGAAATACTCCCCCTGGTAAATACTTCAGATCCAGAAAAAAAAAAAAAAAAAAAAAAAAGCAGCCTGTCTGCTCTGTGAGGTGTGTCAGCTATTCCTATCTCTGCTGGGATTTGAGTGGTTTGTCTATAATTGATTTATTTGATAACCAGTTCTGAACAGATGAAATCCCTTTTATGCTTGCACTGGAAGCACACAGACGAAGAGCCATGCAAACACTTTATTGCATTTTCAGAGCAGCAAACCTGAATGGCAGCAAATATCTGCTATCTTTCATCTGAATACCATATGACCAGGGAAAGTTTTCACTTAAATCCAGGATCAAGCCTTGTACCAGGCCTAAATCCTGACTACATTCTCCATCCACATGACTGGCAGCACCAGGCTCAGTAATCCTGGAGGGACTCCAGTTTCTCCTGAATAAATGTATTTGTATTCTGAGTCCAGTTGTTTTTCAGACAGTCTTCTGAGCTCAGAATTGGTCTAGCCTGTCCTAGATGTTGTCCATAGACATGGTGAACATGATACAGCTCTTCAGGAGAGCAGTCAGTTTTAAGTCTATCTAAAGGTCTCCTCCAAGTCAAACTATTCTATACATTTCCTGAAAAGTCCTTAAAAGTTTCCCTCCACTTTGGACAAAGGAGATGTAAAAAGATACATACATTTTTTTTCATTAAATCCACTCTGTAATTAGTAAACACTTTCAAAACAAGCAAAAGCATTTTCCCTGTATAGAACAAATACTTTATAATTAATCTAGTGTACCATTCTTTCTCTGTTTAATTTCTCTTCGGCATCCCAGGGATATTAACAGTGAGTCTCTAGGAAAATGTTATTTGTTTATAATTTGGTGAGTAGCTGTGGAAGTACTCACATTTGCACATCATTTGCAGAGGAGGTTTAACACTGAATTTGTCTTATCCCATAGGATTTAACACTACTAGCATCTCCTGTAGGAAAAGATTATTCTAAACTGCTGATTCCTGCTTGATCACAGGCATTTGTAACTTCTTGCATTTAATAGAAAGTATTATCCTCACTGCAGACTTATGTAGAATGGTTTGGCCTGACATGAAGAGACTAACTGAAGAGGCTCTATGTTCAAAGCAGTAGATAAGACTGTCATCTCCTCATGAATTTCAGGTGGTATATAAAGTCACAGGTAATGACAGTGTGCAATATAGCAAACTATATTCTGTTGGACTTCAATGCAGAGCATTTGCTGTTAAGTTCACAATAGAAGATGCCTTCTTAAAAGTATGAAAATTATTTACTACAGTAAGATTTAAAACTGAATACAATGCTCTGGTTTTTAATTGTAAAAACATTTTAAAGTGTACTGGGACTTCTAGAATTGGATCTCTGTTGCATAAATATCACTAAATTTTTCCATCTCCGGGCTCTCCTTTCAAATCTGTGAGGTAGGTCTCACTGAAGAAAATAAGAGCACAGGTTTGGAGTCAAAATGTTTAAACTACAGGAGTGAATGAAGGACAAAAGCAATAAAATAAGAAAAACTTACACTTTAGGCTTTGGTTTTTAAACTCTTCTTTTATTCTTGTCTATTTAAGTTTTCATAAAATGGTTAATTAATTTAAAAATCCAGTTGATTTACTGTATGCTTTGCACCTGGTACGTTTTCATTATTTTTGAAAACGTAAGGAAAAAACCAAGTTTCCTTTTTAAGATGAAACCTTTAAGTTCACCATATCTAAAGGACATTCAAAAAGATGCTGATATTTATACACATTGCTAAATCAAATTACTTGATAATTCAGTTATTTGTTAATATAAAAAAGAGAAAAATACATAAAGAATTCAATAGTGCCAAAATAATCTTATCTGCTTTACTTGTATATTCATAATGTAGAAGTGCAAAGAGTAACAAGTCACACAACTGAAATTAAAACAGCTAGCAGAATAATGGCAGAAGAAGCAGGTGGGAGTTTTTCTGAGTCAGTCCAGAAGAGTACATTTAGCAAAACCAGATGTTCTGCAATGACACATTCTGACATGCTACAAAGGGTCTGAGTATTGTCAAAGTTACACAATTCCTAATTGGGAAGATTCCTACAGCCAGCTCCCATTTTCTGCACTTTCAACCACA
>VWYP01008560.1:111473-155760 GCA_013400435.1 Pycnonotus jocosus | reverse complement strand
CATCCCCGCACCCCTGCATCCCTGCATCCCTGCACCCCTCCATCCCTGCATCCCTGCATCCCTGCATCCCTGCATCCCTGCATCCCTGCACCCCTGCATCCCTGCATCCCTGCATCCCTGCATCCCTGCACCCCTGCATCCCTGCATCCCTGCATCCCTCCCTCCTGTGGGTCCTGCTGAGGAGCTCCCACTGCAGGAATAAATCCCTCAAATCAGCATCCACGGCATGGAACAACATTCCCATGGGAATTGTCATTTTCCTACATTAAAAAAATAAAAAATAAAAAGGGAGAAAATGTTTTTAAGCCAGGCACGGGGATGACAAAAGCCTTGAGGTTCCGGGCACCACCCTCAGCAGGAAGGTGCTGATGGAGGGAAATATTATTTTTCAATATTAAACCAATCTTGAAGTGACTCAGAATCTGGTGACAGTGGGGTAATTGAATCAAGCAGCTCCAAATTATTTCACCTTTGGAATAAGGAAATGCACTAGTGAGGGGAAAAAAAAAAAATTGCAAATGAAATGTTCCAGGGCGCCTGAAATCTGGTTTTGGGGTATTTTTACATCCCATCCTCCGAGATGTTGTGACACAACGGCAAAATGTGAAAACACAGGGATTTTCTGAGCGATAAAAAAAAAAAAAATAAATTGAAATTTCGCTCACTCCTCAGCAGGCGTGAGCTCGGTGTTATGAAGGAGGTTTTAAAGCTGTGGAGAAGGTGATGAAAGAATATTAATGACATTCTTAGATGAGCAGTAAAATACACCGATGCTGCTAATAAATTGTAGCTTGCTTGCGTGGCCCTTTGGGATTTGGGATGGATACGAGCTGATCTGAGGGATAATTTTGGTTTTTTGTGCTTTGCTGGAACGGCGTGGAGGAGAAAGGATAAAATTGGGGAAGGTGCTGGGAGGACACGATGAAACCTGGGGTGATTCATCACCTCAGAACAAAGCGACCCAGGACTGAAGGGACCATTAAAAAACCTCCAAATTATTCATCAGCCCCCGAGCCGGGCCTGCTTTTTATCTTGCAAATAAGATGTCAGATCTCAGGAGCTTTAATTCAGTCCCTGCTTCCCCGATTTGGTGGCCCATCCATAACGATTTGGAGTTAAACATCCCACGTTCACAAATCCCTTCTTTTATTGGCTTCCTTTGGAGCCATCCTGGCCATCTCCATCAGGAGAGATGAGAGAGCCCTTCCACCGAGAGAATTGGCTATAAAAGGGGCTGATAAAGGAATCAATCCAACATTATGGCACATATTTAGGATTAATTCTACCTCTTCTCTCCCCCTCACCACCCCAGTCCGCACCTAATAACAGCAGGAATTATCTGGAAAGGTGCAGCCCTGGATTTAAAAACTGAAGTGTGGCAGGGTAAAGGGATTAAAAGTGAATTTGCCATTCCTGATGGTTTCCCAGGGCATCCATCTCCCCGGCAGGGCTTCCCAAACAGCACAGCCTGCAATTAGCCTGCCTTGTTTTAAAACTCTTCCTAATGATCCTCGGGATGAATCTCTGAGATTTGGCAGAGTCATTGTGGAGTTAAATACCAGCTCTTTTTTTTTTCTTTTTCCTTTTTTATTATTATTTTTTTTGTGTTGATGGCACAGAAGGGGTTCTTCACTCAGCAGTGGATAAAATAAATTGAATTATTGGAGGAGGATCAGACATCCTGTTGCTCTGCCACCCTCAGCACCCCAAGTTGGTGGAGTTTTTGGTGGAAATTTTGGGAGATTTTTTTTTCCCCCCCTTGCTGAGGTATGGGATGGGTGCAGGGCTGGTTCCTCAGCAGGCTGTGCCATTCCCGAGTGGATATTCCTGGATTTTGCAGCCTGCAGCACATCCTTGACCACCCTGTCCCTATTTAAATACAGCCCTGACCCCACCCTGTTCCTCTGGAGTACAAACCACACAGGGGGTGATGCCTGAGGCAGCACATTAAAGCGTTATTTTCCTTTTTTTGTTTTTTTGTTTTGTTTTCTCAAGTCCTAAAGTTTTCCATATCCCGAGGGAAATTAAAAAAAAGGAAAAAAAAAAAAAAAAAAAAAGAGGCTTTGATATTCCCTGGCACATCTCTGCAAATCTCCCTGGGATTCTTTGTGGTGCCACCACTGATGCCTTGGGGAGGCAGAGCTGGAACAGAGACTGGACAGAGCAGAGAATAAAGCAGAGATTTATTAAAAGGTCTTTAAGGATCCACCTTGGGCAGGACAAGAGCCTGGGCAGGGCTACTCCCAAGGGGGACCCAAAATGGGCACAAAATGGACCCCAAATGGTCACAAAAATGGACACAAAATGGACACAAAATGGACCCAAAATGGACACAAAATGGACCCAAAATGGACACAAAATGGAGACAAAATGGACCCAAAATGGACAAATGGTCACAAAATTTCACATTTTTATAAGTGTTGGTCCATTTGCACCTTGGGGTTGAATTGTCCCATTGCAGCTCCAGGCTGTCAGGTCCCATCCTTCTTGTTCCTCCCTTCAGCCACCCTTGGTTGTGCTTTGGGGCTGAAAGTTGTCCTTGGTGTGCAGCAGGAAAAGGATTTGTTTTGTGTCCGTGCTGTGTGCAGAGCTGAGTGAGCCTGACTGTGAGCTCAGAGCTGCACCCCTGGGTGCACAGAACATGAAAATATGAAAGATAAAACTCAAGGCATCATCTCAGCCCTGGAACGGGGGCAGAGGCGCCTCAGCTCCCTGGCACAGATGCCTTGAAAGAGGTGTGGAAGGAGAGACACCAAAAATAAACTCGGGGCTTTCCCTTTTTTTTCTTTTTTTTTTCCCCTTTCAGGGCAAATCCTGCAGGCTCAGGCTGAGGGTGATTCACTCCCAGCTCGTGGATGTGGGTGCCCTTACAGGTGTCCCCATCCCCCTGAGTGTCCCCATCCCCCTGAGTGTCCCCATCCCCCTGAGTGTCCCCATCTCCCTGCACAGGTGACACAAACCAGAGCCAGAGCCTGTCCAAGTCCATCATTCCCAGTTCCCTGGGAGCTGGGATTCCTCTGATTTCAAGCACCATCCCTCTGGGTACCAGGGACATTAAAGGAGCTGCTTTCAATTTCCGTCTTCCGAGGGGTTTATTAATAAACACCGTGGGTAAATATCCTCCATCCAATTACCACAAACACCTTGAAGGGACGGTGTCCTTTTAAGCAAACATTAAATGCCTTATTAAATCCAAATTAAATGCTCACTTGAGGGCCATTCATTGACAAAAAAAAAAAGCTTTTTCACAGAGTAATGAGCAGGTCACCTCACCGGGGTGTTTGTGCCCGACCTTGGCTCCTGAGGGACAGAATGCCCCAAAAACTGGGCTGATGAATGGCCCTGACAAAACACTCTTGACCTCAGGAGACACCCCAAAGTGATGAGCACCTCGTGATGAAAGGCTTTCAGCCAGAGGTTTGTTTTCATTGCGGGCCGGAACGTGAAATTTCCACGGGTTGGGGAGGGAAGGGATGGAGAGAGGAGGGTAAATTTGGGGTTTTGACCCAAGCTGGTTTAACAGCAGGGCTGAAAGGCACTGCCTGGTGTGCAGGGCTCTCCTCAGCCCCTCTAAATCCAGCACAGATGGAACCATTGAGCTTTTCTTTGGGGTCTTGTCTACTCCTGACACCCTCCACCCATGGGGGCTCACAGCTCTTTGTCCTCCCAGCCCCTCCTGCCCAAGGGGACACCAGCTAAAGCCCCACATCCCCTCCTCCCTCTGAGTTCTGCCCCCCCTGACCCTTTCTCCCCAAATTCCAGCCGAGGTGCCAGGGGGATCCCAGCCCCTCCCTCTGCCCCTGCAGCCTTTGCCTTTCTCCCTTCCCAAGGCAATAAAAGCAAGGAGAGGAAGGACGGACGGTGCCATCTGCTCCCGGCGCTTGTCACCTGCTCTGACAGGGCCATTCCTTTGTGTCACTCTGTCACACGCATCCCCCGGGGCAGCCCGGCAGCTCCAGAGCCTTTCCCCTGGCGTTCTCACAAAGGAAAAGGAGCATCGAGGTTCATCCTTCGCTTGGAGGGGCACAGGAAGGGATGGAGGGGTTGAGGTGGACATCAAAACCCTGGGTCAGAACAGCTTCAGGGGTTGGAGCCAGGCTCAGACTCTGGGGTTTTAATCTTCTTTTTTTTTTTCTGTTTAAATTCTGGGATGAAATGCTTGGGAGATGCAATTTTCCTGTTTGGACTCATGTTTATTAATTCTTATCTTTGTCACAGTCTCACAAGCTGTGAGATCTGGCTAAGCAAGGTGAAAAATGGCTCTGTCTCTAACTCTTCCCAAGGTCTTTTAAGCACTAATTGTCCAATAATGAGGTGACACCTAAATTATTTTTACTTTTAACCCAATAACCAACCACCCGTGCTCTGCAATGTGGATTTTTCACCCAATTACAAAACACCACCCAAACCCATGAAGAAGAAGGTGAAAAAGAAGGACTCAGCCTAAATCTCAACCCTAAATTCTCCATCTTGTTTTATATCTATTACTATATTCTAAACCCTTAAACTCTCAGTTTTCCACCCTGTGATATCACACACTTCTATCCAAACTCCACACCCACAATCCCACACTCTGAGGGAGCCACCAGCTCTTCATCCATCTCTCTGAGGAGATCAGAAGGATTTTTTTCCTCCCTGAGTGCAGGAAGATGAATTGGTTCAATCCAAAAGCACAGCAAACACTCACACAAGGTCTGGGCTCCAGAGGGATTCTTCTGTTCTCTGCTTTTTTTTCTTTTTTTCTTTTTTTTTTTTTTTTTTTTTCCCACCAGCTAATTACATTTACACAAATTCTCACTCTGGAGCTCGTTGGGAAGTGTCAGCTCCTGTTTTTGTCATCTGGCCTCTCCCTGGCTGAGCTGGCCTGGCACTTCCATTAACCTTGCAGGGCGTTTTGCTCGTGAAACAGCAGAACAAATGGACAAAATGCCACTTGCCCTGGGCTCCCAGCCCAGCTGCTCTTCCATTGGCCTCTGACCCGAGGTTTGGAATGGCCCAGCAGGTTCCTCCCTGCAAAGATAACACCAGAGAAAAATAAAAAATCATAAATGAGAGTCTCTATGCCTGTGGATGTGGGTAAAATCCAATTTCCTGCATTTGGAGTGGGAGCAGGGCTTCACCCGGCCCCAAGGCATCATCGCTCCTCTGTGATGGGCAAAGAGAAGCTGCCAAGAATCCTGTGGACATTTCACACTCCCAACTGGAGGCTTCTCACTGAAAAAAGCTTCAGTGAAGACCTTGGCCACCTCAAAAGAGAGAACTGGAGGGCACAGGAGAGGAGGAAAGAGCTCCAGAGTCACAGGGGACAGGCTGGAAGGACCTTGGAAAAAATGACTGAGCTCATCTCCCCACGCTGCAGGCACGAGCAGCTCGGCCAAACCCTCTCCTGACAGGAGTTTGTCTGATCTCTCCCCCTCAGTTCCTTCTGCTGATATTTTAATTCCATTATTTCTCGCCATGAGAGAGGTGAACTTGTAAAATAAAAACCTTTTTATTTCAGAAGGCTCTTCCTCTCTGGGGAAAATCCAGAATTATCTTGGCTTCTGCAGAGTTCTTGCTGTCTTCTTCTGCCCAGGAGATCTCTGGGCCCCTCACCCTGCTCGCTGCTTTCTTCCACCCATTCCTGATCCTGCCTTGGATGCTCCTGGCTGATTTTATAAGGAGATAAATTATATATTTTGTATTTATATAAATATCTAAATATAATNATATACTGTATTATATATAGTATATTATATGAAATACGTAATAAGATATATTATAAAAATATTATATAGAGAGAATTTATATAATTACATAAATATAATATTTATATTTAATATAAGGAGAGAGGGACACAAATGACAACCCCAAAGCTGCACCTCAAAAGAGGGGCTGGAGACCTGGAGAAAGCACCCACCTAAAACTTCATTTCAGCCACCAAAAATGCTCAAAATTCCATTCCTGGTGGCAAAAGCACCGGGAAATCTCACAGGGAGAAGGAGCTGACTCCTGTTTTTATTCCTGCAGGTGGGAAACATCATCCCTGACATCCCGGGAGGAGAGGGAGAAGAAGGATAAAGCTGCCAAGAGGGAAGTGCTGAGTGCAGGGCTGAGCTCAGCAGGGAGCAGCAGAGCCCTGGCCCGGGCTGGGATCCTCCCAAAACCTTTCCCCCATGGATTCTGCTGCCTTGGGGAGGCTGAGCTGGAACAGAGACTGAGCAGAGCTGGAGAATAAAGGAGAGATTTATTGAAAGGGATTTAAGGAGACACCTTGGGCAGTAAAAGGGGCTGGGCAGGGCTGCACCCAAGGTGGACCCAAAATGGGCACGAAATGGTCACAAAATGGGCACAAAATGGACACAAAATGGGCACAAAATGGACACAAAATGGACACAAAATGGTCACAAAATGGTAAAAAAATAGACACAAAATGGTAAAAAAATGGTCACAAAGTGAACAACCAGTCACGAGGTCTCACACTTTTATTTAAATTTTTTGGTTCATTTGTATATTGGGGTTTAATTGCCCAGTTTGGGGATTATCCCACATTAACAGCAGCAAAGAGTGCAACCACAGACCCTTCTTTATTTAGAAAAAAAAAAAAAAAATAAATTCCCTTCTTTACATATATAAAAAATTCTTCATTTTAAAGTCCTTTTCTTCAACCTTTTCTTTTTTCCCAGGTGTTGGAGGGAGGGGCTCTGCCCTGTCACGGATAACATCATTAATTCGAATTTCAGAGAGCCTCCAGGAAGACCTCTACTGTCAGCTCTGCTCTTTTTTTTTCTTTTCCTATATTTTATTTTTTAAATTTTTTTATTTTAGCTACTAGACAAGCCAAGGAGATTTAGGAAAACCCCGAGGGCATGGCAGCAGGACAAACCCTGCAAGATGAAGGGTTTGGCAGCCAGCTTGGGCTCTCATACTGAGAGAATCCAGCCCTGCTGGGTCTCCGAGGAGCATAAATCAGGCTGACACCGGGAACAGGAGCAATCCCACCTCGGGGAAAAGTCACCCTCAGCTCCAGCACTGAGCATTTCATTCCCCTCTGTGGAATGGGAGTAACATAAAATTCGTGTGTTAAAATATCCAATGTGTGTTTTTAACCAAGGAAAGAATCACAAATCCAGAGATTTTTTTTTTTTTTTTTTTTTTTTTTTTTTTTTTTTTTTGTGATCTCTTCCTGTAACTACACATTCCTTACAAATCCTAGATAAAATCAGAATTTGCAAGAGAAAAGACATGGCCAGGACGGAGATGGCTCCTCAGCCTGGGTGGAGGATCGCCATTGGCAAGCGATCAGCGTCTGATACCGATCTGAGTGGATTTGGCTAAGAATTGATAACATCGTCATCCAATTGATCAGAGTAATCCAATTGATCAGCGTCCGATACCGATCCGAGAGGATTTGGCCTGACCCCATATCCAGCTTTCCCCGATCCTTCCCTCCCTGCTCACCCCATATTCAGTTTTCCCTGACCCCATCAAGCTTTCCCTGATCCAAATTTGATGCTTTCTCCTTTGGAATAATCCCACAGCTGGGTCCTGACACTGCTGTTAAATGCCCTGCAAAGCAGCACAGCTAAAAACAAAATATAAAAGCCAAGAGAGAGACTGGGAGAAAAAAAAATAAAAATATACAGGAAACAGTCTATTAATACCTGCCTGCACTGGCAGTGGCTTTAATCAGCACTAATGATCCCTCACTGTCAGCAGCATTTCCATTCGCCCTCTAATTTTAATTAATTATTATAATAAAGATTCTATTACCCAACGCTGGAAACGGCGTCCCCGTCACTAAAACTGTACCTGGTGATTGGAAACAGAACCAGCAGAGGATCCATCAAGCACAAACCCCAAAGAAAGGGAGCATTCAGCACCAGGCTGCTGAGCCCTGGGATCCTCATGACCCATCAGGGGTTTCATTTCACATCCTGCCCCAGCTGGGAGTGCAGGAAAAGCCAGAGCTGGGCAGGGAAGAGCTGAAGGGGCAGAATATCCCAGGGAAATAAGGTTGGTGTCAATATTGTTCTGCTGGGATTAAATATTTGGCAGGAGGATTGGCCTTGGCTCCTGTGGGGGGAAAATCCCACACTCCCACTGAGTTTTGTGCAGTGAGGTTTTTTGGGGTTTTTGGTGGTTTTTTTTTTTTTTTTTTTTTTTTTTGGTTTTTTTTGTTTGTTTGTTTTTTGGTTTTTGGGTTTTTTTCCCTCTTTTCATTCGTTCCATCTTGTGCAGGAAAACCCTGGAATCACAGGCTGCCTTGGATTGGAAGAGAGCTTAAAAACCACCCAGCTCCACCCCCTGCCATGGGGACACCTCCCGTTATCCCAGATTGCTCCAATTCCCATCCAGCCTGGTCCTGGACACTGCCAGGGATGGTTCTGCAGATTCTCTTGCAGCAATCCTATAAACCCCAAAGAAATCCTACAGAAAGTCCTTTTCCTTTGAGGCCAGTGCAGCTCTGAGGTTCCTGTGCTGGAATCTCCACGGCAGGACCAGATTCTGATTAATCCATGCAGGAAGAGGGGCTGTTATCTCACCAGTCAATTAATCCATTTAATCAATTAGGCAGCCCACTAATGAGTGTTGGGCAGCCCAGGGAAGCGCAGGGTGAGCTCAAGGGCTGCCCCAGCTGCACTCTTTGATTCTCAGGGCAGCAGCTCTGTCAGGATTTTGCTTTACCTGGGGAAGGGAATATTTTCCAACCCCAAACCAGGCAGGGCTGCAGTGGAAGGGGTGGTTTGCCTCTCCCCCCCGTTCCAAGAAGCCTGGATGGAAAATGAATCTGATTAAATACACAAAAACAATACTCTGACATAAAAGTAATTAATTAAAAACTATTAAAAATATCAGAGGAATGAGAGGAGTGGCTGGAATTTGTTCTCTACAGAAAACATTGGCACAGGGTGCTCGGAGAAGCTCTGGCTGCCCCTGGAAGTGCCCAAGGACAGGTTGGGCAGGGCTTGGAACACCCTGGGACAGTGGAAAGTGTCCCTGCCCATGGCAGGGGGTGGCACTGGGTGAGCTTTGAGCTCCCTCCCAACCCAAACCCTCCTGTGATTCCACAAAAATCAGAATTTCGCCATTAAAAATAACAACAGAGCCACACTTCCAACCAGTCCTACCAAAAGCTCTTCCCCTCGTGGCACAGCCACATCATCCCAACATCAAAAAAAAGCATTCCTTTCCTTTGGAACAGCTCTGGAGCCCAGAGGAGAAAAAATTTCCCTTCAAAAGAGGAAGAATTTGGGAGAAGAACCCAGAAATCTCATCTTGGTTTCTTCACAGCCTCCCCACAACCCCAGGCCTGTTTATAAGAGCTGCTCTTTATGTGCCACCAGCTGCTTCCCCTCCTGCCTTTTTTACTGTCCTTGAAAGGGGAAGCTTCGAGCTCTGGGTTGAAATTTATTATTGATAATAAAATAAATAAGCAATCATTGCAAAAAGCCCTAAAAGGTTTTCATGCTTAATTTAAATGCACCCATATAACGTTTGGAATAATCTCATGAATAGATGCAAGGGACTGAGAGCACATTAAATTAAAAAAAAAAAAAAATCAGCAAATTATCCAGTTGCCAAAGCAACTTCCTGATAATAAAAGGCAGCTCAGGACAATTTGCCATTGTTTAACCAAATTTATTTATCTCCACGAAATCGCAGCGCAGCCCTGGGGGAAGCAGTTGGGGGGAAATAATTGGGAGTTGATTTATTTTGTATTTGTTGGCTTGGAATTGGAAGAGAAAATAATAAAAAAAAAGGGTGGAATGTTTTACAGGGAAAAAAAAAAAAAAAAGCCAAAAATAATCATTCCAGAATAATTAAATCTCTTTAGAGGGAGGCAGTTTACAGCTTCAAGGTGCCCACCTGGCTGGGGAGCCAATATTCCCATTCCCCCCCAGTGGAAAAATCCATTCTTTCCTTCAATAAATCCATGGTTAGCGCTGAAAATCCCCAATTTTTATGGGAAGGCTGTTTTCCCGTGAAAATGCCAACTCGATGCAGAAATAACAGAGCGAGCCCTGCCAGTGAGGAGCTTGAAAAGGTTAAAGAAAGTCGAAAAGATGTTTGGGAAGCACGGGGGGAAGAGCAAATCCATCACCCCAGAGGCAAAGCTGGAATCTGCCCCCCCTGCCAGGCTCGGTCTGGAGATGCTTCGGCAGGAAAACAAAATATTTGGGGAGAGGAAGGGGAAAAGCTGATCATTTCTCATTTATTGGAGGTGTTCCCACAGCTGCCTGGAAGGGAGGAAGAGGAGAGGCCTGGGAAGGGGTTTTTACAAAGCTGAAACCCCCCAAAGCTCCAAACTTCTGCTCCAGTGGGGGGAAAATCCCACACCCACACCAGCACCAGCCACATCTCGATGTGTTTTGTGCAATGATTATTTTTCTTTTTTTCCTCTTTTCATGAATTTGTTCTACCTTGTGCAGAAGGATGCTGGAATCACAGGCTGCTTTGGGTTGGAAAAGAGCTTAAAAAATCACCCAGCTTCATGGGGACACCTCCCACTATCCCAAATTTCTGCAATTCCCATCCAACTTGCACTTGGGCATTGCCAGGGATGGTTCTGCAAATTCTCTCGGAGCAATCCTATAAACCCCAAAGAAATCCTACAGAGAGTCCTTTTCCTTTGAAGCCAGCGCTTAAAAAGGTTTGGAGCTGTGGAATCCTGGAGTGTCCCAGGTGATGGAAGGTCCCAGAGGGTCCCCAAAGTCTCACCTGGGAGCTCCCAAATCCTGCAGGCTGCCTGAAAACACGGGGAATATTTGAACCAAAATTCTCAGGGACAGTCCAGGACAGCTTCAGGATTTTTTTTCTCTAGACCCAGACTAACTTTAGGCTGAGCAAGGCTCTGCAGGAGTCCCCAGCAGAGCAGAAGGCAAAGCTTTTATTTGGCAAGGTGCAAACAGGCTGATGAAAGCAGGGGGAAGATGAAAATATGAAATTTGGGATTAGAGTTGCTCCCGAGCTCCTTCCCCACCTGTCCTTGCATCCAAGCTGGAAAGGGATGGTGCCAAAAAAAAAGAGCAGGGCAGGACAATCCCTCACCCACCTGGGCTCCCCCAGGATTCCCAAAATCCCCGGGGCTCTGGGAGAAGCGTTTTGCCTTCTACATCGAAAGGAATCACCTCAAAACTCTACATTTCTTTTAAATCACACTTGAACCCCGAAATGTTTTGCTGGAGCCTTGCCCTGTTGGCCACGCAGAGATTCCAGCACAGAGGGAAGTTTCTTTACCCAATTCCCGTGTCCCTGCTGACCTTCCCTCTATCCCACACCCCACAAAACCAGCTGAGGGCCGGGGGAATTCTCTCCAACCACTTCACCTCCCGGGAGCATCAGACCCGCCTTTAGGAGCTCCCAGCTGGGAATATTTGTTGGTTTTTCCTCCTTTCATTACCCACTGAACACCTTTAACGTTGTTTTTTCCTCCTTTCATTACCCATTGAACACCTCTAAAGTTGGTTTTTCCTCCTTTTATTACCCATTGAACACCTTTAACACATCAGAGAAGCCCAATTCGGGCCGCAGTTCTGTTTGCCACCTCAAGCAAATCTCAAACAACCCGAGAGGTCTCTTTGTGATGAAAATTGTGCCGCAAATTGGGCCGCTCCTTCCACTCCGCCTGCAGCTGGAGCCGGGCACCAACGAGGAGCCAAATTCTCCCAAGAAACAGCAGGAACGAGAAGCCAAATTCCCTCAAGTATTCTCCACTTCTTGCGTGACAATCGGGACTCCCAAAATCGGAATTTCCTCGCTTTTCGCTTGCGTCGCACCCAACTTTAATTCGTTCTTTGGCAAGATCGAGGAGAAGCATCTCATCGCCGGGCTGGAATGGTAATTAAGGACTTAATTTGTAGATGGCTTCTCACGTTGCTCGAGACTAATTGTTCCACTAGATGGACCCAAGAGCATTCCCGGTGTCCTGTGCCCCCCCGGGAAAGGTCTGAGCCAGGAGACATCAATCACTCCTTGAAGAGAGGATTGCAGCATCCCGAGATGGAAATCTCATTACAGCTCCTTCCTCTGTCCCACACCAACGCCAAATCCACAGGGAAACCGCTTCCTTCGCTTCTTTGCTTTAATTAAGAGTTGCAACAAGGATTTGTTTAAATAAAGTTAGGGCGATGCGGCAGAGCTCTGCTCCACATCCGCAGTTCCCAGTTATTGACTGTGATAGCGCCAAAAAGCAATAAAAAAAGGGATGCATTTCCCAGCAAACGGTGCCATCTGTCACCCTGGCCACTGTTCCTGGAGGATGGGTGTCCATCCAGCCCCTCCTGCCCCTGCCCAGTCGGTGTTTGTGCTCCCCAGCCCATGCAGCAGTTACAGATGGCCTGGCTCTTCAATATTTTAGCAGCCTCTGCCACCACCGAAAAAAATCCCCAAAGCAGCTTCGTTGCTGTTTTCCTCAACCCACCGGAATGGAAAGTTTACCCGGAGTGATTTTCAGCCAGGATGGCTCAAGGCAGAGTCCTCAGCTGAACTCACCTCTGCAGCAGCAGAGCAGTCCTGAGCTCTCTGTACCTTCAGACAGAGATGGGATAAAAGGATTCTGCTCTCAGAGGGCCCAGCTGAGCTCAGCTCATCCCTGCCAGTGCCTGGCCACAGCCACGGAGCTGCTGAAGCTCTGCCAGGCATCCTCATGCCACAAATCCTTGAGCATCCCACCCCAGCAAGGACAGGAGGATGGGTGACCTCACTCCCAAAGGCTTCCCGGTGTCCTGGAGAGCCACTGGAAAACCAGCAGCCCCAGAGGAAAACACATCAGTGCAGCTGCTGCCTGACCCTCTGTCCTGGGCCAGAGGTAAAATCTTTATAATTGACCACACTGGAATAAAAACAACCTTAATATCCAGGTTTAGTCAAGGGGAGCTGGGCTGTCACTTGTGGGCTGCAGACACAGAATTACAGACACTCCTGGCACTGCAGACACGGAATTACAGACACTCCTGGCACTGCAGACAGAATTACAGACGCTCCTGGAACTACAGACAGAATTACAGACACTCCTGGCACTGCAGACACGGAATTACAGACACTCCTGACACTGCAGACAGAATTACAGACGCTCCTGGAACTACAGACACAGAATTACAGACACTCCTGGAACTGCAGACACGGAATTACAGACACTCCTGGCACTGCAGACAGAGTTACAGACACTCCTGGCACTGCAGACACAGAATTACAGACACTCCTGGCACTGCAGACACGGAATTACAGACACTCCTGGCACTGCAGACAGAGTTACAGACACTCCTGGCACTGCAGACACAGAATTACAGACACTCCTGGCACTGCAGACACAGAATTACAGACACTCCTGGCACTGCAGACAGAGTTACAGACACTCCTGGCACTGCAGACACAGAATTACAGACACTCCTGGCACTGCAGACACGGAATTACAGACACTCCTGGCACTGCAGACACGGGATTACAGCATCATCCAGGGCTGGAAAAGACCTCCAAGGTTATTGAAACCACGTCCCCAAGGGCCACATCCACACGACTTTTGAACCCTTCCAAGGATGGTGATTCCAGCACTTCCCTGGGCAAACCTGAATTTGAATGAATACTCAACTCAATACTCAACAACTGTTCCTCCAGAGGAGGTGCTCAAGTGAACACAGCACCACTGAACTCACCTTGATTCATCTCAAACTCCTGAACTCACCTTGATTCATCTCAAACTCCTCCCCAGCCTGATTTTCACGTCAGTCCGACCCTTCCTTGCTGGTGTGTCCCTCCTCCAACCACAGCAGTGACCCAGGCTGGGATGTCACCACTGAGGAGGTGACACTCACCTCTCCCTTGTCACAACACCAGACAGAAGGATGGATCAACTTCAAGGATGTCCAATTTATCCCCTGGAACAGCCTCCAAACCCAGGCTCTGGAAAGGATCCCTCCAGACAGGACTCCTTGTGTTTCCACAACGCTGCAGCTGCTCCCAGGAAATTGTGGAGGGATGAGCTCACCCCAGGATCCCTCTGTCCAGCTCACACTGTCCCAGATTTGATCCCAGGCACAGCTGCAGCTTCCTGGCCAAACCCCACCGTGAGGAAGGTGCTCCTCAGCCCGGGTGGGAATTCACGGCTTTGTGGGCACAGGGGAGCCAATTATCCCTTTCCTCATTTCTCCATTCATTTTCGCCTCTTCTCCCGCTAATCCCCGGGCCTTGCAGTTCAATTAGCACCCTCTCCACGTGGGATGAGGAACAAGCCTCGGCAGGAGAGGTTTAACCCTTCCCAAGGCAGAAAGGATGGAATGAAATGTCTCCTTGCTGCCTTGGCTGCAGAGCAGCTCCACTTCCAGCTGCCATTCCTTGCTCGAGGATTTTTCTCTAAAACACTGATTTTCCTACAAAACACTGATTTTCCTACAGGTTTACCTCTCTGCTCAGCTGACAGCAGCAATTACCTGCTCTGCTTTGGCAGATTTGTATTATGGCAAGCAGATTTTTTTTGATCCAGGAGTGGGGGAATTGCTGCACCATCCAGATTTTCCTGAGATGACTGGGAAAGAAAGGAAATGGGGTTTTTGAGGTGTTTTATTTTTTTTTTTTTTTCCTTCATGTATTTTGATCCCAACAATTTAAGATTCTGCATTGTGGCTGCTGGTAAATGGTAATTCAGTCACCTCCCATGACTCAATCTCCTGCAATAATTGTCCCATATCTTGGGAAACAGGAAAAAGAAAGGGAAAATACATGAATTCCTAGGGATGCTCATCTTAGGATCCCTAGGGCACCCCAAATCACCCAATCTTTAGCTGTGATTTATATAAATGCACCCACACAGCACCTTTGTCTCTGCAGCTGGGTGCTAAACTGACCAGAGGCACAAACACAGCACAAAGCAGCAGAATTCCCTGGTTCCTCCTGCCAGCTCCTGGGTATCGCTGTTTATTTGTGTATTTGCAAAGCCTCTCGTGCTGAAATTTTCCACTGGCTCCCACTCTGGTGGCTCCTGGGGGCACTAATTGGGATTCCTTGAGTGGCAGAGCAATCTGAGCCCCTGGGCAAGTCTCCATCAGCATTCCAGAGCAGGCTCCACTCATCAGATTTTCCCCGGAATAATTATCCAGGATCTAGAACTGCTCAACGAGAGGGTGGCATAGCTCAAGGGGAAAAAAAAAAAAAAAAAAAATTAAAAAAATAAAAATCCCCAGCTGGAGATGCAGATTCCTCCAAGCTGCATTTTAATCCTCCATCAGACTTTGTAATGACGAGCCCAGCGCCGGCTGGGGCTGCACTCCTGGAATACATCAATGTCAGCTGCTCTGCCCCATCCCGGGCATTAAAAAGCCCTTGCTGGATTTGAGCTGTAATCCTTGAAAAGTGTAATCCAAGCAGGATTGGTACATGTGTGCAAAAAACTGGCCAAAAAAAGCGGATTAAAGCTGCAGCATCTGCCCGGGAGCAGCCTCTGGAATTCCTGCGCTGCTCAGTGCAGGGAAATGAAACCGTGCTCGGGTTTAATTCTCATTCCTGACATAAATCCTCCTTTCTCATCTTTTCCCTGAGTTTTGGGGGGGGATTACAGGGAATGTTTTTGGGTTTTCTCTCCCTTTCCCAGCTCACAGTTCCTCGCTCACACTCCTGGGTTTGCTCTGCAGGGAGGACACACATGAGTCCCCCTCTCCTGGAGGGAAACCCGGCAAAAATCAGGGATTGTTTGCTTGGCACATCCACGCTGCTCCCAGGATTTGGGCTGGCAGCAGGAAGGACTCGTGAGAGGCTCCTGGAGGCCGAGGAGGCTGCAGGACCAGCAGAACAGCCTTCAATGATCACCAGCCTCAGCCCTGGGGATGAAAATAGCATCAGGGGCTGCCAGCAAGGACAGCTCCCCAGAGCTGGTTCCTCTTCTTGGGAAAATGAATCCACAAACACCACAGGTTTATGTCCAAAAAGGAGACAGAAGAGTCCTTTGACTTTGTTTGAATAAAGGGAGAGACCATGGGGCATTTCCACTGGGGTCTCTCAGATTTTTGGAGCACACAGCCTCCTTTTTATCCCAATTTCCCAGCCCCATTTCCCTCTCTCTTTTCCCATTGGCTGAGGTACTTGAGAGGTACAGACTTCCCAGAGTGCCCAATACCTAAAATTCCCCTTTAATGTATAACCCCCCTTTTAATTTTTAATTCTTATGGAATCTATGGGTTTTCTCTATTGTTTCTTTCACCTTTCAATATCCAATTTCATTGATCAGCAAACCTTCAGCTTGTTTGTAAAGGCAAAAATCTTCTTTTCCATCCATCGACCAGTGGGATCCTTCCCATTGTTTCTTTTATCTCTCAGTGCTGGTTTCTTATCTCCCAGCAGAGCCGGTGCTTGTTTGTAAAGACAAATCTGCCATTCCTCTCACTGTCCCTGCGTGTCCTGCCCGCATCCAAACCCACCCTGACAAATCCCTGGCAGTGGGAGGAGCAGGGTGGGTTTGCACACTGATGCTCCCGCTGGATGTGGGCAGCGCTGGATGCTGCCCAGACCTTCCCGAGCAGGTGCCAGCCCCTGATGGAGTCATTCCCACACGGGATGGGGAGCGGGGAGTGGCAGGGGTGGTGTCCCTGCTCCAGGTTTGGCTGCTCTCAGCTCGGAGGTGCTGAGCTGGAGCTCTGCAGCGAGGCTGTCCCCATCCCCTGTCACAGAGCGCTCATTTGCACATCTGTGGGAACCCAGGGCATCTCTCTGGCTGCCCTGGGAGCTCAGGAAACCCTGGCCAGATAATCTGGGAACTGAGCAAAGGAAATTTGAGTTTTATCCAAGAGCACTGCAATACCCTGGACCCATCCAGGAGGGTGAACAGGGGTGGTTTACCCCTGTCCATGGGGGTCACAGACCCTGGCACAAAGCAGAGATGAATTACAAATCTCAAGAGTGTGAAACACAGTAGTTTAGCTTATCACTGAGTGAGAAATTTGTAGTTTTAGGTTTTCATGATAGAAGTAGATGGAGACAAGATGGAGATTTTGGGGCAGTTCCTGAGGCTTTTCTTTTTCTTCTTCACCTCCATTTTCTGCTGTGCCATTCGCACAATGTGGCTTGGGGAGATTGGGCCAAGTGGAGATGCCCTGTTTGGTGTGGAGGGTGGACATTGGTAGGGAATGGTGAACAATATGTTCAGAATAATCTGGATTTAAGGCACAGCCTTTCAGGGGATGAAGAGTTCCCTGCTGGCCGCTGTTCAGAGCAGTCCTGCTGAGGACAGAGCAAACTATGAGATAAGAGAAAGAATAAACACCATGATGGACCTTGGAGAAACTGAACCTTGAAGCCTCTGTCTCTTTCTTGCATCTGCCCCGAAGCATCCAGGAGGGCAAAAAGACTCTGAGCACCTGAATGTTGGAAAATCATAATCCCACACACATCCTCATCCTTGTCTCCCCCCTCGTGCTCCTCCCAGCACCCTCATTTGCAATTTTTGCCGTGTTTCTGCTCTGCCTCCCCAGCCCATAAATCACATCTGAGAGAGGAGAGCTGGGCTGACAGGAGACATCAGCAATAAGTCAGAGCAGAGAGGAGAGAGCGTGGCAGCAGCAAGCAGGAGAGGGATGCAATAATAGCAGCTCTTTTATTTATCCTGCCATCTCAAAAGTTCTCACTGTCTGTGTCTCGGTGCTCAGTGCCAGGGGACAGCAGGGACAGCTGAAGGTAATAAGAGCTGACCTGAGCTGTGGTGGAGAGCTTGGAAAAAAAGAAAAAAAAAAAAAAGACAACCAAGAAAGAACCTGAAATATCCTCAGTGACACAATTCTGCTGCTGCCTGGTTTTTCTGAGATCTTCTCAGGGTGATAGTTGTTGCAACTCTTTTGGGGGTGCAGCAATTGTTTTTTGGAGTTTGGAAAGGAGGAGGCAGGACAGGTCCGGGGTCAGCATGCAAAAATCTCTTTATTCTGATTTTCTGACTCCATTTTTATCCTCTGTACAAAGGTGGCCAATTATTGGCCAAAGCAGAACATCCCATCCCTTGGATTGGTGTTCATACCAATCACTCAAATATTCTATCAGAACTAAACAATGTAAACATTTCTTATTTACATGAAAGAGCTTGGGAACAGAGCTCAGAGTTCCAGAACATCAGAAGGCTTTTTGCGTTAATATCAAATGCAAGTCTGAGACATGCAAAATCAGAGTCACAGATACTGATCCAACAACACTGCTGGGTCTGTCCCTCCCTTTGGGATGAACCCCTGGGATGGGGTTGTGGGGTTCCCTGTTTACACCTGGTGTTCTTTGCACAGTTCAAGAGGCTGTGAAATGCCACCAGCACCATCAGGAGCACCTGGCACTGCTTTTGGCATGGAAAAACACCAACCCAAAACACCATGGCACAACCACCAGCCTTTCCTCAGGCTCCCAAAACTTCCTGGAAGGATGTTCCACGTGTTGACCTGGCCGTTCTCATCCTCCTCACTGCCCTTCCCCAGGCTGTGCTGCTGTTTGGCAAAGTGGGGCAGCACCTTCTAAATATAGACCTTTCCTAATGGCTGCGAGGGGGGAGAGAAAAAAAAAAATATCCTGGATCCATTTATCTCTACGAGGGAGCACCGTGGGGATTTCATAATTAAACTGTGCACATCCAGTTGCTATGGAGCTTTTCCCAGTGCCTGGATCCATCAGCCAGAGGAAAATGGGTCAGTGTTGCTCTCTGCAGTCACCAGGCCCCAAATTTGGTTGCTGCCTTGCAGAGCAGGCTCTGAGCTGGTGGTGTTGGTGGAGGTGGCCTTGGTGATGCTGAGCCAGGAGGTCTCAGGGGTGTTTTGGAGCTCTCAGCCTCACAGCTGAACCGTGGACAAACATTTGGGCGTCTCCAGCAGGTCACAGCAATGGGCTCGCAAGGACACGTTGGGAAAATCCAGCTTTTGTTTTTCATTCCTTCAGCAGAGTCAGTCCCAACTTGGGAAAAAAAAAATAACCCCCAAAAAACCAAACCAAACCAAACCAAAAAAAAAATAGGAGAAAAACCCAACCTTGCTGAAGAGCCCAGAACTGGCTGGTTGCTGTTTCTGCCTTTCCTTTCCTGGCCATAAAATTCCAATTTTAGCCAGGGATGTTCTTCCTTACAGGTTACCTATCCCTACTCATCTTCATTTTCCATGGAAAACAGTCAGAGCCCTGCTCCCTGTGAGTGACCCTTTGGGACACCTGCCATGACAAATAAAATACACCCAACCCACTCCCTTCAAACTGCTTTGGGAGATGCATTTTGTGCATTTCTTGGCCACCTTTAATGATGTTTGCAAAAGGTCAGAGCAGCTGCATCCCCCGTGGATCCCAAAGAGGAAAAGACAGCGGAGCAGCTGTCCTCAAGGTGGGCTCGACCTTATCAGATGGAGGAAATGTAGGAAAAAAAATTAAAAAAAATAAAAATAAACATTGCTGGTGCAATTAGGCAGCTGCCTGTGAGCCTGGGACTGTGATAATTCCTGCACAGCCAGCGTGGGACGTGGGCTGGAGCAGCATCACCCCCCCAAAAAAAGCAGCAGGGGGTGTGCATAGATAATGAGTTTAATTATAATCTCCCAGCCCACCATTTGGAGCAGCCAGAGGGAGAGGTGGTGATGATTATTATTATTTATTATTATCACTCACTCGCAAGAACTTTCAGATTTTCTCACTTTTAATCAGTCAAACTCCTGGAGGTGATTCGTGCTTTGCTGCCTCGGGAGGAAAAGGTCCTTGGCAAAAATCATCCTGATTTTAATTCCCTGCCTCCAGCAAGGGACAGCCACCTCCTCCTGGGCACGGCCACCGAGGGCAGCAGGGTGGCACCAGGGTGGGGAAGGATTGCTCCCATCATCCCTGTGAAAAATGAGGGTGACTTTCTGGGCAAAATTTAAAAAGTTTAATAAAAAAAAAAAGGCAATAAGAGACAGAAATAAAGTGTTAACAGCTGGGTGCTTGGCATTCAGGCAAGAGCACACTTATTATTTTTGGAAATATCACTTAAATGCCTTTTTTTTTTTCTATTGCATTAGCCTGTTGTATATTTACAGACCATTATGTATATCCATACTTTTTTACAAATTAATTTCCATATTTCAGGAACTCATGGCCACTCTTTGGGGCTGCTTTTTTAGAGCACACCTGTTTCTTGGCTGTGGTTTTTATCTGTTTTTCTTATCACTTCTACTTTGGGCTTTGGTCTGTATTTTTTATAGATGACAGGTGTTTGACAGTTGGCTTTTCAGCAGCAGGGTCTTTATGTTCACTGGATGTTATCTAGCTAAGCAGACAGTTTAAACATAATATTTTAATTATTACCACTCTGCCTAATTTTTGCTAATTGCAGAAATAAAAACCCTACCCGTACAGCAAAGCCATTTCGACATCAGGCACGTAGAACATTCATCCTAACACTTGTGAAAAGCCAACAATAAAATAAGAATTTGTAACATCCCAGACTGCTTTGGGTTGGAAAGGACCTTAAAAAATCATCTCCTTTCCACTCCCTTGCCCTGGGCAGGGACACATCCCGTGATTTTCCTGCTGAAACCCTCGAGGGTGATTAAAAAAAAACAACAAAAAACCCTCAGGAGGGTGGCAGAAGGAAGACACCGAGGGATTTCTTTCCTCACAAACACCCAAAGCTCCCGGCCCGAGGTGGTGGTAATTTATCAGCCTCGTTGTGCCATCAGAACTAATTACCTCGAAACACAACAAAAGCCTCTCTGGTCGCGTTAAACAGCGACGGCTCCGCGAGGGAAAAGGGCTGTAAAAAAATAAAAATGAACAGGTTTTATGGGGGAAGAGTTGGTGCCTGGGCACGTCCAGAGGGCAGCAAAACTCGGCTCAGGGTGGGAAAATGCCAGGAAACCACCAGCAGCTGGAAAATCCTGGGAACAGAGGGATGTGCAGGGGGAAAACCCCACAGCCACACCACAAAGCCGGGGATTTCAGGGAGAAAAAAAAAACCAAATAATTCCCAACTCCCACTCCGGACCATGCAGGGTCTGAGCCCTTTCTGAGCGGAATGTAAAGGACTTTAATGAGGTTAATTAACACACAGGGTGATGCCGGCACATCAGGCACATCAGCCTGGCCATCGGTGCTGCAATTAGGGCAGCTGTTAATTGCTCTCTGTTTTTCTTTGTCTTGATGTTGTTTTTTCCCTTTCTTCCAAAAAAGGGTTGCGCACCCCACACCCCCTTGGAGCGAACCCTGCTGGGATTATTGGAAGGGTTATCAAAGCCTTGGTGCACCTGAGACTCGGTTGAACTCTGGGAAAAGAGGAAATTATTGCGTTTTGATGTAAAAAACTGATACTGCAACAGATAAAGAATAATAATAATAATAATAATATCCAATTCTTTGATATTTCTAAACAAAAGGGTGGTCCCAGAGGTGAGCTCCAGCCCTGCCAGAGAGAGAAAAAGCTCATTGTGCATTTCTGAGATTTTTCCAGCGCTGTTCTGTGCTCCCCCAGGTTGGACCTTGTACGGTTTTATTTTCACACGGGTGACTCCATGAGATGTTCTTTTGTCTCTGGTGGCAGGAGGATGAATCAGCACTCCCTGTACACACGCTCAGCACCAGCTCCTCTCAGACTCACATCCCCAGCCTTCCAAAAAAACCCTGGCAGGGGGAAGGGGGGGTGTGTTTGCCCTGACCTGAAGCACCCAGAACTGAATTTTTCCCCAAAAACTTTTTTCCTTTGATAACACAACCACAGAGCTTCAAAGGAAAGGCAAGACTTTAAGGGGTAAAGAAATCCCCAGGAATGATGACATTCCCAGGAATGATGAAATCCCCAGGAATGATGAAATCCCCAGGAATGATGACATTTCCAGGAATGATGACATTCCCAGGAATGATGAAATCCCCAGGAATTATGGCATTCCCAGGAATGATGACATTCCCAGGGCAGAGAGTGGCGGCACAAGAGGAGCTGCTCCTGCCTCTCCCTCTCTCCCGGGGGAACACCCCATAAATCACCTGGAGTTTTCGTTGCTCCAACTTTTCAGGCACGGGAGATAAAACCAGCTGATGGGAAGGGTTTCTGTGGTTAACTGGGTTTTTTTCCCTGCCTCTGGTGGTTTTTCCCAGTCCTGCACACCATCCCAGATCCCACAGGTTGCTCTCACCTTCCAGCCCAAGCCAGGTGTCCTCTGGGATGGCTGATGGAGAGCTGAGGTCATTTCTCCAACCCCCTTTTAATAAACTCACATGAGCACCTGCAGATCCGGGGGTTTGCTGGGGGCATCACCACCCTGCTCAGCCCAAAGCCACCCTAAGGACCTGGGCAAGAGGCAGTGTGGGGACATTTGAGTCCTGAGAGGTTTTGATCTGCCCCAAAACAGGATCTGAGGGTGGTCCCACACCCACTGGAGCATCCACAGCTGTGTCACTGCAGCTGCTGCGAAGGGGCCCTGATTTATACATTGATTTTTGGCTGATTTTTTCCACCAGCAGAACACATCCCTTGCTGTTTTACACCCCAAACCCACTCAGTCACGTTCAAAACAACACAAGACTGAATTCCAAACTTTTACACTTTATTTTTTCTCCCCCTTTCCCAGTGTCTGGCTGGGTTCCTCATCAATGTTTTCCCACAACGCTGCCAACGTCGCATTGTGATGCAAACCCGCGGTGCTGTCAGCCAGATGTCTGCGTTCCAACCCTTCCATCTGCAACCAGCAGCTCCTCCAGGCTCGGGGAACGAGCTCTGCCCACCCTGCTGGAGCTGGGGAAGGTGGAGGATGGAGCAGGTGCTGCTGCCCAGGGGAGGATGGATGGAGGATGCAGGATGGATGCCGGATTTCTCCCGGGCAGGATTTTTCTCCGGCAGATGGGAGTGGGCTGCAGCATTCTTTATTTGATTGCCACCTCTCCCTGGCAGTCTCTCAATCTTCTGTTCCTCCAGGGCCAGGAGCCCTTTGAGGTGGGTTGGATTGGTGAGTGGGAAGTTTTTATCAGGTGCTTTTTTTTTCCCCTCAGCCCGGTGATTATGCAAGGGGAGGTGGAGGGTCCAACCTGCAGCCCTGGGCTGGGGGGCAGGGAGGGCTCTGCCACCCCCCAGCAGAGGCTGGAGGTGATGCCTTGAGTTTGATCTTTCGTATTTTCATGTTCTGTGCACCCAGGGGTGCAGCTCTGAGCTCACAGTCAGGCTCACTCAGCTCTGCACACAGCACGGACACAAAACAAATCCTTTTCCTGCTGCACACCAAGGACAACTTTCAGCCCCAAAGCACAACCAAGGGTGGCTGAGGAGAGAAAAAAAGAAGATTGGGACCTCACGACCTGGAGCTGGAATTGGACAACTTAACCCCAATATATGCAAATGGACCAAAACTGAGAAAAGGGGGAGACCTTGTGACTGTCTGTCCATTTTGTGTCCATTTTGTGCCCATTTTGTGCCCATTTTGTGACCATTTTGGGTTCATTTTGTGTCCATTTTGTGCCCATTTTGGGTCCATTTTGGGTCCACCTTGGGTGCAGCCCCTGCCCAGGCTCTTGTCCTGCCCAAGGTGTGCCCTAAAGGCCTTTCAGTAAATCTCTGCTTTATTCTCTTAGCTCTGTCCAGTCTCTGTTCCAGGTCAGCCTGGTGGGTGATAACTGCATGCAGATAGGAAATTCTGGTATTTCCAAAAAGCCTCTGTACCTGTGAGGGGCTGCATGCCCAGAAAGAAAGGAGAGATGCATTTCCCAATTTCCCAGACTGAGGGGAGATGGATTTCCCAGAACTGAAATGGATTTCCCAGGGCAGAGACCTTTGGTGCCTGTAATATCCACCCTAGGACCAGCACAGGCTTGTAAAGGCTCCAGGAGTTTTATTCCAGTTCATAAAAGAAAAATGGGATTTTTTTTTTATCCCTCCATGTAGCACAGCAACACAAATAAAGCAGGGAAACCCTCTGGAATTTGATGCTTGAAGGGTTCTCACAGAGAGGTTACGGGGCCTCTTTCACCTCTGTCACCTGCCCAAAATGTGAAATGTAGGGCAAAAGCTCCACAGAAACTCATGGAGCGTTCTAGGATATAAAAAGCAAAGGGATAACATGACCAGATGCTCTGTAAGAGACTCTGGATCCATCAGCCAACAACACAGACACCAAATCATTAAACTTATTAGCTACCCAAAGACAGCGGAGATTAATTTCAGCACTTAATTAGAATCCCTCTCATCCCCTCCCCTCTTCATCCCTATTTTCCTTGCCTTCCCTAGTTTGTCCACGTGTGTTTCCAGGGAGCGTCCTTCAGGGGAGAGGGAGGTGTGAGATATGCCAATGTTTATTTTCACAGCTCCTTTTTTTAGGGCTCTGCTGTGAACACGCTCCTCCTGTTGAACGGGCTCGTTGCTATGGGATGAAGCTCTCCGAGTTCCTTGGGTTTGAGCTTTTTCCCCCCCCCTTTCCACTTCCAGGCGGTTCTTGTTCCTCGTGCAAGGACGTTTTTGGGGGTGTTCTGTTCTCGTGGAGTGTCCTTCTCTCTTCCCTTCGTTAGGGAGGTTGGTAATTAATGACTCACCATGGTTTGATGGCCTCATGGAGTTTCTGCTGGGCTTGGAGGAGCTGGGCTGCCCAGGGAGGTGGTGGAGTGTCACACCTTTTTGGGGTGCAGCATTTGTTTTTTGGAGTTTGGAAAGGAGGAGGCAGACAGGTCCGAGGTCAGCATGCAAAAATCTCTTTATTCTGATTTTCTGACTCCATTTCTATCCACTGTACAAAGGTGGCCAATTATTGGCCAAAGCAGAACATCCCATCCCTTGGATTGGTGTTCATACCAATCACTCAAATATTCTATCAGAACTAAAGAATGTAAACTTTTCTTATTTACATGAAAGAGCCTGGGAACAGAGCTCAGAATTTCAAAACATCAGAAGGCTTTTGCTTTAATATTAAGAGTCACTCTGAGACATGAAAATCAGAGCCACAGTGGAGTCACCATCCCTGGATGTGTTTTAAAGAAGATTGGATGTGGCCATGGTTTAGTTGAGGTTTTGGGGCTGGGTTGGGCTGGATGATCCTGAAGGTCTCTTCCAACCTGGTGATTCTGTGAATTCTGTGAATTCTGTGAATTCTGTGAACTTGGGCTGGGCAAAATCTCTGGGGTGGAAGGAGATGAGATTTAAGGTCCCTTCCAACCCAACCCAATCCAGGAATCCACGAACCCAACCCAAACCAGGACTTCCTGCAGTGCTTGACCCGTCAGACCACCCACAAACCCCCTGCCTACACCAATCCCAGCACTCACACTTCATTTATGATTGAAATAAACCTCATCAGAGCGTGGCTGTGCAGCTCTGGTGGCTCCTTTCCAGCAGCAGCCTGGGCTTCCAGCAGAGCATTTCATCTCCTCACACGGCCCATTAGACACCATCACCCCCAGCACCAATTTCCCGCTGACCCTTTTTGCCCATTGCTCCGCCGCGGGTTCTCTCCCGTCTGCTCCAGCTGTTCTTACACCCAGGGCTGGGACATTTTCCAGCTTTTTATCCCGGTTTTGTGCGTGCCCTGGGTGGGGGCTCCCAGCCCTGGATCCCCTCTGGGGTCGGGCAGAGCTGAGCCCGTGGCTGCTGGAGGGAGCGGGGATGTGAACGCCTGGCAGCGGCTCTTGTTAGGGTAATGCGGTAATGAGGGATGGTAATTAAACAGAGGGATGGGAATTAAATGGCTGACAGGTTGTTTTGTTGGTTTTGGGGTTTTTGTTGGATTTTATTTTATTTTATTTTATTTTATTTTATTTTATTTCTTTCTGTGCAAACCCCCCTCTGCTTTATGGAGTTTTTCAAAGCAAGTGTTGTGGCTGGGATTTGGGCAGGGAGCCCTGCTGGTTTATCAGAGCTTCACCCTCCTCTGCTGCTGGGAATGCGGGGAACAGCTGCAAACACACCTCAAACACCTGTAAACATCTGAAAATACCTGCAAAACCACCCCAAACACACCCCAAACACACCAAACACCTGCAAAACCACCCCAAACACCTGTAAAGACCTGCAAACACCTGCAAAACCACCCCAAACATGCTCCAAGCACACCAAACACCTGCAAACACACCCCCAAGACCTGTAAACACCTGTAAATACCTGCAAAACCACCTCAAACACCTGTAAACATCTGAAAACACCTGCAAAACCACCCCAAACACACCAAACACCTGCAAAACCACCCCAAACCCACCCCAAACACCCCAAACATCTGCACCTGGGCTGTGTCACAGACTGGGGGATGCTCAGCAGGAATTTGGGGTCTCCTCCTGCACAACATCCTCTGTTTCCAGGGGCTGGTTTCCTTCCCAGGGATGAGAAATCCTAAAACCCCCAGGGGAGAGGCAGCATCCTCATGTGTCCAGTGAGGAGACAGGGGCACACACCTGACCTGGTGTCATCACCTTCATCATCATCCTCATCATCCTCATCATCACCACTGCCACCCTGAGGATCCCAGCCCTGTTTGGCTCCATCTCCTGCAAATCCCAAATTCCTCTGGCCACTGCTGCCCCTGTGATCTGTGGAATGTTTCAGGGGAAGTGACAGCAATGACAGGAAAGAGGAAATGTGGATGTCTGGGAGTGTTCCTGTGCTGCTGCCAGCCCTCAGCTGGGGTTTGGCAGAGGAAATTTTACTTGAGAGCACAAATATTTGGTTTTTGAAGACACTGGGCCTCACCCACCACCTTTTCTCCAGGAAAACTCCCCCTGGATTGCAGGACACCCCCAACTCTCACTTCTCAACCCTCCCAGAGCCACCAATGTCCCTGTCACCGTGTCACATCTGCCCTTTCCCCCTTCAATATTTGCTGCCAGCTGATCCCGTGCCATTCCTGGCTCATCCAGCGTGTTCTCCCTGGATTTTGCTCCCATGGCAGAGCAGAGCTGCCTGCCTGCTCCTCCCAGCCAAATTCCTGCCCAGCTGCTCGTTTCAAATCCCAGCACATCCACTGCACCACAGAGCTGCAATAAAACTTTAACCGAGCTCCTCCTTCCAGAGGGGACCTCCCTGGATCGATGCCAGCCCCTTGGGGTGACCCTCTGCAGCCACAGGGTGTCTGTTTTATTATGGGATGCCAATTTGGTGGGAAAGGGAGGCTGCTCGTGGAGGGGAAGAGCTGTGATGTTCATCTGCAGTGACAGGGCCCCGGTGCAGCACGACTGGTGAATGCTGAATCGCCACAGATGGCAGAGTTGTGATTCCTGTCCCCAAGGCCTCCGGTGCTGGGTGTTTGAGGAAGGGCCCACGGTGCTGCTCTGCCTTTTCTGGCAGCTCAGAAAGGGCCAGGATGGGATAATTGGGAAAATCATCCCCGAGGAGAGGAGGGTCTCTAAAAGCCGGGTCAAAAAGGCAGGAGGAGAGTGAGGGAAAGCTCAGCCCTTGTGTGAGGTGATTCATTCCCAAAGCTGGGAGGGTGCTGAGGGCCAGCAGAGTCTGGACAAACCTGTGGAGATGGCCCTGGGATGTTGGGATGCTGCTCCCTGTCCCACACCTGTCCCTGAGGGTCATTTCCACCTCCTGTCCCAGGACACCAAACCCACAGAGCCATCACTGACCACAGCTGCCTGCCCAGACCATCCCTCATGCAATCAACTCTGCTTTTTCTTCCTTTTTTTTTTTTTTTTGGGTTTGATTTGACAGATTTGCTTCAAGAGCAGCGTGGGAATACAAACATGTTCAATCCGGATCAGCTGCTGGCTTTTACAACATCCCAGAGAAGATAAGTGCTGCGTTATCACCAGCGCTGAGAACAAAAGCTCGGCTCCGGCTGTGGCTCCTGGGGCTGTCACAGCTCTGCCACCCCCAAAGCCACCCCTCCCGTGTCCTCCTGTGCTGGTTACACAACAGACTCCTGACAGCCATGGATTCCTTCTTCCTGGGCCTGTTTTTCTGGAGGAAGAAATAGTTTGGGGTGAGTTAAACCCCTGTTCTGCTGTGTCCCTCCTTGGACATGGTGGGGACAAGGCCATCCCTTCCAAAAGGCTCAGGAAACACTTTGGGGAGGTTTTCAGCACATCCCTTCATCCCTTTCCAGATCAGCAGAGCCACTGCTGCTCCCTTTCTCTGCACAGTGGTCACTCACCTCCCCAAAGTTTGTTGAATCTGGCCATGGACCCATCTGTGCTTCACAGGAGACTTGATTTTCCCTCCTGTGTTTGCAGCTGAGCTCCTCCAGCTCCCAAGTTTGTGTCATCCACTGAATATAATCCATGCCCAGCTGGTTTTTATTTATTCCTGATGGTCCTGGGGCTGCAGTGTGCTGGAACAGAGGATCCCAGGACCAGAACAGGCAGGAGCACACCCAGGGTAAATTCATACAAAGAAGGATGTGTACATTTGTTTTCACAGCGCCGTGGAAGTGGAGTTATTAGGAAATCAGCCTCTAATTGCCCTCTTAATGATTCCAACTCCTCTGCACTCACTCAGAGTCATCTCCATTGTATCAGGTATGAAAAGAGCAGCCTCATTGACGTGGTTTATGGCTTTATTAAAACCTGGGGCTTCACATAAATAACGAGCAGCTCCTCAGCTGTATTTCCCCAGTGAAGGAAATGTGTGTGTTGGTGTGGGTCCAAGGCAATTTGTAAACACCAAGTATTAAAAGGCTCTACAATTCCAAAAAAAAAAAAAAAAAAGTTTTAATTGGAAACTCCACAAATTGCTCCGCGAGTTCTTAATGCTTCAATATGGAGCTCCCTGATAATGAGGAGCTAATTAAGGGGCCAGGATTCAGTTTTTTATGATAACTGTCTCCATATGGGCTCGGCACTCGGTGCTTGCAGAACTAATGAAGGTCAGGGAAGGAACAGAAAAGGAAGAAAGGGAGATTTTTTAACTCTCAGAGTAGAAAGGGAGATTTTTTAGTCCTCAGAGTAGAAAGGGAGATTTTTTAGCTCTCGGAGTTGTGATGATGCTAAACAACAGCCAGGGTTTGTGCCTGGCTTCCAGGCCAGGGGCTGAGTGAGATTCATTTAATTCCTGGGACAGGCTGGGGAGCATTTCACTGCCCAAAGCTGCATTTCACTGCCCAGAGCTGCATTTCATGGCCCAAAGCTGCATTTCACTGCCCAGAGCTGCATTTCACAGGAACACCTTCCACTCTCCCAGGGTGATCCAAGCCCTGTCCAGCCTGGCCTTGGACATTTCCAGGGATCCAGGGACAGCCACAGCTTCTCTGGGCACCCTGTTCCAGGTCCTCTCCACCCTCACAGGAAAAAATTTCTCCCAAATATCTCATGTAAATCTCCCTTATTTCAGTTTAACCCATTCCCTCTCATCTTGTCAATCATAAAAATTCCTTTTCCATCAAATCTGTCCCAGCTATGGAGCTGCTGGGGCTGGGAGCAGCTTGGGTTCTGCACCCAAATCCCTGGAAATATTAAAAACACATAAAAACCACACACAGAACTATGGTCAGACGCTCCTCTGGAGCAGCTCACTGACTCCCAGCACTAAATTTGGACCAACGAGCCTCGTGCATCAAATAATTAAGTCACAGGCTATAGAAAGCAACCCTCTGGGATGTTCTTGTCATTGAGTGGCTCATCCACTCCCAATCTAATCCATACCATTAAGTGTAGGGCCATATGGCATCCATTTATAGAATATTGCACTACAGGCAGACAGGACAAAGGTACAGCCCTCCAAGCACTCCTCTCATCTCATTAACTTTGGGTACGTGTCACACACAGGAGCTGCTCCTGCTCTGCTGAGCTCAAGGACATTTTGTGCTCTGGAGCCTTTGTCTTAAATGAATTGCACTCGGAAAATTAGAATCTAAATGCAGCCGTGCCCCAAAGCAAGCAGCGTTATTTTGCCTTTCTGTAATTCGATTTATTTTTGCGGATCGATGTTCTGGAGCAGGAGTGTTCTTTTGTCCTCCAGTCCTGCCTGATGACCACGCTGGCTGCAGGGTGGTGTTGGTGTGGCAGGGTGGGCTGGGCAGGTTTCAGTGGTGCCCTGCCACGTGCTGTGCTCTGCTCAAAACCTCTCCCCAAAACTGGGCACATCTGCTGGGAAAAACTCTGTCAACACCTGCAGAGGTCTTGTTGTGAGATGTGAGGTCCTATTTTCCTCAGCTATGAGGTTTGGGGTCCCATCTCTCTCTTCTGTGAGGTGTGGGCTCCTCTCTCTCTCTGTGTAAGATTTGGGGTCCCATCTCTCTCTCTCTGTGAGATTTAGGGTCTCATCTCTCTCTGCTGTGAGGTTTGGGGTCTCATCTCTCTCTGCTGTGAGGTTTGGGGTCTCATCTCTCTCTGCTGTGAGATGTGGGCTCCCCTCTCTCTCTGTGTAAGATTTGGGGTCTCATCCCTCTCTCTGTGAGGTTTGGGGTCCCTTCTCTCTCTCTGTAAGATTTGGGGTCCCATCTCTCTCTGCTGTGAGGTTTGGGGTCTCATCTCTCTCTCTGCTGTGAGGTTTGGGGTCTCATCTCTCTCTGCTGTGAGATGTGGGCTCCCCTCTCTCTCTGTGTAAGATTTGGGGTCCCATCTCTCTCTCTGCTCTGAGGTTTGGGGTCCCATCTCTCTCTGCTGTGAGGTTTGGGGTCCCATCTCTCTCTGCTGTGAGGTTTGGGGTCTCCTTTCTCTGCTGTGTCTCTGAAGCCTTGGAGAGGACCCCCCTCCTCATTAGAACACCCTCTAGGATGGAGGACACAAAGCCTGGCTGCTGGGACCATAAACCACGCCAAAAATCAATCCAGCACGTGGTACAGCCAGGATTCCAACCCACTTTTCCACCCTGAAGCCCTGGAGGAGCTGGGCAGGAGCAGCTCCGGAGCAAAGCCCAGCCCTGGTGCCACCGTCAGCCTCAGTCCCATGGATTGCAGCACCCCTGGATCCAGCTCTAACCCTGACAGTAACAGTGTGCTGCCCTTCAGTGAGTTTGCCCTGAAGAAATGCATTCATTAAACAGAAATGACTGCAGGTGCCTTCCTGCTTTTTGGCTTAACAGATTCCTCCTGCTCATCCAGGATCGATACGGCTGCCAATTACACCACGGGTCTCCAGCCCCCCTTTCTGAGCTTCTTGGAGGGAAAATCACTGCTAAACAGCGAAGTTCTCCACAAATCTGGCAGTGCAGAGAGCTGGAATGGCAGAGAGCAGCAGAGGAATGAGTCCTCAGAGAGCTGTCCCCATTCTGCATCCAGCCAAGGCTTCGGTGAGAGCAGCAGTGCTGACACAGGGCAGCCTCAGCCCCTGGAACATCTGCAGGGATGGGGAGGATTGCTCAGTGCTCGTGGTTTAATCCAGCTCTGAGAAACCACATTACACTGTTCTGGGGTTTTTTTTTTTCTTTTTTTTCTTCTTTTTTTTCCCCTCCTCCTGTTGAAGAGCCCAGCAGGGAACTGCAGGGAGGCTGAGAGGTTGAAATCCATACGTGCAGCTTGCAGCAAACACTGATTGCTGAGATTCAATTTCCTGACCTTGCTCCTTCCCAGGGCCCTAAACCATCCATCTGCTGAGCCTCACTGTGGCTGCTTGGCTGGAAAATTGTCATTCCTGGTGGTGCTAAACGTGGCCAGTCTGTGGGGGAAGAGGCAACAAAGACCTAAAGCCACCCCAGAGAGCCCTTTGACCATGGCCCAGCTGCCCTCCAGATCCAGCTCAGGGGGCTCCCTGGATGGGTGGGAAAGGGGCTGGCCCTTCACCTGGAGCTGGCTGGAGTGGGAATTGCTAAATGTTGTTCTTCTGGGGGTGCAGGGGAGAGATGGGACCCCACACCTCACAGCAGAGAGAGATGGGACCTCAAACATCACACCAGAGAGAGATGGGACCCCAAAACTCAGAGAGAGAGAGACAAGGGACCTCAAATACCACAGCAGAAAGAAATGAGACCCCAAATCTCACAGAGAGAGAGATAGGACCCCAAATCTCACACCAGGGAGAAATGAGACTCCAAATCTCACACCAGAGGGAAATAGGATCCAAAATCTCACACTTGAGGGAAATAAGACCTCAGATCTCACACCAGAGGGAGATGGGATCCAAAATCTCCCACCTGAGGGAAATGGGACCTCAGATCTCGCACCAGAGATAGCTGGGACCCCAAATCTCACAGCAAAGAGATGAGACCTCACCTCTCACACTGGGGGAGATGAGCATCCTGCACCCCTGTGAGGGCCCTGCTTTGGCAGAACCAGGAGGGCTGATGGTGCCCAGCCCCAGCAGTGACAGTCACCCTTTAGAACAAGTCAAATAAAGGAGATTTTTACCTGCACAAGCCTGAAGCAAACTCAGGGTGGGGAGCACTCCAAGAATCCAAGAAGGAATGGGATCCAGCTGCCCTCAGGGGTCCAAAGCAGCATCTGCAGCTCCAATAAAGGTGGCAGATGATGAGATTTCCTCCTGTTTTCATCTCCTTGAAGCAGTTCCTGCTCCAGATGAAAATGGGAAGGGAATCCCTACAGAGCAGGGAGCCAACCCTCCACCCTGCCCAGCTACACCTCAGGAAATATTCCCTGGAGGGAAACTCAGGACGACTGCTCAGCATTTACCCCCAAAATTCCTGTTCTCCCTCCCCTGCACTCTCTCAATCACACAGACAAGACAACAAACAAAGCAGGGAAGTCTCCTAATAGTTTTATTGTTCCTTAGATAACTGTGGATAGTACAAAGTTTTCCTCTTAAAAAAAAAAAAATTTAATTACCTTCACACTTCCATGAACAAAGCTTCCCATGGGGACCTGCTGCCACAGAATCTCCACGGAAGCGATTTCCAACCACCATAATGCTATGTAGATAGTATAACAGTAAGAGAATATTCCTGTAATTATCAACATGAAATTGGTTACCTGTGTATAAGGGTGAACACTGACCTTTTTTTTTCTTTTTTTCTTTTTTTTTTTTTTGCCTTTTTAGAAAAGAAAAAAAAAAAAAAAACCCATCGTTTATTAAATCCAAACTACATCATTGCATTTTACAACATTCATTGCATAAACTGGACATACAAAGTTTTGCCACCTCCGGTAAATAACAGACATACATTGTACAATATAGTTGCTGAATACATAAGTTCAAACAATATGGGTACAACAACTTGTTCATAATACATACTTAAACCATCGTGTTTAATTAAGTTACTAAGACACAGATCCATGAGCTACTTCGGGTCTCAGCACAGTTAATCTAAGTGACAAGAACACGGTCGAGAGAGACAGTAGCTGCAATGGAAGGCAAAGAAAACTAACCTGTGCTAGGTCTTGTTGAGACAGCCAGAGCTCCTCACGGGTCAGCTCTTCCTGCTTTTCCTCTCCACGCATCCATCGCAGCAGCCCCGTGATGCCGGGGGGAATGTCCATGCAACCCACACACGGAGGAGAGCGAGGCTCCCGAGGGTGAACTTCCAACAGTCATTGCCTTACTGCTTGAGGATGTTCTCTAGGTTTGCTATCGGAACAGAAACGAAACAAAACCCCAAACTGAAGTGGTTTTCTGGAGTGCAGTTCCAGCTGCAAGTACGTGGTTACTCGTGAGTCTATGACGCAGGGCCAGACTTCTAGAAATGTAGAGGTAATGCTGATCTGTCAGATTTATGCTGAATAATCCTCCATGACATTGGTCTTAATTTTGGCAGCTGTTTATACGTTTACTTATTTAGAATATGCTTCCTTATTAGCATTTTTTTAAAATTAGTTTTTCCCTTTTTTCTCCTTTTTATCTTTTTTTTTTTAATTTTCGCTTTTATTTTATTCATTTATCCATCCATTTATTTACGTTTTCCCCCCCTTTAAACCCAGTTTCTAACCGAGGCCCGGGCTACAACTCGTCGGAGCGGATGACGTGGAAGAGCGTGACGTTGTACAGAATCTGGTGCCCGTTGTTCCAGGCGTAGAGAGCCCGATCCTTGGGGTTGTAGTCCAACATGGAGATGTGGGAATACTTGTTCTGGAAGGGGATGTCGATGTACTCGTAGGTGGAGGCGTTGGTCTGGTAGGCGTAGTGCACCTTGGTGCCTCCCGAGTAGCCGTTGGTGACGTAGAGCGTGCCGCAGATGATGAAGGCCTCGCCGGCGCTGCGTTTCGGGTAGCTGGTGTTCCACGTCTGCAGGCTCTGCAGGGTGTTGGGGTCCAGCTTGCTGATGACGATGTTCCCCGCGTTCTGGTTGGTGGCGTAGACGGCCCAGAGCCCGTTCTCGTCCACCATCAGGTCGATGTCCGAGTGGCCGCCCCAGGCGTAGTGGTACATGTTGTTGTAGCCGGCGTAGTCCAGGCTGCGCGTCTTGAGGATGGTCTCGGTCTTCAAGTCGAACCTGATGATGATGTGGCTTTGGTATTTGTTGAAGTAGATGGAGCCGTTGTAGACCACCTGGCCCGTGCCCGACCACGGGTGGGGCAGGCGGTGGGAGGTGAAGTTGTCGGTGTTCATGAAGTCCGCCATGGATTTGTACTCGCGGACGAAGCGGTTGTTGTGGTAGCTGTCCATGTACCAAACCTGTGTGAACACAAACGTGGAGGGGTGAGGGGTTGTAGAGATGTATCTGTGTGATTTAGGCCAATCCTTCTACCAGCCAAACCCTAAGAGATCTTATCAAACCACCTGCGGTTTGGTTATCAGAACCCTCAGGGATTCGTCAAGGCTACTGAGAAAAACAGGGCTAAAATAAGAGGAGCCTGAGAAAGTGACCACCAAGAAGGCAAAACCTAAATAAAGGAGGCACAGAGTGATGATGGACTCTGGCCAATCGGGTGTCCTGAAGGATGTGTGCTCTCCATGTGGACAAGGCAAGGGAATCAATCAAATGATGGGTGAACTCGTGAACAAGCAGCTTAGAGAGTGTGTCCATAGCTTAAACAATAATTTGGCTTCTGCTCAGTCATGTTGGTTGGTCCTCCAGATGTCCTGATCTCATCAGGAATAGCATCAGGAACTGGGCTGGGAGAGAAACCCAAAGCCAGGAATGGTGGAACCGTCATAAAATGGTTTGGGATGGAGTTTAAAACTCATCCCTGCCAAGGCCACCTTCCACCAGGCCAGGCTGCTCCAAATCCCGTCCAATCTGGCCTCGAACTCAGCCAACATCTGTCACCTACATCCAGAAAAATAACCCCGATCTCTGGACCCCCCCAAATCAGCCAAGAAATCAAGGGAACAGCAAAGCCTTCCCTGGGGGATAACCTGCTGTGTCCTTGGTTTGGGTGCTCCCCTGGGAATGCTGCGTGCCTGGCACCACCCTCCCTCCCTCCTCGAGGGCAATTAGCAGCTTTTCCCTGCCTAAAGCCAGCATTTTCTGTCGCTGCTGCTGCTTTGGCTTCCCGCGGTAGCACTCAGTAAATTACAGCAGCTGCTGTGCACAACTCCATTAATTTGGAATGCGGGAGCGAGGGATGCAATCACTCATTGTCAGGCAAATTCAGGCAAAAAGTCCATATTGGTTTAAAACCCATACACTGCCGCATCGAGAGCTTAGAGCGAGGCTGCTGAAATATAAGAGACAAAGACATCTAAATCTTGCTCTGGGTAGATTGGGGAGAGATTTTCGATCATCATTTAAGTGCCAGTTCACTGGGGACACTGTCTAGACTCCTTAAAAAAAAATAAAAAAGGGGGAAAAAAAGCGCTTTTGTTATATGAAACCAATTCCGAGGCAAATGACCAAGCTGTGCAGTTAATATCCACAAGAAATATCCAGCCAGCCACTGACATTCTGGATGCAGTTGCTGCCTGAAAATGAGAGAGCTGCTTTCTCTGAGAGCCATTTAGGAAGGAGAAAAGGTAAATTTAGGAAGGAGAAAAAGTAAATTTAGGAAGGAGAAAAAGTAAATTTAGGAAGGAGAAAAGGTAAATTTAGCGAGAGGGAAGCCTTTAAGGCTGCAGATTTGGATGATGGAGTGCAGATTTCATTCTGCAAACCCCGTGTGAAATGTGACAGCTCTGTGCCTGGAGTGTGATCATCAGTCTTTGGGAAGGGCAGCCCAACATTTGGCTGCTGCCTCTGGGAAGTCAGCTGGGGTCTCCAAAATCTTTGGAGGGAATTTCAGCCTCCTGGAATTTCCTCCCTGGAAAGCCAGCAGAGGTGGGGGATGAACGGGTGGTGAATGGCTCTGACCCTCAGCCCCAAACCTTGGTGGGCTTGGGGGTGGCTGCAAAAACACCAGAGAACACCCAGGGCTGGGAATGAAACTTCCAGCTGAACCAATTTGGGAAATTATAGGGGAAAAATATCCAAAACACGGCTCTCTCTTGGCTGCTCCCATTTCATTATCTGCTATTAAAAATTCAACGTGCAAATGTGTTCTGCTCGGTTTTTAAAGCCCAGCAGAGCCCTGTGTCACCATGCTGGGGCTGCAGGACCCAACAGCATTCCACATTTCCAGCATTTCCATTCTGGAAAAGCAGAGATTGATGGAGGAACGATATCCCACGGCAGCAGCTGGCTCTGAGCGAGCTCCTCCTGTCCACACACAGCAATCCCAGCTCTCAGCATCCACCTGCTGCTCCCACAGGGCTCACAGATCTCCCCCAGCTGTGTTCCACGGTTTCATGACATGAACAGATGATCACACCAACACCAAACCCCTCCTGGGGCTGGGGGGCAGGAGCTGGGGATGATGGGCTGCCCATCCTCACCTCCCCACTCTGCTGAGCAGCCAGTGAAGTTTCACTTAATGGTGTGTTCCTAATAAAATTCCCAGCAGGTTTTATATATTAAATACACAGAGAGGCTTGGGGAGCTCCAGCTCCAGTTTGCAGGCTAGTTGTACAATGAAAATACACTACAGAAAAAGACACGACTAAAAAAAAAAATATCAAAAAATAGCAGTTTGAGGCAAAACTCTCCGAAGACACGGGAGGATCTTTAGCATCTAAACCACCAGCTTCAGCTGCAAATTGCCTCAGTGCCGAGGGAAGCAGCAAACACAGCCTGAAGAGGACAATTCTGTCCCCTCTCTTGAGCAGAACGAGAGGTGATGTGGGTAAAAACCTCCCCTTCTCACCTCTACGCAGGGTTTTATTTGGGCTGGAGGTGAAATTTTGCTTAATAACTGTAAAACTCTGGAGGTGTTGAACTGGGGAACCAGTGCCAACCAGTTGGCTGCTGGAGGGAAAGAGCCTGACAACTCAAGTCACCTTCAAAGGAACCACCCAGGGGTGACTTCTCCAGAGCATCCCTTGTCCTCTCTTAGCTGCAGAGCTGATGCCAGGGCACAGATCCCAAAATAGGTGCCCTGATCCAGCCCTGGCTGGTGCCTTGATCCTTTGAAGGATGCTGCATGCAGGAGGGAATTACAGGCAGCCGAGCTTTGTGCTTTTTGTTTTGTTTTGCCGCCTGCAAATCCTCGGCAAACACTCGAGATGTTTTCCATTCCATCAGTCATGGGGAGCTGGGATTGATTTTCAGCCAGTTATTGGCCTCCTACCTCCTTGGGATCAAAATTGAATGGTCGGAATGGGGAAAAAGAAAAGGAAAAAAAAAGGCCAAAACAAAGCAAAACAAATCTCTCTGGCTGCAGTCAGTTAATTCCTGACAACAATGAAGGTGGAGGACGGAGGGTAAATGCAGGCAGATGACATTATCAGAGGGGCTGGCAGCACAAGAGCAGCACGACCACGGGTCCCTCTGCTCAGCCCCAGCTCCCTCCTGGCTGCCAAACTGATTAGAAACCCAGTTTTTTGGGGTGGTTTTTTTTTTTGCCACTCAGACCTCGTGGTGACAATTCTGGGCTCATGGACCTTCATCAGTGCAAGGAGTTTCACCTGCCCAGGAAAGGGAGCAGTGAGCTCTGCTCAGCCTCTCCTCATCCTCCCTCCCTGGGGGATGCTCAGCCCCCTCCTGCTGCCAGCAGATCCCTGTGGGATGAATGAGGACATTCCCCAGGTTTCCCAGGGCACAATCCGAGCTGTGAGGAACATTCTCCGTGCTCAGCCACGCTGCTGGGACGCGGGGACGATGCTGTCGCACTGCTCTTACCTTGTTTTCTCCCTCAGGAGCCAGAGGATCCGTCATCCACGATCCAAAGCGGGAGCCCGAGGTTTTAATTGTGATCGGGTCGCTTATTCCCGTCAGCTTCCCACAGGCTGGAAAAGAGGGGAAGGCTGGTGAACACCACGGCCCCAGACCCACCCCGCTGCTCCCTGCCCACCCCTCGAGGGTCGGATTAATTACGGGGAATTAGGCCAGGAACAAGCGTGGGATGCTTTTGTTTGTTGCACACCTCCGAATGACAATTGTCCTTATCGCTGAGAAAAGGAGCTTTGCTGGGGATGTCACAGAACCGAGAATGAGAGCAGCAGCCGGCTGGAGGAAGGAGCTGAAGGGCTGCTCTGATCCAGAGGCTGCAGCCAGGATAAAAAAGCAGCCGTGGCTATTCCAGCCTTGCTCGAAACCTGCGTTTGTTACGGGTGATGCAAAGGAGGAAAAAAAAAAAAAAAGAGGAAGGTGGAAAACGGCACACGGTGTGAATGTCCTCCCTGCAAACATCATTGACCAGCCGCTTTCCCTGTTCTGGGACAGGAACCCAACAGCAGCAGGATGGAGGTGGGAGCATCCCGAGGATCCCTCAGGAGCTGGTCCAGGAATCCTGCCCAGCCCAGCCTCACCAGCACAGGGATGGATGGGCACGGGCACAGCACCTGAGGCACCCTTGGGTGCTGCAAACCTGCTGGATTCAGGGAGCCACTGCAGCCCCTCTCTGGGGTTCCAAGCCTGAAACACGAGGGGAAGGAGCAGAACCTCTCCTCCAGCTCATTTCCCACCCCTGGCTCTGTCCCAGCCCCTCTCTGGGGCTGTCCATGGATTTGGGATGCTGCAGCCTCAGCACAGATCCAAGATCCTTCCCCCAGTAATTTCCCCAAGTCCCAGCAAAGCTGCTGCTCTGCTTCCCTGCCTCACCAACACTTTAACGTGTGTGCAGTGAGCAGTGACAGGACAGGAGGTGAAGATGCCTCGGGAGGGATTTGGGCTGGTGGGGGATGTCCTGTTGGGCAGGGAGAGCTCATTTAAACCCCAGACACATCCAGGGCACAGGCAACCGAGGACAGCCACCACCTGATGGTCAGGAGGCGTTTCCTGAGTTCTCCTTTTTGATGTGGGAGCCCCTGGCAGGCTGGGGAAGGGGAAGGTGGGGTGGAGGAGCTGCTCTGGGTGCTGCATTGGAGCTGCACTGCAGTGCCTGCTCAGGTACCCAGGGCTGGGCTGCAGGTGGGAGCCCCTGCAGGTGCTGCTGGAGCACAGGAAGAGCTCTGCCAGCTCAGGACAAGGTCAGACTGCTCCAAATCACCGAGGAAAAAAAAAATCCTGGGATGGTTTGTTATTAGGGACCATCAGAGGTCGTTTAGTCCAGCCCCCTGCAATGATCTTCAGCCAGATCAGGTTGCTCAGAGCTCTGTCCAACCTGACCTTCATAGAATCATAGATTTGACACCCTGAGTACTTCCAGAACTCTGCAGGCTCTCTCAGCTGCCTCTCTCCTTGGCCTGTCCTCACCTGCATTTTAATTCCTGACCAGACACATCCACCTGCCTCAGCTCGGAGCTGTAGCCAAAGGGATGCCCTGAGCCCAGAGCAGAAAACATAAAATATTTGTGATGTGCACCAGCAGAACATGACCAAGGGCACCACCAGTGCTCCCACAGCCTCCAGACCCAGGCAGATAAAGAGAGATGCCCCCAAAAAGCAGAGCTCTCCTGGGACACAAGGCACAGGAATTCACCCTCCTGCCCGCTGCACTCCAACCCCCTCAGCTCAGAGGGACAGCAAAGTGCTGGAAAAGACATGCAATGGGTTAAAAAGAACAAATTTTAATGTCTTGCAGGGGTCCAGCCTTCCCCTAATCCCGGATCTGCTCAGTGCTGCCTTCCATTATCACAGCCCTACATCGCTGTCACTTTATCTCTTCCTCCCTTTTCCCTGGAGAGGAGCGTGGTATAAAAGCTCATTGATTTAAGAAAAAACAGTTAAAAAGAAGAAAAAAAAAAGAGGCAGCAGCAGCTGATAAGGGTAAAGCAGTGTTGTTTGCACCATCTCCTACACGTTTAGCTAGAGGCACACTCAGCCATGCAGGAGGGTTGTTCTCACCCAGGGCAGTGTGTTGTGTTCTCTCTCCTGCTGTAAACCCACCCCAGGCTGCTGGGGGGAATTGGACACGGGTTCTTGAGGATCCTGAGTTAGCTCTGCTGGGTTTGCCAGCCCCTGGATCCTCACCCACCTGAGGAGAGGCACACCACACTCGGAATATCAGCAGCTGAGCCTTTTGTAAAGCCCCACTCCCACTGGGATGGCAGGAGGATGGGATGATCTGGGAATTCCAGGTCACTCAGGGACAATTGTGCTACAGGTGCTCAGCCAGGAGGCCAGGATAGGGGAAACTTGTGAGGAGCAAAGTTTAGAGCCTCACAGAGGAGCTGCTTTCACTCCTCTTTGCCCAGGGACATTCAGCTCCTTTTTCCTGGACACAAATCAGCCTCTTCCCGAGGGTCCCTCCATCCACCCTGCCATGAACTGCATCCCCACACAGCCCCTTCCTCCAGCTGCACCAGGAATTTTCCAGCAGGACCGGGTGAAACCCAGCATTCCCCTCCTCCCAGGATGCCAACACCTCCGCTCCAGCTCTCAGATCCTGCCCACAAGCCCTGCTTGGCAGCTCCCAGCAGCTCCTCCACCAACGCACAGCCACCAGCTCCTTCTGCGCTCTGCTGCTCCAGCCGGGATCTTTCCCTGCTCCAGCTCCCCAGGAAGCCAAGGATTGATCCCCCCATCCCAATCCCAGCCCTCACAGCAGCTGAGCAGGGCCTGGATCTGGTTTCTGTTGCCTGGTTGGGAATATCCCATCCCAAAACCATCAGGGATGGGGCTCCATCCCCATTCCCACATCAGGGATTTTTCCCAAGGAAACCTTGTCCTGCCTGAGTTAAATTCCCCCTCGATCCAAGGAGTGACAACCCCTGCAGTTCCTCTCAGGAAAGGCTGAAATCCCTGTGTAAATAGAGATCTTTGGGAGTGTAAACAGGAGCACAGATTGCAGCTGCCAGTATCGATTTCTTTTTTTTCTCTCCCCCTCCACACACATGCCAGGGTCAGGAAGTGTTTTCACTATTGATCCATCAATAATGCTTAGGAAACCCAAAATGCAAACCAGGACCTTGGCTAAGGGAAAGGCTGTCAAGGCTCAGAGCTCCCTGGGAGAGGGGAATTGGGTGGGAATGTGGCACATCCCTCCCCTCCCCTTGGCCTGTGCTTGTTGCAGCAGCTCCCTGAGCCTGTTTGGGGCACTCACACTCCCGGGGAGCAGCAAATCCCAGCTAAAACCTTCTCCTTAAGACATCAGTGAGCCCAACCGACAGAAAACCTGCAGCAAAGTGAAATCCTCAGCAATCAGGGCCTCATTGTGTGGCAGCAAAGCATTTGTAAGGCTGTTATCTGAATTTAACTCAATTAACAACCATTTCCAGTGGTTTACACCAGAGAGATACACAACATTGGAAATTCAATCCGTGCTGTTGCCTTTAAGTGACCAAATAAATCACCCTCCTCAGTGAGAAGCAAATCCTCTGGGATGAACCTTTGGGAAGCACAGAATCCATCTCTGTGAGCACCCAGGGCTGCTGCAAAAGAGCTGCCCTGACCCCAGAGAGAGAGCAAGGGTAAGAAGAAGCCCAAAAGCCCAGCTAAAGACTCAGAAAGATTTTAAAAGCACCCAAAAGTTTCTAGACAAGGTTACCTATAAGGGGTCAGCATCCCTACCTGCCTCATTCTTACCTGGGTTACTGCTCCCAGCTGGACCTGAGCACGAGGGGATGGAATGAGCAGAAAGGGTTAATGGTCCAAGAGCAAATTCTATTTTTTTTGGAGCCCCGAATGGTTTGGGAGCTGCTCCTTAAAGCCTGCCCAGGGTCATGGGAGGATTGTCCCAGCTGCCCTGGTTGGAGAGGGGCTGGGGGTGGGGGCAGGATGGCTTTGTTTAAAGAATTGTCCCCAAGTTTAAATTCTCAAATCCCTGCTCCTGCTGCTGGTGACCAACAGCTCCTCCTCATCCTCAAGGGATGGGCTGAAGGCTCTGGGTGCAGCAAGGGGATCCCTCCTTGGGCACCTTCTCCTCTGCCTTCAGCAGGGGAGGGGTGAGAGGATCCATCCTGAGGCCAGAGCTGCCCTTGCTGGGGATGTGGGGCTGCCAGGAGCTCTCTCTGTGTCCCTGGTCTGCTCCACCCTCCTGGGCCTTTCTTATCTTCCTTTCTTATCTGTTCATCCTTCCTTATCTGTTCATCCTTCCTTATCTCCCCACTGCACGGTGCCCACCTGATAAAGCTCCAGGTGATTCCAGCCCTGCTCATTCCTGTCCCCATCAGGCTTTCAGGGGGGAGTTCAAGAGGGTGAGGGCAAGGTCAGAACTTCCCTCCCTGTGACCCTCAGGGGGTGAGGGGAGGGACAACAGAAATGGGCAGAGAGCCCCAGCCTGCCCTGCTCTCAAACCAAACCTGGGGCACCAGTACTCCTTAATTAACGAGAAATCAAACTCCCATCTCTCTTGGCCAAGGGGGTTTTACCTGTCCCAAGGGTACCTTGGTGCCTGACTTGCTCAAATACTCTGAGCATCCGTATTTAAATGGGAATTTTACTCTCTGAGCGAGGTGGAGCCTACAAGGGATGTCCAAGGGACCAGAGGATGGAAATGCAGAGGGAATGGAGGGGAGGTGGCTGCTCACAGGGTGGAGGCATCCAGAAACAAGCAAAAGCATCCCCGGCAGCAGGGCCAAGAGAGAAACAAAGCGTTACCTTGCCAAGGATACAAAGTGCTCAGAGGAGATCTGATCTTCCACGGAGTTACCTGAGAGTGTAATTTCGTGTGTGCTACCGGAATGGACTGCAGAGCAGTTAATGTGTTTGGATTATCTAAATGGTGTGGCAAGAAAGTCAATAATGGAAGGAGAAATTAAATCAAAGCCGGAGCTGGCCCAACAAATGGTGCAGAGAGTCCTCGCAGCTGTGGAAGGCAGCGCCCTCCTCCTTCCCCCTGGGTTTGGGGTCACTCGTTGGGTTTGGCGACTGCTGAGCCTCCCCACAACAGCCCCACGAGTTCCAGTCAATCCAAACCCTCTGGATGAGGTTCGAGATGAATCCCTGGTGGTTTGACAGCAGCCTGATGGGAATGGCTCCCTGCTCCCTCGGGGAACGGGGCAGGGAGGATTCACAGCCCGCACAGGGGCAGGACCGCACACCGCGCCCCAGCTCCGCCATGCTCTGCTCCGGGGGGATCGGTAAGATGCAACAACACAAAGAAAAGGAAACCCAGGGAAACCGAGGCACAGCCCCACACCCCCCACCACGAGCAGAGCCCTTTGCTGAGACGGGCCAGGTCCGGGGATGCAGAAGCCAAAGGGGTGCAAGCGTTGGCTTTGCATAAGCGCGAGGTGTCACTTATGCAAGCGCCGCCCGCACGCCCGCTCCGGGGAATGGGGACGGGGGAAGGATCCTGAAGCGCTCGCACCACCAGCAGCGTCGCTCCTGCCAGCAATCCCGGGCAGGACTGCTGCCAGGAGGAACGCTCCTAGCGGAGGAACCCTTGGCAGGATCGCCCCTGGCTGTGTGGAGCTCATCCCTCGCGGCCGGGCGCGGCACCAGATGTCCAGCGGGGCATCTCTGCCTCCGGCCGGGATGCGTGCGTTGGCACCGGCGGCGCCGGAGCCAAGGGCCGCCGCCGTGGCGGTTCTGAGCCTACCTAATTTTTGCATGCATGCACGAAGCCTTTCTTCAAGATTTGACACTCTGTTCTGAAGCTCTTCGTAGTCATAGGCGCCAATCTCCTCCTGGAGTTCGTTTAGAACTGACGTCAGATTCTGGACCTCCTCTTTAAACTGCAATACCAATTTGGCATCGGCTTTGTACTCTTCCAACACTGGTATCAAAGGCCTAAGTTCCTCCATTTTCGCTTTTATTGCCTGCAAGGTTAAAATAAGCTCGGTTCAGTGCTATGCGTGCAAAAATCTGCAACACTCTGCCTTGACCTGGGTGCTTCCTATGGGAGCGAAATGTTCACATATCCCACAATTATTAGCATTAAAATTAGCTCAATTATGATTTTTTTTTTTTTTTTTTTTTGGTCCGAATGATGTCTTGGCAAGAACATATTAAACAGGCTGCAGAACACCAAAATATTTGGGAAAGGCCTTTATTTGTCATTTTTAGAATGCAACATCTTAGGGTTACATGCTTCAGATCACATACACAAAGAGTTGTTGTTGTTGTTCTTTTTTTTTCTTTTTTTTTCTTTTCCAAAAAATAAAAGAAAATAAGATATATATATGCATTGACAAGGGTTTCAAACTATTCATGAAATGCATCTACAATTGCATGCAAAGGAAGATCTCGGTTGTGTGGTTCAAGGTTCCTTAGTGAGATATGGTGCTAATTTGGAAAATAATCAAAAAAAAAAAAAAA
>VWYP01008560.1:97237-111388 GCA_013400435.1 Pycnonotus jocosus | reverse complement strand
TTGGAAAATAATCAAAAAAAAAAAAAAATAAAATCAATGCATGGTGCAAAATGCTCTGTGGCCCTCTTTTCATGGTTACATGGGAGTGAACTGCTTCTTCAGTCACTGCAGCATTGAAAAAACTTGCTTTTTAGTTAGCCCTGTAAGCAAGAAAATGAAATACTGTTGAGGATCTAGCTCACTAACCTGCCTTATATAGATAGCCATTCATAGACAAATATTCTTACATGGCACTAAAGAGAGAGAAAAAGGAAAAAAAAACCCCAACACGAGAGCTGCAAAGCACTCACAGTTTAATGCTGGCATTAGCAGGAACAAAATGCTGTGGCTGTTCTTTCAAATGCTGCTTTGGCAGCAAATTAGGCAAAAAATTCCTCACTGGTTTCAAGCGAGAAAAATAAAATTCATTATAGGATGGATTGTGTAGAAATTAATTTTTTTCTTTTTTTAAATCTTTTTTTGTTTGTTTTTTGTTTTCTTTTTCTCATTTAAAGGCTCAGAATGCAGCATTTTGTTGCAGATGCTTTGCTCCAGCAGCTAATGAGTATAGACATTAATATGCATGCACCTACCCGTTAATGAAGCGTGTTAGAACACCCAAAAAATCCCTGGTGCTGCTCAAATTACAGTGGCCAAGCTCCCAGCACCCAGGGCTGTGACATCTGCCTGTGTCCTGAAGCTTTTTTTGGGGCTGAACAGGATCAGGAATTCCTCCTCAGCCTCTTTCCCATCCATCCCCTCCTATTTTTTTTCCCTCCTGCGCTTTGCATATGGGGAATGCTTTAATTTTATTTCATTTAAAGTTCCCTGGCAGGCAATGGGGAGGGTTGAACTCATCAGAATGGTGATGAGGGTGGAGGGCAACCCCAATAATAACTGAAATAAAGAAATAATTAAATAAAAGGAACTCATGCTCAAGTCTTTCCATCCAGACTGCAGAGCTAAATTTAGGGTCCTGCAGTAACTGGAGATGGGGAGCGGAGGAGGTGGAGTTGGTGAAAAGTTTTAAGAACCATCTTCCCAGCTTTTTATGAGGTAATCGTGGTATTTCAGTATTTAGCATTAAAAAAAAAATCTGCCTTAAAATTCCAGCCAGTTGCCTGCAAATGAGAGTGGGAATCAGCTGGGGAGGCTGATCAGAAAAGTCCCCAGATTCCACCAGAAATCTTTTTTTCCCTTTGATTTTTCACATCTATTAACCCGCAGCACGGCTGAAATTGAAGGTCCCAGCATCGCTCTGAGCACCTTTTTGGCAATTTCATCCATCCCCAAGCAGCTTCCTGAGGGTTTGGCCACTGCTCCTGGTGCCAGCTGCATTCCAGAGGCTGCAGCTCCACTCCCCCTCTGCCCCTCAGCACCACACAAAACCCATCAGCAGGTGCTGCCTCTGCTGCCAACACCCCCAAATTGGACAAAATCCTGCAGATGTGCAGTTTGCCAGCCTGAGGACTGCTGTAATAATTGTATTTTTGTTTTTTTTGGGGGGGGCAGAGGGGTGATGTTTGATTGATGAACTCCTTTCTGCAGCCACCCCCAGGGGAGAGGTGGTTTGGTGATTGCCCACTGTGGTTTGCCACCAGCTGCAGGAATGGAAAGGGAGCCCCAGGCCCTGGGTTTTCCCCAAAAAATGGGTGCTGGGCATGGCATGGAGAAGGTGCCTGGCCACAGAGGGGAACCCACCTCACCCTGAGCTCACCCAGGGCTCACCCAGAGCTCACCCAGGGCTCACCCAGAGCTCGGGTGTCTCCCTGCAGACCCCCCTGATGGATTCACCCCACACTGCCCTATTTAGGGCACCCAGGCAGGGTTGGGAATATGGAGATTTGTGCTTTTACCCTATTAAAAGAGGAGGATGTGAGGCCACAGCCTGGATCTGGCTGTGCTTTGGGCAGGAAGGACCCCACAGCTGGTGCCCTGATGGCAACCAGGGCCACGGTGCCGTGCCCACCCCGAAAATTCCCTGGCCACAGCTCCCCCGTAGCAGCTTGGAAATCAGACCTACCTTAAACTGCCTTGCCAGGTGCTGCTTGTGGCTTTCTTCCACTTGCTTAAATTTGGATTCCAGTCCCCTCATCTGGTTCTCCATCTTCTCCACGTACTGTAGGTCTCTCTGAGTCCTCCTGTCCAACACCTCTATCGACTGGGACATGTTTTGCACCTGTCAAACAAGAAAGGGCTCATTAAGAAGGTGCTGCCAGCCCCCCCTGGCATCCCAGAGCTGACCTTTTCCACAGCTCAGCACAGCTAAAGGGCAATCAGCCCATGCATTATTTACTGCTCCATCAACAGCACCTCCCTGATTGCGACCCCGTGCTCTAAAACACACCAAAAACGGGGCTGTAAACGATTTTTTTTTTCTCTTTTCTGCTGCGCTGCAGAGGAGGATTCAGCAATCTGACATGGAAATGAGGGGTGGAGGTGAGGTGAAAATGCATTATTCGGGCTGGCCCCTGTGCCAGGCACAGAGAGGGAGGGCTCGGGAGGTGACAGCAGCACACCTGGCTGGGAGCAAAAGGTGCCTGCTTCCATCTCCTCATGACCTCAAACCCTGCCAGCAGAACTTCATTACCCACCCAGCCCGCTCAGACAGCGCCTCCCACACCCAACCCAGGGCAGGCAGAGCCTCCTGGAGCCGGGAAGCACCGGGACAGGGTTGGTACCCCAGGGGTGCCCTCCTGCCCGGGATGTTCCGCTCCTGGAGCCGAGCCGTGCCGCATCCCCGCTCCCAGCCCATCTGGCCTCGCCAGGGGAATGATGCAAGGAGCTTTGGCTGGGCTCACAGTGACAAAACGAGCTGGAGGTGTGAGGAGGGGAGGGAAACGCCAGCGAGGCTGACCTGGATTTTGAAGGTTGGCCGCCATCTGATTTATTAAGATGTTCCCTCCTGTTTTCCAGGCTGGGAGGAGAAGGGAGGAAGGGAGCTCTGACGTCAGCTCCTCTTGAGCACTGAGCCATATTTAAGGGCTCTGCAGAGGGGCCGGACGTGGCTGTCCCACGGTGGGGACGTGACGGGGCTCAGCCCACGGGTGCTGCTCCTGCCACCGCCGCGATGACGTCCGTGGGGAAGGTGAATCAGGCATCCAGCCTGCTGCTGCTGCTGCTGCTGCTGCGTCAGGGCCTGGCTCCAGAGCCAGCCTGGAGCAGCTCCCAGCCTGCTCAGCTGAGGGTGGCTGAGCCAAACCCCAGCGGGAGCCAGCCCTGTCCCCACGGATCCTCTCCCCGGGTGCCACCTCCCCTCCCTCTGTGTGCTCACTGCAGCCGAGGCTGGCACAGGGAGGGAAGGAGAGGTGCAAGTGCCACATTTCCTCTGGCAAATCCCACTGATGCCTTAGGTTGTATCTTTCCTGTTTTTCATGTTCTGTGCTGCCCAGGGGTGCAGCTCTGAGCTCACAGTCAGGCTCACTCAGCTCCGCACACAGCATGGACACAAAACAAATCCTTTTCCTGCTGCACACCAAGGACAACTTTCAGCCCCAAAGCACAACCAAGGGTGGCTGAAGGGAGGAACAAGAAGGATGGGACCTGACAGCCTGGAGCTGCAATGGGACAATTCAACCCCAAAATGCAAATGGACCAAAACTCATAAAAATGTGAGACCTCGTGACTGCTCAACCATTTGGTGCCCATTTTGTGTCCACCTTGGGTGTAGCCCTGCCCAGGCTCCTGTCCTTCCCAAGGTGGATCCTTAAAGGCCTTTCAATAAATATCTGCTTTATTCTCTTAGCTCTGTCCAGTCTCTGTTTCATCACCACTGCAGGGAGCTGAGACTTACCTGGGGTGACACAGCAGGACCCCTGTGCCAGGCAAATGCCAACCATGGGAGCTCCAGCTCGGAAAAACCATCCCAGTGCCTGCTGCTCCTGCAGGATGGCACCAAAACTATTGCAGGGATCTGTTAGAAATGGATGGGTGACCTGCATGGCAAAGGCCAGCAGGCTTTGGAGTGTTCTGTACAGCTGCTCCGGGGGCTGGAGCGTTCCTCAGCAAAGGTGAAGCTTTTTTTGCAGTCTCTGAGCGTCAGAGATGAACCAGCATCACCCTGACCCCTCCTCCAGGACCTGCTCAGGGAGGTGTGAGGAGCGGGGAAGCGCAGAACAAGGTTTGGAGGAGAAAAGAGCAAAGCTGAGCTCAGCCCAGAGCCTGGTCAGCTCCTATTAAGCTGTGCCTCCCGCAGGGAATGCGAGCTCTCAGCGGGTGTTAATGCACCTGGGCTGGATGTGGAGGAGTTTGAAGACCTCTCTGTGCCCTGAGGCAGGAGAAGGGAAGCCTTAGACAAGCGTGGCTGGGCTGCCAAGCTGCTTTAATTCCAGTTATCCAGCCTGTCCTTCGAGTGGAGCACAGAATTGTTCCAAGGAGCAGAGAGAGGGATGGATGACTTGCAGGGCTCATGCAAAATTAATCCCATTTATTCCACCAGTGCCTAACCCCAGCTGCAAACAATCAGAAAAGAGCTTTTCTGCAATGCCAGACCAACATCTGAATCTGCTGAGTGAGATTTTGGGGGGGCTCCTTCTCAGCTGGTGGGAAGGGAGAGTCACACTCTGCTCCCAGAGCATCTCCCTCAGGCTGCTGCCCTCAAAACACCCCTGGAAACGTTTCTGCTCCTCCCTGAAGCAGAGGAAAAACAACCTCCTCACGTGCCTCTGCACAGAGGAGCCTAAAATTAGCTGCTGTGCTATTCTGGGGTGGGTTCTACCAGCCCACAGCGGGTATTTGGAGCTCGGGTTGTTTTCCACCAGGCGAGATCCGGGCCAGGTTTGTGGGGAAGGAGCCTGAGATCCCTGAGAGCCCCCGAGTGCTCCAGCGGCTGAGGAGCTGCTCGTTTCCCCTCATTAGCATATTATGCCCTTGATCCAGCAAAGCGCTTTGGCACATGATTAGGTTTCAATGAGCCTGCTGGAGCTCGGGCTGAGGCAAGCACAGAAGTGCTCTAATGAACTCGGGCCCAAGGCTAGCGCCTCCTAAATTCCCTCAGCTCCATCCATCAGCTGCAGCCCTCAAACATCGCCTGCAAAGGCTTTTTGGGTTGGTTTGTTTTTTTTTTTTTTTTGCCTCCTCTCCAAGCCTGAAACCTCATTTTCACCAAGATAATGTGAGACAGGTACCTGTGGCTGTCTGGGGAAAAAAAAGAGTTATTTTTAGCAGCTGAAATAGGAAATTAATACAAATGAAGCTTCCAGTGGTGCTCTTGTCATCCTGTTTGACGAGTTGATTCACAATTAAACCTGACCAACGGGGAGTCAGGGCTGGCCTGATGACCTCAGGGAGGTTTGTAAGGTCAAATTCACGTTTTAAGCCCTGCTCAAGCTTCCCTGTGGATCAGCCTTTCAGGCCAGCTCCAAAAGGGCTGCTCTGAGCCCAGCTCTGGGGTGAACCTTCAGCCTTGGGGTGAACCTTCAGCCTTGGGGAGCTGCACAAACTGATGGAGCAACAGAAACAGGAATCTTGAGGGAGAATTTCAAGGTTTAAGGGAAAAATCAGCAGAGAGATGGACTCAGCTGATGGCTCAGGATATGAAAAGTTCATCTGATAAGGTTTGCAGGAGGCAGCGATGGCTGAGGTGTCACTGTCCCCCTGTCCACACCTGGGAGTGACCATCAGAGGAACAAAAAGAACTGTTAAATCTGGAAATCAGCACTGGCTGAGAGGAAGGACTGGCAGGAAACCAGGAATGGTTTCACCATCAGAGGAGGAAGCCATCCCCGATAACGGGGCCAGAACAAATAAATGAATGAATAAATAAATGAAAATCTGCTTGGGAGATCAAACACAATCTGATGATGAGCAGGGCTGAGGTGATGTCTTGGTTTGGGCGCAGTCCAAGGTCTGGACTCAGCACCTGCCACACGTAAGGCTGGAAGGACTCGGTGTGCCCCAGCCAAGGATGAGCTCAGACACCTCGAGTGTCAAAGCACGGGCTGAACACTCTGTGCTGCCCTCCCCTCCCCTCTGGAACCTGTCAGGGCTCCCAGCACTCATCCACAGCCACAGGAGCTGCAGTTCCTACAGAGATCCTCAATTCCAGCCACAGGAGCTGCAGTTCCTACAGAGATCCTCAATCCCAGCCACAGGAGCTGCAGTTCCTACACAGACCCTCATTTCCAGCCACAGGAGCTGCAGTTCCTACACAGATCCTCATTTCCAGCCACAGGAGCTGCAGTTCCTACACAGATCCTCAATTCCAGCCACAGGAGCTGCAGTTCCTACACAGATCCTCACCCCCATGAGCTGAGCATGGATGGATGGCAGCTCTGAACCTCAAAAAAATTCCAAAAGATTCTGTTTGGAGATTGATTTCCCCTGAAGGTGCTGTAATTGCTTTGTGTGCACACAAATGCAGCTGATGCCTTGCAACACCTCGTCATTTCCACGGGTGAATTCCACGCCTGCTCCTTGGAAAAATCCAAACACAATTACCTCCTAGACACATTCTGCTGCTTCCTCTGCTGGAGCTGCAATTTTTTTTTTTTTTTTCCCCCATCACAAAGCCAGGGTTGGAATGGCAGCTGAGGGAAGGAGTTTTCAGGATTGAAATCCTTCCTGGGAAGCTGGAAGCTCTGCTCTGTGGTTGTTTTCACCTCCAGGGATTATCAGTTCAGCCTCCATCAAGAGCAGGTGTCTGGCACCAAGAGCTCATCCCTTATTTTGGGTTTTTTTTTTCAGATAGGTTAGCGTGGGAGTGAGATGCAGCCAGATTAGCAGGCAGGTAACATCTCCCACAACACATGCCCAGAAATCCTGCTCCTCCCTCACTTTTTATCCATTGGCAGCCTGAGAGCTGCATTAAAAAAAAACAAAAACCAACAAAACAAAAAACCCCTGAGCACTTCCACCCTCCTGGTGTTATCCCAGCTCTGCCATTCCCAACTCCTGCCCATCAGCAGAGGGCATTGGGTCAAACCCTGATTGTTTAGAGCAGATGAAGAGTTCTGGGAACACTCCTGAGCTCTTCCCAAATCCTGCTGCCTCTCAGGAGCCAAATGCACCCCGGGGCTTTACGGCTGCGAGGGAGAAAAGCTCGGGTTGGGATTATTTTTAGCAGCCTCTGACAACTCAAAGAATTGTTTTAGGGCTGAATGTTTCCTGGCTGCCTTTATTGTCCTCAGCACACGGGGAAATCAGTTGAGTGGAGGTTTAATATTGTTAGAGGGAATTAATACAGCAGCTTCCCCCCCCCCAAAGCAGCAGGATGAAAATTCTTTTGTCATGCACGGCACAGGCCAATCTAGCATTAGGGGATGGGGTTTAATTATAAATCCAGCACAGGGGCCAGCTCATATTTGCCAGAGAGGAGCACAATTTCACATGAAACAGCATTACTTCACCGAAATCTATTATCTGGAAAATTTCTTGTTATTGGGGATGTTTCCCTAATGAGATCCTTTGATCTTTTTGGACAGCAGACTGTTAAAAACTAATCAAGAGGATGTCAACGTCAGGAAGGAAACCACCGGGTGTCATCTCCGTGCTACCTGCTGGTGACAGCTCGCAGGGTTTGGTTTGACCTTTTTAATGCCACCTTGCCTAGGAAAGCTTGGCTTTGGGCTTTGAATTCTCTCTCCTCTCCTGTTGCTGAGTCTGCTTTGAAACTGCTTGTGCCAACAGAATGAAAAAGGGGGATTTTTTTAAAAAAAAAAATTAATTTTTTTTTTTTTAGAGGTACGGTTCAATATTGGTGCTTTGATCTCAGCAGTTTTCCCTCTCAGGAAACGCTGAGGAGATTTCTCCTCCTGCCTGCAGCTGATTATTGGGAATAATCAACCGCTGGAAAAGCCAATCTACAGAAACTACAGCATGGAAAAGCCACCGCAAGGGCTCTTCCCTGGAAACCAAAGCTCATCTCAGGTTTTTTTCACCCCACCAAAGCAAACCAAACCCCTTTTGGCAGGAGGGGCCCAGAGTTACCTTTTCTAGGAGTTGTCTCAGCTGCTTTGTCCTGGCGTCACGCGAGCACATCGTCTGCTGAGGTGCCACCACTGTGCATATACAACGGCCCTCGCTGTCCTGGGCAGAGCTGTACACCTGCCAGCTTTCCTCTGGGTTGGTAGGCAACACCTAATTAACACAGGGAGAGCTGGGTTAATTAAACAGGGGAGGCCTGGCAGGGCTGCGGGAGGTGAAGGGGAATGAGCGCGGGGTGGACGTGGCACAGAGCGGAGCCCTGCTGGAGGCTCCTCCGGGGGCCCAGCTGGCAAAATGCACTTGGAATGCAAAAATATGGATTGGGGACGAATGAGAGGAGGGTCTGAAAAGGAGAGCAAGAGCTGAGAACGCGAAGGCACCGCAAGTGGGAGACACGGAAAGGCACCAACAGCGAGAATTCAGGAGCTGGACAGCGCTGAGCACATCGGGGCGGGGACCCCCCGCCCTGCTGAGGGGACAGAGAGCCTGGATTGTCCTGAACACCGCGACAGGGACGTGCCCGAGCCCCCAGGGCGGGCACAGCGTCCTGCCGAGGGCTGAGCACCGCTCCGTGCTCTGCAGAGCCCTCCCAGACCAGCCCTGCTGAGCGCACGGACACGGCGAGTTCTGCTTCCCCCTTTTCCCTGCCAGCTTCCCCGGGGATGAGGAGCTTCCCCACACGAGCAATTCCCTCCGTTCCAGGCAGGGAAAGGCCGGAGCCGAGCCCTGTGCAGAATTCCAGCAGGGATGGGAGGCACCAGCAGCGCCGGACACGCCAGGGAAGGGAGCCCAGCCCCAAACACGGCGCATTCCCCGGTGCCCCCCGTGCTCCCCAAACCTCTCCGGTTTTAATTTTCCTTTGATCTCACGGCATAAAGCATTATTTAATAATCCCAACCCAGCCTCGGAGGTGTCGCCGTGTCCCCAAACAGAGGGGAAAGGTTCTTTCCACGGCTTCAGCACGGAACAAATCACCCCGCAAATGCCCACGCCGACAGACGTGCCCAGGCAGAGGCACGATTGCATTCCCTGGCTAAAACAACCGGGAGGAAAAAAAAATAAAAAGAATAATAATAAATGGATCTCATAAACCCCGACAACGTGGAATAGAATTAAATAAAATCCCAGCTTCATTCACTCGGCAGCACAAGCGCTGCACGGAACACTCCGGGAGCAGCAGAGCTGCAATAGCGGGGCTCCGTCAGAAGGAAGGAGCGTGCAGCCTGCAGGAGAAAGGTGCCCGAATCTCCCTGCTCAGGGAGCGCGGACAGACAGACAGACAGACAGGCTGGAAGGATTTTCCCAGCCGTTCCCGAAGTGGGAAGCTCAGACAGCCCTCGAGCAGAGCAGGGGCAGGGCACGTCCAGCCCCACCGAGCGATTTCCCGGCTGCATCCCCAGCCCGGAGAGCGGGGAGCGGGGAGGGAGCGGAGCGGGGGAGCCCCCCGGGACCCGCACCCGCTCCCCCGTTGGCGTTTGCAGCGGCGACCGGGGAAACTTTGATCCCTTCGGCTGCAGGGACCATGCGGGGGGACAGCCGGGTCACCCCCAGCCACGAACGGAGGAGAGGAGGGGAGAGGGAGACGCTCCCTGCACCGCCACCCCCATCCTCTGCCTGCACCCTCAGCGCCCCATCCCCGCTCCTGCAGCACCGCGGGGACACTTTGAGCGATGTCCCCGAGCAGCGGCGACCCTGCCACGGGGCGAGGAGAGATGTGACAGCCTGGGGGACAGCCGGGCGGGGAGGGACTGGGCGGGATGCGGGGACGTTCCGGGATGCGGGGACGCTCCGAGAGGCTCCGGGATGCTCCGGGATGCTCCGGGATGCTCCGAGAAGCTCCGGGATGTTCCGGGATGCTCCGGGCAGCCCTCCCCGTGCCCCGTCTCCCCCCGCACTTACTCCCGTGCTGCGGTCCAAGGTGCCGCCCGTGGCCGCCGTGAGTTTGGTGGTGTTGAGCCCCACGAGGGAGGGCAGAGTCTGCGACATCCAGTTGGTGATCATGGCCATGGTGCTGAGGACGACTCCAATCTTGAGTAAAGGCACAGACATGTCTGCGGGGAGGGGCGGCAGGCACCCTTCATTCTGCACCGGCGCCGGGCTCCATGCCGCTGCCTTCGGGCTGCGCCAGCCGCCCCTCCGCCGCCGCCGCTCGCCGCCGGCCCATCGTCCTCCTCCTCCTCCTCCTCCTCTTCCTCCTCCGCCGCCCCACCCGGTGTGGTGTCCCCGGTGTGGCCGCGGTGCCCGCAGAAGGAGCGGAGCGGGGCTGGCTCCCTGCGCCCGCCGCCGCCGGGCGCGCCCCAGCCGGAGCCAGCGGCTGCAGGAGGCGGAACCGGGGCGGGACCGGCACCGGGAGAGGCGGGGAGAGCCCGAGCAGCCGGGGACACTGCGGTGGGCGAGGGAGGGACGGGGAGGGGACAGCGGGATGGAGGGGAGGGAGGGGAGGGAAGGTTTGGGGAGAAGAGAGTGGGAGGAGAGGTTCGGGGAAAGGGAGAGAGGGATGGATGGAAGGGGGAAGAGGTGCGGGGAGAAAAGGTTTGTGGAGGGAAGGTTTGGAGATGAAAGATCTCCTTGGGGTAAAAAGAAAAGGTTTGAGGAGGGAAGGGTTGGAGATGAAAGATCTCCTTGGGGTAAAAGGTCTGGGGAAGGAGGAGCGAAAGGGAGAAGAGGAGAAAAATTATGGGGAGGAAAGATTTGGGGACAGGGAAGTGGAGGGAAGGAGAGGAAAAAGATTTGGGGAGAAACGATTTGGGGAAAGGGGAGTGAAGAGAAGAAGAGAAGAAAAATTATGGAGAGAAAAGAATCGGGGAGAAGAATTGTTCAGAAAAGATTTGCAGAGAGAGGAAAGAATTGGAAAGAAGAGGTTTGGGGAGAAAGGAAAGAATTGGGGAGAGGGGGAGAGATTGAGCAGAGGCAAACAGGCGTGGGGAAGGGAAAGGTTTGGGGAGATGGAAGAAGATTTCGGGAGATAAATTGGGTGGGGGAGAGGAGTGAGGAGAGCTGGAAGATTGGGGAGGAGGTGAAAGGGAGTTTGGGGAGCAGGAAGGGATTTGGGGGAGGAGGTGGAAGGGATTTTCAGGAGCAGGAAGGGATTTGGGGGAGCAGGAAGGGATGTTGAGGGAGCAGGAAGGGATTTGGGGTGCAGGAAGGGATTTAATGAGCAGGAAGGGATTTGGGGGAGCAGGAAGGGATTTTAGGAGAAGCAGGAAGGGATTTGGGGGAGCAGGAAGGGATTTTGGGGGGTCGCGGCTCCCCCGCTGCGGCGCTGTGGCGCCCTCTGGCGGCTGCGGGCGGCGCTGCGGGCCGGGGTCGCTCGGTGGTCGCGGGGACCGAGCGGGGACAGCGGGGACAGAGCGGGGACAGAACGGGGACACAGAAGGGACACAGAGAAGCCGGAGCAATTCACCGCGGTGCCACCCGCAAGAGCCGCGCCCCTCCCGCACAGACCCGCGGGTTTGGGGAGCCCTGCGCGTCCCCTGATGTCGCCAGGTCGGAGCGGGCTGTCACATCACCCCCACATCACCCCCGGCTGTCACCTGGCCACCACAGCACCTCCTCAGCACCAAGAATGAGCCAAGGTTCCCCTCCAGCCCTGCCCGTCCCTGCTCCCGCCTCATTCCCAGCGCAGCCCTTCCCTGCCGAGGGGTGCAGAGGGCACACAGCCTGTCCCTGCTGCCAGCCTGCCGTGTCACCAGGGCTGTGACACCACTGAGCTGTCCCAAAGCCATCTGCAGAACCGAAATCTCCGACCAGCAGGTCTCCACAGTCCCTGCACAGCCTTCCGTAGAAGAACATTGGAATTAAGGCAGGAATGAAGGCCCCGCCCCTCTCCAGGGGACAGAGGTGACACCCTCTGCTCCATGGCACAGCCCCAACCTTGCCGTGGGTGCAGGAGAACCTCAACTGTCCCAAAACCTGGCCCTGGGAGCCACCACAATCCCACTGGAGTCTGATCAGACCCAAGCCTGACCCCCCAGAGCTGCTGTTCCAGGCGTGGATTCCTGGGGTTGGGGATTTATTGCCCCAAACCCTGACCCAGCAGTGCCTCCTCACACCCAGCAGAGCACAGGGAAGCAGCAAACCCTGAAATGCAATCCCGGCTGGGCTGGCCTGTCCCACCTCACCAGGAGCTTGGATGTGGCCCTGGATGTGGGATCATCCCAGCACAGCCAGGCTGGGCAGAGGGAGCAGCACCGGGACAGCACCAGGAGCACCAGGACAGGACCAGGACAGCACCAGGAGCACCAGGACAGCACCAGGACAGCACCAGGACAGCACCAGGACAGCACCAGGACAGCACCAGGACAGCACCAGGAGCACCAGGACAGGACCAGGAGCACCAGGAGCACCAGGACAGCACCAGGACAGCACCAGGACAGGTCCAGGACAGCACCAGGACAGCACCAGGACAGCCCCAGGACAGCCCAGAGGAGCTGTTCCTGCAGGGAGCTCTCTGGAATAAAGCATCTCCACCTTCAGCAGTTCCACCAGGTGGAGAAATGGAGGTGGGTTTGAGCAGGAGCGTTGGTGCCAGGCTGGATCCTGTCCCTGTCACAAACCCGTGGCACAGCAGGGCACTGCCAGCTGGTTTGTGCCAGGGTGCAGCAGCTGCAATCCCATCCCTGCCCTGGCTGCCCAGCACCTTCCATCCGTGTCACCCTTCCCAGCTCCAACCCAGCCGAGCTGCTGGAATCAGGCAGGGAACCCTGCTGCCCCCTGAATCCCACCCTGTCCTGATTTGGGAGGACACAAACTGCCTCAAATCCATGAAATCAGCTTCTCCCAGCCCAGAAAAAACTGAGAAACTAAAGGAGAAAGGCATCTGCATCCCATCCATGGCAAAACTGCTGCTGGGGGTGCAGGGTGGGGTCAGCACCCAGCAGCTGCTTCAGGCTGGGGGGGCAGCAACAGCTTCCTCAGACAAAAAAAAAACCCCAAAAAACCAAAAAAACCCCTTGGATGGCTTCCACCTTTCAGGAGGAATCCCAAGGCCCTGCTGTCCCAGGAGCTTCTGCTGTGGCAGCCCAGGCCTGGATTGCCTCTCTGATTTCCCATCAAATCCAACACCCCAGTGCTGCCCTTAAACCATCCCAGCCTTCACCTGGGAGCAGAGTTTGGCCATGAAGTTTCTCCCTCACGTTTTTCTGCCCCAGACACATTCACAGGAATCATTCCTTTGGGTATTTCAGCATTTCAATGGGGGTAAGAACTTCTCCTGTGCTTTTGTCCTGGATTCAGTGGGATAAAAATCCCTCCTGTGCCTTGCTCTGGATCCCACCTGGGCTAAAAGCTCATTTCCCAGCTGTGCATGCAGGTGATTCCATTTGTATTTAATTGATATTCCATTCATATTCCATCCATATTCCATCCATATTCCATTCATATTCCATTCATATTCCATCCATATTCCATCCATATTCCATCCATATTCCATTCATATTCCATCCACATTCCATCCCTATTCCATCCATATTCCATCCATATTCCCTGGCAATGATTAAAGCCCCTCCAAAGCACAGAAAGAGCAGCCATAGGTCCCTGCTAAAGATTCCCATTAATGGGAATTTTTTTTTTTTTCCCAGGGTTTGAGCCAGGGGGGAGGGAGGCAGAACTGCTCTGTTTCCCTGGAGAAAACTCCTTTATGTCACTTGAAAGAGGAGCTGCACCTGTAAAAATGGGGAGGAAAGAGAAATCCTGGGGGATTTTCTTTTTTTCCCTTTCTTTCCTGCTTTCAGTGTTTATGAAAGAATCAAAAGCAGCATTTTTGGAGATTTATTTTTTTCTTTTCATTGCTGCCAAGATTAAGGGAGTCGAGGAAAGACAACATCAAAATGTTCTTCCAGACCTTTTTTTAGAGAATTCTTGATTAATTAATAACCTGTCAGGAGCAGGGAGGGTCACAACCCTTCCCCAGGGCATGACCATGGGAGCTGAACCCACCCCAGAGGCTCCCAGGAGCTGCTGCTCCCCCTTTTTTAGGATTTTTTTAGGGTTATGAAGTTCCCAGGAGCTGCTGCTCCCCCTTTTTAGGATTTTTTTAGGGTTATGAGGCTCCCAGGAGCTGCTGCTCCCCCTTTTTTAGGATTTTTTTAGGGTTATGAGGCTCCCAGGAGCCGTCAGCAGAGGGCAAACAGCGGGCAAAGAACCGCAAAAGGAACAAAAAGATCCTTTTTGGGGGATTTTTTTAAGGTTTGGTTTGGTGGTTTGGTTTTGTTTTTTTTTTTTTGGTTTTTTTTGGGTTTTTTTTGTTTT
>VWYP01008560.1:76255-87956 GCA_013400435.1 Pycnonotus jocosus | reverse complement strand
GCCCAGAGCTGCCCAGAGCTGCCCAGAGCTGCCCAGAGCCCAGAGCCCAGAGCTGCCCAGAGCTGCCCAGAGCTGCCCAGAGCTGCCCAGAGCCCAGAGCCCAGAGCTGCCCAGAGCTGCCCCTCACTGCCTCCCTGCTCCTCCAGGAATGAGAGCAGAGGTTGTGTCCTGTGAAACTCTGGCTGTGGGATGGAGCAGAGCAGGGAAATCACATCTGCTTCCTCTCGCTGATGGATGGAGGGAGATGGAGGCCAGCACTTGGCTCGGCAGATCCTGCTGTGCTCTGGAGCAGCTGCCAGGGATGGACAGGGGAGGGCAGGGACAGACAGAGGACAGCAGAGAAGGGCAGGGACAGACAGGGGACTCCAGGGAAGGGCAGGGGATGGCAGGGGATAGCAGGGGACGGCAGGAGAGGGCAGAAACAGGCAGGGGACATCAGGGAATGGCAGGGGACGGCAGGGGATGTCAGGGGAGGGCAGGGGACATCAGGGGATGGCAGGGAATGGCAGGGGATGACAGGGGAGGGCAGGGGACATCAGATAATGGCAGGGGACATCAGGGGATGGCAGGGAAGGGCAGGGGACAGCAGGGGAGGGCAGGGGACAGCAGGGCACAGCAGGCAGCCCCTCCTCTGTGCTGGGAACCAAAGGCACCCGCAGAGCCTTGCCCTGCTCCTCACTCCTGCACCATCAGTGAGTCCAGATGGATTTTGCCTCCTCCTGGGGGCTCTGGCTCTCCTGATATTTCGATGGAATCCCTTCCAGGGCTGCCCAGCGCTGATCTGCTCTTCCAGACACACCCAAAGCATCGATTCCTCTGTCAGAAATGTGCCAGGGGTGTCAGACAGGAGGATTTGCTGCTCCTGGCAGCTCTCACCCCACACTTGGGGGGATGGTTTGGCACTCAGTCTGATCCTGGGGGGTGGGGAAATGCACCCCAGAGGGATTCAGAGCTTTGGGATCCCCCCCACTCCCAGCAGCCCATTCCATGCAGGCAGGCTCAGGGATGGACTGTGCTGAGCTCTCCTCCTGGGGGTGGTTTTCACCCCCAAAATCTTCCTGCCAGAGCCTCTGGTGCCTCAGCCCCTCCTGGGGTTGTCCCTGCTCACCTTGAGCACCCCAGGAGAGCCTCTGGCCATGCAGGGAGCACGGGAAAGTCACGGATTAGGAAAAGTCATGGATTAGGAAAAATCATGGATTAGCCAAGGCAGGAAGGTGACAACAGCCCCAGGTCCCAAAGAGGGTTGTTAGCAAGGAAGGGCCTGAGGCAGCTTTGCCTCATCCAGACCCTGAAAATCGGCAATTTCGGCTCATTTCAGGCGAATTCCATGGATTTATCTTCCCTTAAGACCCGACAAAGCCACTTCCATGCCATTTTCACCCAATCCCTCAGCACTGGGAATTCCAACTGCCCCCAAAGGGCAGAGGGGACAGGGAGGAAAAGCAAGGTCCAGACACAGATCTGAAAACACGGGAAGGTTTTTATTTTCAAGCCAACATCTCTCATTCTTTGCAGCTCTTCACCTCCCTGCTGGGGAGCGGGCTGAGGAGCCGACACTGCCAGACTTCAATCCATCCACAAAAGCTTCAGGGAGAACAGGTCAGGATCCAGGAGTGTGCACCAGGAATGGTGAAAGGAATAACTCGGGAAACGGGAGGGGCAGGAGGCAAAGAGCAGGAAAAAAACAGAATTAAAGGAGAGAGAAAAAGCCAAACCACAGCCAGGCTGGATTTTGTGAGGAGCTGTGTGTGTGTGCTGAACTGGAACAGAGCATGGTGAGGGGGATGGGGGGGTGTGACAGCCTTGGTGGCATCCAGCCTTGGTGACACCCAGCCTTGGTGACACCCAGCCTTGGTGACATCCAGCCTTGGGGATAATCCAGATTTGATGGGATCCAGATTTGGTGACACCCAGTCTTGGGGATAATCCAGCTTTGGTGACATCCAGTCTTCATGCCAACCAGATTTGGTGACATCAAGCATTTTTTGGCATCCAGCCTTGGTGACACCCAGCCTTGGTGACACCTAGCTTTGGTGACATCCAGTCTTCATGCCAACCAGATTTGGTGACATCAAGCATTTTTTGGCATCCAGCCTTGGTGACACCCAGCCTTGGTGACATCCAGCCTTGGGGATAATCCAGATTTGATGGGATCCAGATTTGGTGACACCCAGTCTTGGGGATAATCCAGCTTTGGTGACATCCAGTCTTCATGCCAACCAGATTTGGTGACATCAAGCATTTTTTGGCATCCAGCCTTGGTGACACCCAGCCTTGGTGACAATCAGATTTGGTGACACCCAGCTTTTTTTGGCATCCAGCTTGGCTGACATCCAGTTTTGGTGACACCCAGCCTTGGTGACACCTAGCTTTGGTGACATCCAGTCTTCATGCCAACCAGATGTGGTGACATCCAGCTATTTTTGGCATCCAGCCTTGGTGACATCCAGTTTTGGTGACACCCAGCCTTGGTGACATCCAGCCTTGGTGATATCCAGCTTTGTTGACATCCAGATTTGGTGACATCGAGCCTTGGGGAAAATCCAGATTTGGTGGCATCCAGCTTTGGTTACATCCAGATTTGGTGACACCCAGCTGTGGTGACATCCAGATTTGGTGACACCCAGCCCTGACACTGCAGCCAGGGATTTTTGGGAGCTGCCAAATCCTTTCCCATTGCCACAGGAAGCCTGCAGTGCCCCGGGCAGGGACAGATCTGTCCCCCCTGTCATTTACCTGCCATTCTCCTTTTCCCGGTGCAAACAGATCCTTCCTTTTGTCCCAGTGATTTCCCAGCCCTTCCCGGGTCTATCCCGGATTTCCAGATGGTTTCACAGCCAGTTCCATCAGCACTGCTGTGTTTTCCTTCGCTCTCTGCTACATTTCTGCTTTTCCCCCCTCTCTCATCAAATGCTTCAGTCCGAGCCTCACAGCTGGAAATTTTGTTTTTGCTGCTTCTGAAGAGCAGAACGCTGCTTTTTTCCTGGGCTTTTCATTATCCAAATAATTCAAGGAGCCGAGCAAAGGAGATAAAACCCCACACCAGGCAGACCTGAACTCGGCTCTTCTGCAAACATCCCCTCCCTGCCTGGCACTCTAAAGTTGTTTTTCTGCGCTTTGGAAAGCAAAATGAATTCCACATTAGCGGCTTTTAAAGGGTTTGGAGCTTCCCAGCAGCCCAGAAGGAGCACGGGGATCATCATCATCATCATCATCATCACCATAACAAACTCCGCTGCCCCGCCAGCCAATTCCCGGCGTTTTTTGGGGGCACCTGGAGGGAATCCACGCATTTTTATACCAACAAATGGGGTCAAGGAGGATCAGAACCCACAGCAGAGCCTCGAGGAGCTCGAGGCACCCAGGGAGGTGACCAAGATCAGCCAGCTGAGCTGCCTGATCCCTTTTAAAACAGCATCTCCCTCGCTTGGAGAGATTTCAGTAGGAAAAAGGAGGTGGGAAGGGTGAGACTCAGGTGGTTTAGCAGAGTTTGGCTCTTTATTTGTGGTGCACAAACGTGTGCTTGCTGAATTTCCACGGTGTTTCTGGAGGGCAGCTCTTGGGTGGAAAAGCAGGGTTTGCTGCCACTCAAGGTTCTCCCACCTCGGAGATTTTCCAAGCAGTGGAAAGGTGGGAAAGGCCACGGATTAAAAAGAAAAGAAAAAAATCTAAAAAATTTAAAATATGACCAATAATCCCTGAATTTCCAGAAATTTTCTCAAAAGGAGTAATGTGCAGAGAGCTGATAAACCCCTGAGTTTGCCCTGGTTTGGGTTCAGCTTTTCAGGCACCTGCTGAGAACCTTGGAGTAAATCTCATGCATTGCCAGGGCCCAGATTGCAGCTTGGACCATACAGCCCGAAATGTTTTTATTTCATTTCAGCCCACATTATGCTGCCTGCATATGGTGACACACACATTTCACTTTATGGAGCAGATGCTGCTTTGCTGTTGAGGGTGTGATATACTTGAGTGCATCAGGCTCGGTTTGGGCTGGGGGAGGTGCACTGGTTTTTAACTCTGATTAGCTTTAATTTGCAACCTGATTTCCTAAGGAAATGAAGCCTGTGACATCCCACTCTGGATGGATGCCCATGGATGCTGGGTGTCCATTTGCTTGGCCATCATTCTCCTATTTTTTTAATTTTTTTTTTTTTCCAGAGCTCCAGGGTCTGTTTCAATGGAATGGGAGGAAATCCAGTTCTCTTCCCTCCTCAAATGCCTTCATGTGGGAGATTAATTTACAAAACGAGTTCATGAGCCCAGGGAAATTGAGCTGACCCAGCACTTTCCCCTAAACCTCTCCTGGAAATGAAAGAGATAAGGGTGGGAAGCACCAAAAACCAGTCAGGCTGAATTCTGCTCTGCCCAAGGACAAAATCCCATCTCAGTTTTAATTAGGAGCTGATGAAGGTCTAGGAGGGATTTCAGCTTTGCCCACCTCCCTGCTGGCTGATCCCAGATCGTTCCACAGACACCAGTGAGGGTGCAGCTCCCAGGCAATCCCAAATCCCGGGATTTGCTCTTTCACCCCAGCTCTGCCCCCACCCAGCCGGATTCCAGGGAATCAGCAGAGCTGTGCCAGGAGGCAGCAGGGCACAGCTGGGCTGGAACAAACGCTGGGAGCAGAATTCCTGCAGCTGGTGCTGCCAGGGCTCAGCCAAAAATCCCGAGAGGAGAGGCAGCAGCCACCCCACAGCTGGCACAAAATGGGGCTCGGTCCCTTTCTAAGGGCCCAGCCACGGTGGCATCTTCACCCCACCGATCCCCAGGGTTTGGGGCAAAGTTTAGGGAGGATTTTTGTGGCTCTATGGCAGGAGCTCGGCTGTGCCCACCCAACACCCCGAGCCCTGCCCAGCCCCAGATTGATGAACTCTGCCGGGATCCGGTGCCAAAAACCGGCCATAAACATCACTTAGCGATGCATAATATATGAAAATGGCTCACGCTGAGCTTTTAGATGGAGAAGGGTTTGTTGGTTTTCTTTTTTTTTTTTCCCCCTCTTAATACTATTACAACATTCTCCTGCAGCCATGGAAGCACCGTCATAAATATTTAAAAGGAGGCTGAAAAGCCCCAGCGTGTGAGGTTTGAATATTTATGGCCACCAAACCCCTGACCTTTAGATTTAGGGTGCAGCACACATAAACCAGCCTTATTTAACCCTACACCGCGGGTCGCCTGGGGATCGAATCCGAGCTGAAACCTTGGAAGCATTTAGCGCTCTTTAAGGTTTCCCGTGGTAAACAGAGCGCCATAAATAGGGATTTCAGGCAGGGAGAGGAGGGCTGGGATTCCCAAGGCACAAATTCCCCCCGAGCCTCGATTTTCCAGCATCTAAAGCAGAGCGAAAAACAGCGATGGGATCGATGAACCAAAGCTGGCCGAGGTGGTGAATGCAGAGAAAAATGAACTATCAGGGATAACAGGAACCGCTTTGTTTTGGGGTTTCCTCCAGGCAGTTCTGCTGCTGTGTGGATTTGTCCCACTCCGGTGCTGGGTGTTTGTAAGGCTCAGCTCGGTGTGCTCAGCGCCTTCATTCAGGATTTTCCAGCAGCCCCGGTGCTGTTGAATGCTTCAATCAGAGCCAATCAGAGATTTTCAGAGCCCCTGTGCTTCCCAGCTGGTGAGGAGTTGTTGTTTGTTCTGTTTTTTTGGGGAGGGAGAATTATGACTCACGCTCGGTGCTGTCGAGTTGAAGCCTCGCGTTCCCTCTGCTCATCATCCCAGCGCTTTCCTCCTCAAAACCTCTGAAATGGGGCTGATCCCATCCTGGACAGGGATAAAATAGGGAATTTCCCTCCTCTGAAACCCAGAAAATTCCCCACAAACCGGGCAGGTGATGCTGGGGGGCCAAAAGAGCTGCTGGGAGCCAGACACGGATCCGCACGACATCCACGGGTTTGTGGCTGTTTATTTGGCTGGGGTGAGGCAGGAGCCTCTCAGAAGCTCGAAAGCCCTTCAGATCTATTTGCAGCCAGGAGTTTGAAAGGCTCCTCGGATGTATTTGCATGTTTAAAAATAAGAGGGAGGCGAGGAGATGAAAGGGAGGAGTCGGCACAAGGCGAGGGCTGCCCTGCAGACCCCACAAAGGTGGCACAGCTGAAATCCCACCCAAACCACAGCAAAAAGCAAAATCTGTGGATTTAAAATCAATTTTAGTTCACTCTCTGCCTATCCCTGTCCCATTTTTTCCCCCCTGCTCCAGATTTTGGTTGTTTTTCCTCCCAGAGCTGCGGCAGGGCTGGGCTGCAGGTGTGAGTGGTGGGATTTTGGCAGCTCCTGCTTTCTCCAGAGCCTGTGTGCCAGAGCTCTGTGTCACCAGCCAGGGATGAGCAAGGCTCCAGAGCAGGCTGGTGACAAACTCTGGTGGCTCCATTTGTGCTGTCACACTCCGAACTCAGGGACACCACAGGGTGATGCCACCTCCAGGCCTGAATTATTGTATATTTTATTTTTCCCTCTTTCTGAGTGCAGTTTTCCCATCCAGCCAGCTGCCAGGGCTAATCCACGGGGTAAATGTGCTTTTGGGGCCTTCCTGCTGCTGAGCTTTTCCCTGATCTGCCGCTCCTGTGCCACAGAGCTGGATTAATTAATTAATTAATTACACCGCTAACGACTCTACCAGGTGCCTGTCACAAATGATCTGTGCGAGCTGGACAGCGCTTCCCTGACATTCCCAGCTTCCCTTCTCTGGAACTGCTCCTGCTGCTCCATTAGCTGGAAAATCAACAACCCCCAGCCAAGCTGGCTGTGTGCCCCGTGCTGGGAGAGGAGGAAGATCCAATATTGCCATTAATGGGTCCCCTGGGGGGGTTGGAGAAGCGTTCCAGGGTCTGCAGCCCTTTGCAGGGGATTCAGGGTTTCAGAGGGGCCGGGGGTCACCCCGAGCTCTCTCCCTGTGGGCACCTGTGGCTCTGATTTTGCACGTCTCAGGCTTGCTCTTGATATTAAAACCACCTGCCAAAACCAATCCAGTGTGACGCTGGGGCTGGTTCTCTCTCTGTCCTCAGGGACAATAAAGAGCCAAGGCCACCAAGGGAGCTAAACTGTTGTTTTCACTGCCTCAAAGGCACTGCAGTCGCTGTGGGTTTGTTTTTTTTTAAATTAAACGCTCGCATCCAGTTGTGTTTGCACCGAGTAATGTCCTTATCCGATGCCATCACTTCAAATCACTGTTTTCCCAATCCTCTGGGGCATCTGCAGCGAGCAGAGGGCTCAGGTCAAACATGAACCTCCTGGCTGGTTTGGGAACAGCCGTGGCAGCGTTACCAGCGCCTTAATGAACCAGTGCCTTAATGAACCAGTGCCTTAATGAACCGTGTAAATCACAGCCAGTTGTTAAAATCACGGCAGGAGGAGGAAAGGCAGGAGGGATTTTTCCACCCTTTTCTCTAGAGAGCTTTGCAGCCAGGAGGAAAAGTGTGTCAGTGCTGGGGCTGGCCAGCTTGGAGGACATGAGCTTTCTGTCCAAATATTGCTCCTTCAGAGGCTCTCGCTGCTCCCCAGAGATTCCTGCAGGAATTTGGGCAGTCTGGGCTCAGCCTGCCCTTGGAGGCGCTCACAGAAGGCAAACTGGGATATTTATATATATATNTTTAATTAAAAATAAATAAAAAGAGGTGAGAAGAAGGTAGGGAGGGAGGCAGGTTGGTGTGAGTGCTCCCTGCAGGGCTGGGGTGGCAGGGACAGGCTCTGTGTCTGTCACACGAGTGTCACTCACTCCTCAGAGTGCACAGGGTGAAATCCCAGCCCTGGGAGGAGTTTCTCAGCTCCACAGACCGTGCTGTCATTGCCTTGGTCTCCAAGGGGAGGAGGCTGTGGAGCTGGCCATATGGCTGGGCTGGAATTGTGGGGTTTTCCTGCTGTCTCCCTTTCCTCTCCATCTGTCCCGGGAGGCAGCGGCCTCTCCTTTTCACAGCCCTTGTGCTGGAGAATTCCTGCCTTTGCCATTCCAGCCCTGGATGAGCTCCTTTCCCTTGCAGGCAGTGGGGCTGGCTGGTTTTGGGGCACCCCATGAGTTATTTAACACTGGGGAAGTGTCAGAGATCCCAACCAGAGCAGGGAACAACCCCTGCCCAGGAATGTCCTGTCCAAGCCCCCACTGCTCATCCACTGATGGGAAACAGGAATGATTTGGGGGGGGTAATTCTCTGCTTTTCACTCCTGCTCATGTAAAATATTTATATTTCCTCTCCATTTCCATCCAGGAGCCTTGATTCCCTCTGCTTGTGCTCTGACCTGAAATCTAGCTGGAATCTGTGTTTGCTGCAGATGGGTTAAATCCCAACCCAGCTCCATGCCCCGCTCCTGAAAACACAAACCAGGGGGTGTAAGGCAGAATTGTCACCCCAATTATCGTTTTCCTGAGTCATTTTTACTGAATTAATGCAAGCATGGAATGGTTTGGCTTGGAAGGGATCTCAGCCCACCCCTGCCATGGGCAGGGACATTTCCCACTGTCCCAGGTGGCTCCAAGCCTTGTCCAACCTGGCCCTGGACACTTCCAGGGGTGGCCAAAGATTCCCTGGGCAGTCAGGGCCTCCCCACCCTCCCAGGGAAGGGGAAAATCCTCGTGATGTCCATGGATCCCACGGGCAGAGGTGTTTTGGGAGCTTTGTGTTTTGATAAAGCGAGTAGAGATAAAAAATAAACAGTTTATAATGACCCTCATTTATTGCAGATTAACAAATGGGTTATTTCTAACTCTGGACTATTTCAGGTTGGAAATGCTGTAACCAAAAGGAAAAGCACTGGGGTTTTTTTGTTTTGTTTTGGGTTTTTTTTTGTGTTTTTTTTGTTTGTTTGGGTTTTTTTGTTTGTTTGGGGTTTTTTGTTTGTTTGTTTGTTTGTTTGTGGGTTTTTGTGTGTTTTTGGGGTGCTGCCCAGCTCTGTCCCTCCCAGCACTAACACAGAGGGACCCTCAGGGATGAACACATCCCACAGGGAGGGAGTTGGGTTCTGCACTGAGGAACGCCTGGAAAAGCTTTGGAAAAACAGCTCTGAAGGCTGCTGGTGACAAAAGGGGCTTGGAATGGAGGTGAATCATCCTCGCACGGGAATGTCACACCCACCACATCACCTGAGCTCCGAGGGATCCAAAACAAGGGAAAAACAAAAAACAAAAACCATTAATCCCACCCAGCAACACCGGGCCAGCGTTTCCCCTGCTCTCCTCCCTGCCAGCTTTGGATCTCTTGGATTATTTCCCTGTTTGCTCCCACTGCCTGGCCGGGGTCAGGGCTGGAATCACTCATCCAGGGGGGAAAGCCTGCCGAGATTTCAGGGCTGGAATCACTCATCCAGGGGGGAAAGCCTGCCGAGATTTCAGGGCTGGAATCACTCATCCAGGGGGGAAAGCCTGCCGAGATTTCAGGGCTGGAATCACTCATCCAGGGGGGAAAGCCTGGTGAGATTTCACGGCTGAGCACTCTGCCTTGGGAGAGAAATGAGGCTTACACGGGGCTGGGGCTCAGCTGCTCCTTATCTCCCGATGAGACACAATCCCAGGGCTCGTCATTGTCACCAACCCGAGAGTGCACAGCCCTGTGCACCAGGCAGCAGCTGCTGGGAGCCAGCCCAGTGCATTCCATTTCTTTTTTCTGGCTCTAGGAGCAGAGCTGGTGCTGGAGGAGCCGAGGTGGGAGCTGATAAATGAGGGTGGCTGGGGGGTTTCAGTGCCCTGGTTCTCATTTTCTGGCTGTGATCCCCAGGGCTGAGCACCTCTGTGGGTGCAGCTCCTGCTTCTCCCATCACTTTGGGATGACCAAAGAGGAGCAGAGCAGTGATAGATCCCAAATTTCTGGTCCATGATGGAGATTTTGTCCTGGCCATCAAGGTTGGGATGGGCAACCAGGGCAGCAGCTTCTCATTCTTAAACATCCTCTTCCAACCAGCTCCACACCAGGAACTCTCTCTTTATGTCCATTGAGAGGTAGGGCATTGAGAGGCAGGTAGGGCACGGCCAAGGTGGGGTTGTCTATAGGAAAAAAAAAAAAAAAAAAAAAAAAAAAAAAAAAAGAGGTTGGGAAAGCTCTGTTTAATCCAGAGAGCTCAGGTGGAAATAAAACTCCTGCTCGAGTGTCCTTCCCTTGCTCCCAACCCAGGGAGCTGCTCCTGTGTGCCTGGAGCTCTGCTGATCCTTCACACCATCCATCCACCCATCCATTCCCCGTGGCAGGACCTGAGCAAGATGGATTGGTGACTTAGGAAAGAAGGGAAAAATTCCCTCAGGAGCTGCAGAAAGCAGTGATTTCGCTGCTCCAGCCCTTGCTAACTGAAGCTGTTGTAGCCTTGCTCTCTGCTCTGAAGGCTGATGGAATGTTCTGGCACCTCAGCTGTGACTTGACTTCCCGAATTCTCTCCATCACCAAAAACCCCACAGCAAACCCTGTTTGTCCCGTTTGTTCCTGACCTCGCTGTAGGAAACCAATCCCTCCCCATCCCTGCCAGGCTCCCGAGTTCTCCTTATTCTTGAGGCTGACATTTGCAAGTCTCTGCATTTACACCCTTTTTTTTTTTGTTTTGTTTAAACCAGGCTGGGAGGAGGCAGATTTCATTTCATTTTCCAGCTGCACATTTAGATTTTGGTGTTTCTGTGCTGGCACCAGCTGAGTCCTGCAGAGGGACAGGGACATTCTGCACTTTATGGCTCTTTGGGACAACAAGCCCAGGTGATAAAAAAAGGGTTTTTTTCCAATTTACAACTGAGATTTTCAAATAAACGTGGGGTGGGGTGAATCTGCCAGCAGCACAGGGTGAGGTGGTGGAATGTTGGAAATAGCCAATGATCAATTCAATTGATTGCTGCTCCTCTGCCACCTGAGAAATGGAAAAACAGCAAAAAAAATATTTCTGTTTTCTCTGCTGCCATCAGAAACTGAATTTCAAACTGACATTTGAAACTCCTCCAGCCCTGCTTTGCCTGGGAATTGGGTTTAGGGATGCTTTGGCATTGGTTGATGCCCCAGGAACCATCCTGGGGTGTGTTGGTGGCAGAGGGACATCCCATGAGGGGTCACACTCATGGTTCACCCCCAACCTGCAGCAGAGCTGGAGAAAATCCAGAATTCCCATTCCTTGAGTGATCCCAACCCTTACAAAGGAGCTAAAAAAGGAAGCACAGAGCCAAGCTGAGGATCAGTGCAGGGGTTAATAAATAAAAGCAGCAGCAACGAAATGTTTGAGATGTTTGAAATGTTTGAAATGTTTGAAATGTTGGAAATGTTGGAAATGTTTGAAATGTTGGAAATGTTGGAAATGTTTGAAATGTTGGAAATGTTGGAAATGTTGGAAATGTTTGATAAGGAGCTGCTCCTTGCTCCCAGCCTTGCAGCTCCCGTTATTTTTTCTCCCTCTCTGGAGGATCTCGGAGCGGTGAGGATTTGAAACCCATCCGTGCAATGCAGCTTCAGACAGCAAACAGGATTAACAGCCGGGCCCAGAAAAGGGAAGGAAGTCAGATTACTTGTCAAAATTAAATTTGCCTTTGGATGCCATTACTCCCTACATTAAAAAGCTCCGGGGATTAGGAGATAAAAGAGCTAAATCCAATCTGGAGTCGGGCTCCGAGGGAAATGTCAGCCAGCCGCTAATCCAGGCTCTCTGCTCTAATAGGATCTTCCCGGAGTCAAAGAAAGTGAGAATAATTATTTAATTCCTTTTTTTTTTTTTTTTTTTTTTTTTTTGCTTCTTTTTTTTT
>VWYP01008560.1:45542-66210 GCA_013400435.1 Pycnonotus jocosus | reverse complement strand
AAAAAAACATAAAAAAAAAAAAAAAAAAAAAAAAAAAAAAAAAAAAAAAACAAAAAGAGAAAAAAAAATGGGACTTGGGGCTCTGTATTTCAATTCAGTCCCTGACAGGACCTCACAAGCCTGAGGACAATATTTTATTTTATTCCCATTTTTTTACTGCCAATGAAGTGCTGCGCTGGCAACCTTCACCCCCTGCTCGAGAGGGAAGGTGGGGATGTGGAAAACTTTGGGAAAAACATCTCTGAGGGGCCATTTAGGAGAAAAATCCCATAATAAATGGGGTTTTCTGAGCTCTCAAAGCTGTGGGAGCTGTGGGAGCTGTGAGTGTTCCCCCTGATCCTGCTCAGTTGGGTGGGATTTCCCTGGGAGCTGAAAATCAGGGAATTCAGGAGAAAAGGTCCCATGAGAGGTGAAAATCAGGGAAATTCAGGAAAAAGGGTTCCATGGGAGATGAAAATCAGGAAATTCAGGAGAAATGATTCAGTGGGAGCTCATAATCAGGGAATTCAGGAGAAATGATCCCGTGGGAGATGAAAATCAGGAAATTCAGGAGAAATGATTCAGTGGGAGCTCATAATCAGGGAATTCAGGAGAAATGATCCCGTGGGAGATGAAAATCAGGAAATTCAGGAGAATGGGATCCCATGGGAGCTGAAAATCAGGGAAATTCAGGAGAAAGGAGTCCCAGGGGCCAAACCCAGAGGTTGTGAGTGGGAACATCAGGGAATATCACGGCTCCTGGAGGGCTCTGGCAGCCAAATTACAGCTCCCAGCTCCAGCATCAATATTAATCTGCTCATTAACAGAGCCTCGAGAAGCCAGGCCCAGGGAGAGGGAGAAGAAAAAAAAAACCAACCAAAAAGCCAGATATAATCAGCAAACCAATCCATCCTGGAGATTTTTAAGCTTTTTGAGTATGGATTTCTTTCTTCCACCCTGACTCAGCCGGAGCAGGGAGGAGGAGGAGGAGGGGAGTGAGACCTGTGCAGTTCAACAAATCAATTGATGAATTTTCTCCCTGACATTCAGGGTCTGAGTGCTGGGCTAATCATAAAAAAAAAAAAAAAAGGCACCGCCGGAGGATTTTAATAAATCCCTTTAATGAAGTGATATGTTTTGGAATTAAATGATGATGAAAACCGTAAATCCTTCCCTAACAAATGGATTTTGTGCACGGAAGGAAAAGGGCGTTCCTCTGGTATCTCGCTGCTTTTTTTCCCACCCCTTAATACAACAGGACTCAAACGATTCATTATCAAACAATTCATTATCAAACAATGCAGGAAGCCGGGCCCTTTATCACCCTGCAATCCAGGCTTTGAAATTAGTGGGATTTAGCCTTGCACTAATTAATCCTGTGCCAGCAGAATGGTTGGATTTTTTCTTTTTCCTCCTTTCCCACCTGGAGCTTTGTTCCAGAGGTAATTCCTCACAGCTGAGGGTGGGGCAGGGCTGGAAAAGCCTTGGAATGGAGGTGGCCCAGCCTCAGCAGTGTCGCCTCTCCAAAGGAACACAAACTCAGCAGCTGCTGCGTTTTTATGGGGCAAAAGCAGTGAGGAACCTCCCTGCAGAAAGGTTTGGTACCTCTGAATTAACCCTCTCCGATTTGGGGAATAATGCAAATTTGAATTCTTTACAAATGGGTTCTCTGGAGCTTTTCTTTTATTTTGTCACAGCTTTATTTTGTCACCTCTTCCAGTTCAGGGGCGTTTTGCACAGGGACACTTCCCCGTGTACATTTGTCACCTCTTTATTGCCAGCAGCCCCTTGATCCCAGGCTTCTGCTTCTGGACATGTGAAAAAAAAAAACCAAAAACCCACAGGAATCACAAGGTGAGACCAAGAGCAACAGGAGCCGCTGTTTTCCTGCTCCTCTGCGAAACCAAAGGTCATAAATCTCCCAGTTAAAATCCCCTTGATTGATGAAACACAACTCATTGCTGGTAAAACACCCTTGTTTTCAATAATTAACACACAAGACACCCGGAAGAAAGGCAGGGATCCGGCGGAGGGGAAGGCGCAATTATCGTTTCATTAAAGATTGATTGCGTGTGCGGCCGCTCATTGGAATAACGGCTCTGCTGACACCCGAAAATGGAATGAAAAATGAGGCTGGGGCCGCTGCATGCACAGCTTGGCTCTGGGATGCCAGGGAGGAGCAGCAGCAGCTCTGCAGCCCACAAAGGTCAGCTGAAAAATTAAAGAGCTGAAGATCAAGTAACTGTGGATAAGGTCAAACGGAGTGTGACGGCGACAGGAGAGGAATTAATTGAGTGATAATTGTCCTGCGTTTATGCACTCGGTTTGTNCAGCCTTTTTTGTCTCTGTTTTTTTTTTTTTTTTTTTTTTTTTTTTTTTTTTTTTTTTTTTTTTTTTTTTTTTTTTGGTTGGGATTTTGGGGGTTTTGGAGCAGCAGAAGGGTTTTTGTCTGCTGGGAGATGCCCATGCTAAGTGACAGGAGCCATCTGGGAAAGGGAGGTGCCACCGTGCTGGTGTCATCTGCTCCGGGGAAACTGCCTTGAAATATCTGAGAGGGACAGGAGCCACCTCTCCCTGATCAGCTGAGCTGTGTCACCTCCTGTCCCAGCACCAGGTGTCAAAGGTGGCTTTTCCCAGGCTGAATCCTGGCAAAGGCTGGGGACAGCACCCAGAGCTCGATGGATCCCCCCAGGCAGGAATTCCCAGCCTGGAATGAGGAGGGTGGGATGATCCTTGTGATTATTCACCCTCGGTGCTGAGAGAAGCAGATCCAACCTCCCCATCCTGGGGCTCTGCAGAAGGAAAAGGAGCCCTGGGGTTTCTGCAGAAGGAAAAGGAGCCCTGGGGTTTCTGCAGAAGGAAAAGGAGCCCTAAGTTTTCAGCAGGAGAAGGATCCCTGGGTTTTCTCCAGAAGGAGCTCTGGGTTTTCTCCAGAAGGAGCCCTGGGTTTTCTCCAGAAGGATCCCTGGGTTTTCTCCAGAAGGATCCCTGGGTTTTCTCCAGAAGGATCCCTGGGTTTTCTCCAGAAGGATCCCTGGATTTTCTCCAGAAGGATCCCTGGGTTTTCTCCAGAAGGAGCTCTGGGTTTTCTCCAGAAGGAGCTCTGGGTTTTCTCCAGAAGGAGCCCTGGGTTTTCTGCAGGAGAAGGAGCCCTGGGTTTTCTCCAGAAGGAGCTCTGGGTTTTCTCCAGAAGGAGCCCTGGGTTTTTTTCCTTGGCAGCCCCTGCCCACCCCCATCCCCACAAGGACACGGGGAAGGGAAGCAGGGAGGGGACAGGTTTGGGACAGAAAGCAGCTCCCAGTTCAGCTGAGGGCCCGGGCAGGTGAGGGATGCTCTGTTTGGGTGCCAAGGACTCCTGTGGCACCCAGGGCAGGGACAGCCCCTTGTCCTGACCCCGAACCACCCCTGGGTGCTGACTGTGTGTGGGTAAAAGCACAAAGCCCCCGAGGCTACAGCATCCTCTCGGGGTGAAACCTTCCCCTCCTTCCCACACCAAAGCCAGGAGCAGCCCTGCCCCAAGGTCACCCTGCAGCCAGGAATGTGCCAGGCAGGAATTACAGGAAGAAAGAACAAAAAACACGTGCTGGAAATAAACGCCTTAATTGTATTAATGATTGGTTTTGCCCTCGGCTGCGGCGCTGAGGAGCCCCTCTTCTATCAAAGTCAATTAAAGGCTTGCTCCTCTCCTACAGCCCAGCAATAAAACCAGAGCTGTACATATCCATTAAGCTGCACTACACATCCATTAAAAAGTCGCTTTTGCTGCTGCAGTTCATTTGCTGCCAGGTTTGGGCTGGATTCTGCTCTCGTTTCACCCAGCAGAGGCTTGGCAGGGAGAGCTCAGCTGATTTACTCCAGCCCTGCTTACAAAGGGGATGGGGCTGATACTGCCCTCACAAAGAGCTGCAAATAATCCTTGTGCATCGATAAACTGTTGCATTATTTGGTGCAGCATTCGTGGTTGGAGCTTGGAAAGGACAAGGCAGGACAGGTCTGGGGTCAGCATGCAAGAATTCTCTTTATTCCAATTTTCTGACTCCATTTATATATCCACTGTACATAGGTGGCCAATTATTGGCCAAAGGCTTGTCACATCATCATTTTCATTGGAGAACATCTCAATCACTCAAATGCTTTTCTCGGAGCAAAAGAATGAAAACATTTTCTTATTTACGTGAAGAAGTGTGAGAATTCCAAAACATCAGAAGGCTTTAGCTTGAATATCAGAATGCAAGTTTAAGACACGCAAAAGCAAAGTGACAATAAACCCCGGGGATTTACAACGTGGTGACAATAAACCCCGGGGACTAACGATGTGGTGACAATAAACCCCCAGGACTAACGATGTGGTGACAATAAACCCCGGGGATTAACGATGTGCTGGGCAGCCCGGGTTATTCTGAACACACACACACAGATCTGTGTGCTACCCTTGGAGGGAATTCCTCCTCCAGAGGGGGAAACTTTATCCCCCAGAAAGTTTTGGAGGAAGAGGAGCACTGCCTGCAGCTCCTGCTGTGCCCCTGGATGCTGGGAATGGAGCTGGAGGTGATGCTGAGGGTCACAAGGACCTGGGCCAGCTGCACTACATGAATTCCCCTCTGGAAAAGCAGCTCCATTCCCAAATCAAAGCAAATCCCAAGGTGGGAAGCCCCAGATCCTCACCTGCACTCAGCTGTTAAATTAAATCACTTAAAATTTGAGGTTTCTTCCCCCCTTTTGTCACACTTGGCTGGAAGTTCCTTGTTCCCTGAGTTTCTCCTCAGTGTTTTATCAGACACTTAAAAATTAAGGTTTAAATTAAATCACTTAAAATTTGAGGTTTCTTCCCCCCTTTTGTCACACTTGGCTGGAAGTTCCTTGTTCCCTGAGTTTCTCCTCAGTGCTTTATCAGACACCAGGAGCTCTCCTGGATCTCACTCTGCTCTCAGCCAACCCTTCAAAGATCAACCTTCACAAAGGCGTTTGGAGCTTCCCTGCTGCTCCCAGACTGAAATCCAGCCTCAATTCCATCCCCACAGAGCTCCAGCAGTGACCTGGGAACAGAAAAATCTCTTTTTTCTCCTGGGAGTTCAGGTTTTTCCCCCCAGACAGTGCCAGGGGAGCTGCTGTGGTGGCAGACACAGCTCAGCCACCAGCCAGGGATGGATCACACAGAGAAAATTTAACATTTCCTGATGAGTGTTGGTATTTCAAAGAGCTCTTGGGGGATGTGCAGCTCTGAGCGGTGCCAGACAAGGTGTTGAAACCGTCAGCACTTGAAAGGTGCCTTTGCTTCCCTCAGGTTTCCTTAAGAAGAACTCTCAGGGCAGCTCTCATAAAAGGAGCTGGAGATAACAGGGAAGTGATAAAAGGGAGGAGAGGGAGTGGAGAAATCGGTGTTTGCCTGTGGGCAGAGCACAGGGGATGGCAGGCGAGCAGGGGACGCTTTTCTGCAGCACTGGGGATGTCCCAGAGGTTTTTTGTGCCAAGCTGAGCAAAAAGGAGGAAGAATCCCACCCCAGCAGAGCCCAAAACATCTGTCCCTTTGTCCCTCTGTCCCATCAAACAAGAGGAAAATTCTCATCCCCAGCAGACCCCAAAACTTCTGTCCCTTTGTTCCATCAAACTGGAGGAAGAATCCCACCCCAGCAGAGCCCAAAACATCTGTCCCTCTGTCCCATCAAACAGGAGGAAGAATCCCACCCCAGGAGACCCCAAAATTTCTGTCCCTTTGTCCCATCAACAGAAGGAAGATTCCCACGCCAGGAGACCCCAAAACTTCTGTCCCTTTGTCCCCTTTTCCCTCTGGCCACCCCCAGCTCCCCGTGGCTCGCTCCAAGGATGCCCCAGGAAGGAATTCCAGTCTGGAATCATCTCTCCTCGCTCCTGCAGGATGTGTTTGCTCTGCTTTTTGGGGTTTGTGGCTCTCGTTTTGCCTTTGCCGCAGCTGGGAGCTGGGATGTCACAGACCGTGGGCTGGAATGGAAGGGGAAAAAGGGGAAAAAGGGGAAAAAAAAAAAAAAAGGGAAAAGGGGGGGAAAAAGGAAAAAGGGGAAAAGGGAAAAAAAAGAGAAAAATGGAAAGGGGGAGGGGAAGGTTTGGGAAGGAAAGGAAAGAAAAGGAAAGGAAAAGGAAAAGGAAAAGGAAAAGGAAAGGAAAGGAAAGGAAAGGGAAAGGTCAGCACACCCTTGGCTGTCAACGTGGCCCTGCTGAAAGACCCCGGGACTAATTAAAACTCCTCAGGCAGGAATGCAAATCCTTCCATCTGTCCTGGCCTTCATTATCCACCTCGGAGAGCTTCTTCAGGAGAGGCAAAGCCAGCCCTCATCCAGCCTAATTGGCTTAATTTCTCTAACTGCCTTCCCCCCTGAGATCCATTGCTGAAACAATTTCCACTGTTCTCTCAATATCCTGCTCTTATCTCCTTATCATCATCTCATTCATTCCAATTTGGAAAGAGGCCCCATGAAAGAACAAAAAAACCCACCCAGAGTTTCTTTTGTTTTACGCAGCTGCACGGTGTGAATTTCCCAACAGCAACATTTGAGGGTCTCCTCCTAATCAATCCTTGATTTCTTTTATTCCTGACTTGGAATTGAAATGATATTTTTGAGGCAGAAGATGAGTAACAACGGCAGCGGTTCCCCCACACGTTCGTGGTGGGATTTTCTCCAGTTTAAAATTGAGACAGGCTATTTTTGGAAATCAAAAGTTTGCCTTTAAAGAGGAGAAAATTCCCTCACACACAGGAGGTCTGAGCCACCTCTCCCATCTGTCTCCCACTCTCCAAACCCTCCAGAAAAGCTCCCAAACCCACGGACTTTACAAAGGGTTTGAGCCATTTTCCCATTCACTGTGGCCTTTAATAATTAAAGAGAAAAGAAAGAATATAAAAAAAACCTCGAGGTGAGAGCTTTGAGATTTACTGCCCTCAATAAAGGCTCTGTACACAGTGATTTACAGAGCCACAGCTCTGCTGACTCTGGGAGAGAAATGTGTGCCACTGGCTGATTTATGAACACCCACCTGGCATCTGCAGAATCCTGCTGGCAGCGAAATCTCAGCTCAGGAACTCTGGCACTGCCCAGCCCTGGGCTCAGACCCAGAGCAGGAACTTTGCTTGTGTTTATTTCCCTTTTATTTCCCTTTTATTTTCCTTTTTCCCACCATTTATTTCCCTTTTATTTAATTTATTTCCCTTTTATTTCCTTTTTTCCCCCATTTATTTCCCTTATATTTCATTTATTTCCATTTTATTTCCTTTTACCCCTTTTATTCCCCATGTTAAAATCACTTTAATGTGATTTTATCAATGCTGAGCAAGGACACTCCAGGGCCATGGACACAGGGGTGAGTGTGGAGATGCAGATTCCTGTTTGTGGATTTGGGGTGGATTTCATGGCATGAAAACCATCCAGGCCTAATCTTTATTTTGGATATTTCAGCTTCCTGGGGTGAATCCTCTGTGGACTCAGATTCTGATCCCAGTTCTGAGATGGGGAACTGCTGGATGACACCAGAAAGGAGACGCTACAGGTGCCTAAATTCCCTTTAAAACTCCAGCCTAAAATTAAATTAAAGGATTAAATTTTCCTCTCTTCGTTTATTTGAAGCAAAACCAACCAGTTTCAGGTGTGCCCTTAAACTCAGTTCAGCAGCTCCTGCAGGTTTTTGGTCCCAGCTCTCTGAGGAGACAGCAAACAACCCCCAGGATGTGATGCCTGTGCCAAAAAGGATGTATTCCCTTTTTTAATCGACCCCACAATGTTTCCACAGCCTTTCTGTACAGGAGCCCCCATCTGGGAGTGTCATCCTGGTAAATGACAGCTGAGGGCAAGAAAAATTCACTGTGCAAGGCCTGGGGGCTGGGAAATGTGGGTGAAGGATTGAAAAGCAAAGGAGAGAGGATGGAGATGAACAGGGAGGGAGAAAAGGCTGCAGGAAAGGTGGAGAGGGATTTTTGGCATGGAATGGGAGGACAGTGGGCTTCAGACTGAAAGGTCGGAGATTTACATCGGGCTTTAGGAAGGAATTGTTCCCTGGCAGGGTGGGCAGGCTCTGGCACAGGGTGCCCAGAGCAGCTGTGGCTGCCCCTGGATCCCTGGCAGTGCCCAAGGCCAGGTTGGACATTGGGGTTTGGAGCAGTCTGGACAGTGGGAGGTCCCTGCCCATGGCTTTAGGGTCCCCCAGCCCATTTTGGGATTCTTTGAAGGCTGAAGCACTCAGAGCTGTGCTGGTGTGGAGGAGATGGGCGGGATGTGGAAGGAGAGGATGGCAAAAAGCCCCACATTTCTTTTCCTCTCTGTGCTGATTGCCAGGATCTCCATTCCCTGGAAGTTCACCCTTCCCTGGAGCTGGAATTCCAGCCTTTAAAACATTGATCTTTCCTGGATTTCATTTCCTTTGCACCCCATCCCAGCAAACCCCAGGCTGGGTGTGAAGCTGAGCCCTGCTCTGCTCTCTCCCCTGGCTCCTTCTCCCTTTTCCCCCTCATTCCCAAACCCCAGAGCACCACTCCTCAGTGCTGGAATATATTTAATATATTTATAGCCAGCCTAAAAGCTGCAGAATAAATGAGTCAGCAGCAGCCAGGCTCAGCATGAGAGAACTCCTCCGAGCAAAACAGGGTGAGAACTCCGTGCCACTGTTAAAACTCTGGAATATCAGCCCCAGCCTGCTGCTCCTCCCCAAAGGAACATTCCTGATGGTTTTCCTGGAGGGGACTGAGGGGGACATGTTGGAGCCTTGGGCACTGAGGATTTTAGAATTTCTGTGCTGACAGGCTCTGACCACCAAGGAAACTCTGCTTGACCTGAGGCTGTGGAGAAATCTTCCAAAATTGAGTGACAGCGCTGGGATTGTGGGTGTGGGGTTTGGATAGAAGTGTGGGACATCAAAGAGTGAAAAACTGAGAGTTTAAGGGTTTAGAATACAGGAATAGGTATAGAAAGCAAGGTGTAGGATTTAGGGCAGAGGCTGAGTCCTTCTTTTTCACCTCCTTCACAGCTCTGGGTGGTTTTTTGTAATTAAATAGAAAAATCCTCATTGCAGGCCATGGGTGCTTGGTGATTGGGTTCAAAGTAAAAACAATTTCGGTGTCATTTCAGAACTGGACAATTTGTGCTTAAAAGACCTTGGAAAGAGATAGAGACAGAGCCATTTTTTACTTTTTTTAGCTGGAACTCACAGCTCGTGAGGCTGTAAAATAAGAATTAATAAACACCTGAGTCCCAAATGTTTGAGTCCCTTGAGCGTTTAATCCCAGCTCTACCAAAAGAAAATATTAAAAAGCCACAGGGAGAGGTGGATCTGGCTGTGAGTTCTGCTGTGGAGGCTCCTCACAGCAGCTGGTGAGGGAGGAAAAACAACTCCACGGGGTGGACCCTGCCCATCCCTGCCAGGAAAACTCGGGAAAAGTGGGCAGGAGCAGCCCCTTGGCCCCTTCCCTGGCTGCCAGCTGGGCAAAGCCAAGTGGGATCCTTGTGTGGAAGATTCTTCTTGCAGCTGGAAGCTTGCTGGATCCATCCATCCCTGGAAGCTCCAACCAGAGGAAATTCTCGCAGAAAGGCTGAGGGAAGAATAAAAATTGTGGCTGCTCCATCCCTGGGAGTGTCCAAGGCCAGGCTGGAGCACCCTGGGATGGTGGAAGGTGTCTCATAACCCCTGGAGGAGCTTTAAGGTCCTTTCCAAGCCATTTCTTGATCCTATAAAAAATCATTTAGCCCCGAGCCCAGTAGGTGCACTCAGAGGAAAAGGTGATGGCTTGGAAATGAGCTTTAGCAGAAATTTCACCATCATTAACATAATAATGAAGTTTTTAATGACAGGTTAACCTTTCCTTGCTCCTCCACCCTGGAAAAATCACAGCACCCCTGTGGAAGTGGCTGCCCTGAGGGGGTGGGGCTCTCCCAGTCGATCCAGTCATTAATTTTGGAATAAGGAATATGTTCTGCAAAACTCTTTGGGTGGCTGAAATTCCCCCAAAATCCCTGTGGTTTGTCTGTGGAACAAGACAGCAGAATTTGCATTTCTACTCCTTTTACTGCCAGCATTTCTTCATTATTTGGTGAATTTTATTTATTTTTTTTCCCCTTCCCATACGCAAAACACGCCAGGGTAAAAATCTCAGCAGGGATAATAGATGCTTGATAGGTGCCAAAACCAAAATATCAGCAGATGCCAGGCAGGAACTGAAGGTGTTGAAGAGCTTTCACGACTCTCGTGCTCCTTGGGAAGCGCCGCTCCTTCCCTCTCTCCAAACTCCAGGGATGAAAATGCCGTTTTCTCCCCCAATATTTCACTCTGAAGCCTCCAGTTATCAACCAGGGCTGTGCACTGGGGCAGGGCAGATCCATCCCTCATCCTCCCAGAAAAATCGCTCTGGAGAAAATTGATTCCTCTGCTCCTCAAAGCCTTTTATTTCAGCTCTTCCAGCTTTTCCTGCAGGATCTGTGGCCAGGCAGACACTGGGGGTGGTTGTGTTTCATTTCTCCCCTCTCCTCTCCTTGCCACAGGCTCAGAAATCTCTCCTGAAATGCAGCGCTGCCCGTAAAGGGCAAAGCCCAAGCTGCAGCCACGCCATGGGATTGATGAATCCAGCATCATTCCTGCCTGCCTGGCCCTTGGAAAGCTCCCACATTTCTTTTTTTTTTTCCTTGCTATGATTTATGGCACAGAGAGGGGGGAAAAGCCCCGCTCAGGTTATTTTGGAGGAAGGTTTTGTGGAAAATCAAACCTTGCTCTGACCCCGGCAGGAACAGCAGCAAAAGGTGACACCCCACAAAGGGAGGAGGAAACTTCTCCAAAGTCTCTCAGAGCTGCTGGTGATGATTAAAAAAACCCCACTGATCTTGCCTTGATTGCCTGTCAGGCAGAGTGATTCCTCCTGGGTGAGCAGATATCTGCCAGGCTGCGTTTCCGTGGCATTTCAACATACGGGCAGCGCATCCATCACCGTGACAAACGGAGCACGGCGGATTTGGGAAAGCAGCCACGCCCCAAAGATGGCCAGGGAATGGGGATTTTTAATTTTTTTTTTTTTTTCCTGATTTTGGAGGAGCTGGAGGCTCTGGAGGAGAAATCTGCCCTGCAGCAGGAGCAGGTGGGGCTTGGGCCGGGAGCAGAGGGACAGCAGAGCTTAAATTAACAAATAAATCCAATATAAACAGAAAATATGTTTATTCCTCCCAGGCTCAGCCATCCTGATGGATTAACACACAGCTGGGGTGGGATTTACCTCTGCTCCTGGAATTCTGGCTCTGGAAAATGAAGGGGAGCAGCTGGAAATGTGGGATTGGTGGTGATTGGCTGCCTCTCCCAACATCCCCAAAAGAGCCTGATCCAAACAAACTCTGCATCCTGCAAGGAAATCCATGGATCTGACCCTGCCCTGGAAGGAAATCCACGGATCTGACCCTGCCCTGGAAGGAAATCCACGGATCTGACCCTGCCCTGGAAGGAAACCCATGGATCTGACCCTGCCCTGGAAGGAAACCCATGGATCTGACCCTGTCCTGGAAGGCGATCCATGGATCTGACCCTCTCCTGGAATGAAATCCACGGATCTGACCCTTCCTGGAATGAAATCCATGGATCTGACCCTCCCCTGCAAGGAAATCCACAGATCTGACCCTCTCCTGGAAGGAAATCCATGGATCTGACCCTGCCCTGGAAGGAAATCCATGGATCTGACCCTCACCCCGTGCAGTGGTTGCAGCTCCAGCTGGGAAGGAGTCCAGGATTGCTTCATGGATTGCAGCCCCAAATCCTCTCCCTCCAATCCCCCATAAATCACCCGCCCAGCCCCTGTAAATCTCACCAGTCGAAGGCAGCAAGGCTCAATGATTTATTTTCTTACAGCCAGCTGAAAAAATTCCCCTCAAAGCATCTCTTTTAGGAGTAAATGGCTTTTTAAATAATACGGATACCTGGCCAAGTTTCTCGCTTGGAAAAGTTCCTCAACCAGAAAAGAGTCATTTCTGAAGATTTCTGGATTTTTGGGTGATGGCAGAAAAATTGAACATTTTTTTTCAGAAGTTTTCTGCCTGGAGCAAAGGGATAAATGTATTTTAATTCCATTTAGTTATGTTTAGGGGTTTTTTTTCCATGTAGGGATGTGTTACAGGGCATTCCCAGCATCACCTGACATAGAAAAATCTCTGCCCCAACGAGCCAATTTATTGAAACAATAAATTAATTACGGGAAAAGAGAACAGGACTTGGAGAGGGCGACAGGTTGGGAGCCAGTCACGCCTTTGGTCCCTTTATCCACCTTAAACTCAAAATTCCATCCAGGAGCTCTCCCAGGCTCCTGGCTCCCTTTCCCTGCCCCTATTCCCAGCCCAGGGCTGCTGCAATAAATGGTCACAGCCACTCCATAACGAGATTCCCGCTTCCCCTCGCCTTTTATTGGATTTTTCAGCCTCAATTCCCGAACTCCTCTTTCCTCCAGCTCATTTACACCATCTCAGCTGCAACAAATGGGCACTTTATTATCTGCAATTGGCCCTGCCAGAGGACTGGGGTCGTTCTTGTGCTGGCTCTGAGCTCTGGTGGGGTTTTTTTTGTCGTTTTATTTTTTTTTTTCTCTGAATGATATTTCCAAGCTTTTCCCCGGGTGAGGAGAGAGAGAACATTTGTTATTGATAGAATTTCCATTTAAATTGAGGATGTTGCTCGGTGCAACACGTGTTCAACCAAACTCTTTTTCTCCCCCCAGCGAAAAGCAGTGTATTTATTATATGAGGGAGGGGAAAAAAAAAAAAAATAACATTGGGAAGAGGAGGAGGGGGGTGAGAGGGAGAAATCACAAAAGCTGCAGTGAAATCCAGCTGGAAATAGGCCTGTAATGAGACATCTCGATCTTAATAAGATGGGTAAAGCTCGGATTACACAGCCAGCTTTGTGCTGCTCCCCCTGACAGCTCCTTTCTGCGCTCGCCAATCCCATTAACTCCGCAAAACGGGAGACAAAACAACGCGAAATCTCGGGCTGTTAAAAAAAAAAAAAAAAACAAACAAAAAAATTCATAAAAAACTCCCAGAAAAACCAAAACCCCAAAAATAATCAGGGATTCAGCCCTGTGGAGGGTGCTGGATGGGCCCCAGCAAAGCCTTCTCAAGGCTCTGTGGTACAGATATTTTCAGGTGGGTTTCCTTGGAGCCACAAAGGGCTGCTTGTGCTGGAAAATAAAAGGAAATTTCTGAAAGGAAATTAAAGGAGATTTCCAAAACAATCGGAAAATCCATCCTGGTGGAAGCCCAGGGGTTCTCCCCAGCCCTGGGCAGCAGGAAGAAATCTCTGGAGCAGGGAGAGGAGGATGAATGGAGTCTCCTCCATGATCTCCAGCAGCTCTGGAGATGCTGGGGGTGATTTGGGGGGTCCTGACTCCCCTCACTCAGCTGGAGCCACCTGGGAGCTGTCCCAAGGTTCCAGAGCAGTGACACAAAGCTGTCCCTGCCCCTGGGACCTGCAGTGTCCCCTCACTGCAGCCCCGGGATGGCTTTGGGCTGACCCAGGTCATGGAATCACAGGATCCTCAAGGCTGGAAAAACCCTTGGAAATCATCAAATCCAGCCTTTAACCCAGCACTGCCGAGGCCACCGCTCACCTTGTCCCCAGGTGCCACACCTGTGTCCTCTAAACCCTTCCACCCCGTCCCTGGGCAGCTTTTTCACTGATCAACCCTTTCAGTGGAGAAACCTCTCCAGATTTCCAGTCCATTCCTCAGGATTTCCATTTCCTCTCCCTGAGGCCACTTTATCTCAGCACACCGAGGTGGAACTGGAGACCTGGAGATGTTCCTGCTCCTGCTCCTGCTCCAGCAGCCCTGGATAACACCAAGAGATTCTCCAGCTCATGAGAGGGGAATCAAGAGGTGCAAGGGCCTGCTGGGATGGTTCATGTCCAGCTGCTTTCAGATGTTTTTCTATTTCTAATCAGACAAAAAAACCCCCACCCCTAAAAATAAATGTTTTGCAGCGAGCTGGCCTTGCTGTCACATCTTCTCCAGGAGGCTGGGGCAGGATCCAGAGGGCACATCCATGCCAGCCCAAATCCCAGCATCCCATCAAGGAGAAATATCCATGGAAAACACGTTAATCCCTGAAAATAAATCAGCTTTCACCTTCATCTGCCCCAGCAATGCCACCAGCATGGACCAGGCTGTCCCCAGCTGGGGACAACAGAGGGACACCGGGCTCCTCTGCTGCTTTCTAGGATTAAAGTGCTGAGCCATCCTCTGCTCCAGGCTGGTTTGTTCCTCCCAGGAAGCTCAGAATCCATGGAAAAGGGGCTTTTTTTTTGCTGTTTGCAGGGTCATCCCTGAGCTTAAATCCCAGGTGTGAAGGGATGGGCTCCACATTGCACATCAGCGGTTGCTACGGGGGAAGAAATGATGAATTTATCACCCCTTGCAAGGGCTGGGGAAAGAAAGATAGAAAGGGGAAAGAGAGAAGGAAAAGGAATAAGAAAAAGGGAGAGAAAAAAAAAATAAAATAAACCCCTCAGAATGATTTTGTGAGCCTGAGCTGCACGGGGACGTTATTTATGGTCCAAAAAACCCCGCAAGCATCTGAATGTGAAGCAGAATCAAATCACACCGTCGATAACGCCGCGCCCTGATCAGAGGGAAAAGACATCTGGGGAGGGGAGGCAGGGAAATGGCACATTTTCAGCCAGCTGCAGAGGTTGGGAAGGGATTTTAATTCTGAGGACGCTGAAGGAAATTGCAGATGAGGCTCCATGAGAATAAAGAGTGTCTGCTCGTAGATCAGCACAACTTGATTTTTTTTTCCCCCTTTGAGTGCCGCTGTATCAATCTTGGGAGGGGAGAGAAAGGGGAAAAATCAAGGTGGCAAATGAATTATTCCTCAAACCTTGCTGCTCATCCAGCAGGGAAAAGAAACCCTTGCACTTCTTGCTGGGCAAACTGGCTTTGCTGGAAGGAGCCTGAAAACGCAGGAGAGGAAATGGGGAAGGTGGGAAAGAAGGTATTTATCTACAATAAATATTTAATCCTGCTCAGTGATTCCTCCCAAAGAAACTCATAGCAGGGATTAATTTGTTCACTCGTCCCCGCTCCACTGGTGCCCTTCAGCAAGGTTAATCCTTGCCTGATGCAAGTTGGGAAATTAAATCCACGGTGGTGGTGGACAAACTTCCTGTGGGCTTGGATTTAATACCTTGCTTTTCCCTCCCCTCCCCAAAAATGATGGATGTGTGTGGAAGCCTCGTGGAAGCCTCGAATTCCTGAATGGGTGCTCCCCTGCTCTCTCTCTCTGTTGTGTGTCTTAATTAATGTTTCGAGTCTGGCAGGTTTTTGATTTCTGTTTCAACGGGGTGTCTGATCAACCTGCTTGAAGGGAAAACCCTAAAAAGGGACAATTTGGGGTTTTTTTTTTAGTGGCTGCCACTCCCTCCTGAAATTCAGCTTCATGCTGGTGGCAGTGAGGAGCAGGTGGGGTCCAACCTCCAGCTCTGGGGGCTGAAGGGAGGCACTTTCCCATCTCAGTTTTCCATCTGGAAACCCCCCAGGAGACCTCTGGATGTGAATTTGGGCTGCAATCCTGAAGAGTTCGGACTCTTCAGCACACCTGGGGTGTGTGAGAGCACCTTTGGCACATCCCCAGCAGCTCCTGGTCCCTGCTCAGCTGAACAGGTGAAGTTTTAAACTGGAAAAGGCCCAGTTAGGGACATTTCCCCCTCTGGATCCCCAGGAAACGGCACAACCACGGCAGTGCCCATCCCTAGGGCAACATCCACCTTCAGGAGGGCTGGGTGGTGGGATATTCCCAAATAATCAGCTCCAGCATGATGCTTTCCTGGCTTTGGGACTCTCCTGGCACCTTGGAATGCTCAGGGAATCAGAGAATCCTGGAATGGTTTGGGTTGGAGGGACCTCAGGGCTCATCCAGTGAGGGCAGGGACACCTTGACTATCCCAGCTCGCTCTAAACCCATCCAACCTGGCCTTGGACACCTCCAGGGATGTGGAAAAAAAGATCCCTCAGGCTCTGCCTCAGCCAAGAAAACAGCAAACAAAAAAAAAATCCACCAGCTGAGAAGCAGCCAGAAAAAAAACCAAACCCCAAAAAACCAATCCAAGCGCGGCGCAGGAAATTTTCCGCCAAGAACAACATCTCATTGTCAAATTAACATATTGATAATTAGGCAGGAGGAGAACACGGAGTCCCAGGGCTGGCACAGGCTTTGGCTCAGGCTGCTCAGCGGTTCCAGGGGCGCCTCTGAGCGTGACGAGCCGGCGCCTTACAAGATGTAATTCCGTCATTTCGGAGCTTCACCCTCGTCCCGCATCTCTGAGGGAACAAGGCACGTTGGCTCCTCTCTGAAGGAGGGAGCAGCTGCTCTCTGCATGGTTTTTGGTGTGGTTTTGATCGCTCCAGGGTGTTTGTTTTTTGAGGGAAGGTTTTGTTTGGAGCAGGCAGGGGCTGGGAGAGGTTTGTGCCTCTGGAGAAAATCCTTTCGCTGTGGATGGCCCAGGATGGGAAGGATCTGCAAAGCAGAGAGGTTACAAGGGATAAATGGAGTGGCAGGAGCTGCCAGTGATAAAAGTACAGCTCACTAAACTCGCCCTGCTCTCAGATCAAAAGCAAAATGAATTTTCAGGGCAAGAGGCCCAAATCCAGCACCTGCAGAGGAGAGGCTGAAGATGCCCTTGGTGTAAAAAGGGATTGGATTCCCCAGAGCTGGAAGAGCTGAGGGAAGGATGGATTTAGAGTCAATTCTTTCCAAGGGGTCGCTGCACAATGGCAGGAGAGCAGCCCCTGACAGATGTTGGGAACATCAGCCCAGCTGGGCCTCAAAGGTTCCTCTTTCCTTAAAGGAAAAACACGTGGGAAGAAAATAAAAAATAAAGAAAATCCAGTTTATGCAGGGATACAATAATTAATGGATAATTATGATAAATCCTCGCTTCCCACCTGCTCATGGCAGAGGGACACCAGTGTGCCAAGTGACACACACAGCCCTGAGCAGCCCTGTTAAAAAAATATGTTAAAAAAACCTGGGAATTGTCTGGCTGGAAAGGCAGAGCAGGGAATTTGCAGAGGCACAGCTCCTGGGCAAGGTGTGAAGAGAAGGGACACATTTGACTTGCGCTGCTCCAGCTTTTCTGGGCGCTCTGTGGATTAATTTACAGGTGGTGCTGAACTGCCAGAGGCACCTCCAGCTCACTTGTTTTTTCTCACAGGAGGAGATGAGAAGGTTTTTTGTGGTTTGTTTTTTGGGTTTTTTTTTTTCCCTTTTTCCAGAGCTGTGGGTCAGATCAATTCTACTCTTAGCTTGAGACATTAATAAAAATAAACCCAAGTCAAACCCAGCCTGGCTGGGAGAAAATGCAGGACAAAAAGCAGCTGAAGGACAAGAATAGCTCCAACTCCTTTGAATGCCACCAGAGCCTCACTCTACCCGACAATTTGCATCTTTTCTCCTTGCTAATTCATGCACAATCCTCTCCCCTCCTCATTCCAGCCTCCCACTTGGTGCTGCTGTTCCTGTCTCTCCAGGAGACACGAAGGGGGCTCAATCTTTTGTATGAAACCCCCATTCAGAGCTTCTCTTCTCATTTGCCAAAACTCACCTAGACAGCCAGGGGATGCCCAGGAGCTGCTCTCTAAATTTAATCAGTGCCAACGCTCCTTTTCTGGCCGTTTTTATTTTTGTCAGTCTGGTGTAAACACAGGATTGAAGGAGGTGGGGGAGGAACATCTTTAGAGAGGAGACAGCAGCAGGAGCATCCCAACCAGAGCTGTGAGAACTCGTGGAGAGCTAAAGCCCTGATCCCAGAGTGACCCTGAGTGGCACAGGGAGTGGGACAGGGCAGGGCTGTGCTCCTGGGCCCCTTTCCCAGCTCCCAGGAGGAACTGGGATGTGCTGGTCCCTGCTGGTGCAGCCCCAGCTCAGAGCAGGGCTTTGGTGGGATCATCTTGGCTCTGTTCTCTGCCCCAATTTTACAAACCCTGCAGGATGGGCTTTTATAGGGACAGCCAGTGCTCCACCAGTTAGACCACAAAGCTCCTTAGGTTGAAAAAGACCTTGAGATGATCGAGTCCAGCTGAAGCAAGGCAAGGGAATCCGAGACAAAAAACCAGGGGGTCACAAGTCACAGAGCAGCACCAGGGGCTTCTTCCTCCAAACTGCAAACCAAACCAAAGAACAGCTCCCATCTCCCAGGAGGACAGCAAAGCTCACAGCAGCGCCTGATTTACCCCAGGAGCAGAGGGATCCAGAGATGCCCAGCCCAGGGCAGAAATCCCAGCCCAGGGCATTTCAAATAAAACCCCACACGCAGGGCAAGGCAGAGCAGCAGCCCCAAGCCCTGCAGCCTCCCCTTCCCTGCTTTAAAAGCTGTGGAAACCCCTCTGGGTGCTGAGTTTGGTGTTTTTCATCCTCTCCTTGCTGCATCCCCAGTTTTGGGCTCCTGGCGCTGCCCTTGCAGGGTTCCTGAGGTGGGGAGGCAGCTGCTGCTGGAGTTTGGGATGAGCAGCCCCATCCTCACCCCACAGCTGAGCAGGTTTGGGTGCTCACCCCAGGTCTCAGTGATCTGCTGCTCTTTCTGTGGCTCTTCTAAAAATTCCCCTCAAAATTCACCTGCTGGAGTTTCAGCTTTGGAGCTGGGGCACTAAATCATGGACTTGGTTGTACAAAAAATAGAGGTGAAAGCTTTTCCACAGCTCCTGTGTCTGGCAGTGCCAGGAGCAGTCGGGTCCCTCCTCAGATCTCTGCTTTTCCCCCAAAGCAGCTCAAAGGTTCCCTCAGCACAGAGGGATTTGCAGTGATTGAGGGCAAATCCCAAATGCTGAGGTGGGGCTGGGGTCACCTTGAGGCACAATCAAGGTCCAAGGGAAGGATTTCCAGCCAGGTTTAAATAAATTATTTTCCCCTCATTTCTCCCCGCAGCTGCGGTATCTCTGCGTTTCTGGGGTGCATCTGGATGAAGATTTGGCCATAATACCCCAAGATTTCCCCAATTACTCCTAGAAGTTAATGAGAGATGAAATGACTAAAGAGTGAAGGGTTTCAGGTGCAGGTTGGACGGGGTTTGGAGCACCCTGGGCTGTGGAAGGTGTCCCTGCCCATGGATCTTTAATTTCCCTTCCAACCCAGCCCAAACCGTGACTTTGGCCACTTTTTGGCCAAGAATGAAGATCATCAAAGATTTCCTGCAGCCACAGAATGAAGGGCAGAAACTTTTGGGTTTGGCTTGGTCACCTCAGAGCCTCGAGCTGGGTTTGTGGCACCTGACCCACCTGCAGTGCCCCAGATGTCACCTCCTGAAGGTCCAACACCTCCTGGCACTGCAGCACCAACCAGAGGCTGCCTGAAGAAGCCCCTGAGGACCAGAGTGACCCAGATCTGGTGGCATCATCTGATGAAGCTTCCCACAGTGAATTCCAGAGGATCCTGGAGTGAAACCTGCAGGAGAGGAGGAGGAGAGGATGAGCAAAACATCCCCCATGGGTTTTTTTCCAAGGTGTTTCTTTCCTGGAGCCAAGAGCGGGGATTTGGGGGTTGAGGAGCTCACCAAGGAACTGGACAAAATTCTCTTTTTCCTGAATTTGTCTTGGGATGAGAAGATCAGAAAAAGAAGAACCCCTCTGGTGATGTTTCTGCTGCTGTGGACAAGGTGAAGAGCTGGTGGCCACACAACCTTCTCCTCCACATCCCAGCCACCAAAACCAGGTTGGATTTTTGCACCGGAATTTCTCACTGAGTAAAAAACAAACAAAGAAAATATTCCAGGCCTGGAATTTCTCCCCATGATGGGTTTGGATCGTATTTTACAGGATTTCTTTACCTTTAAGCACCTCCACTGCTCCTCTGATGAACTTTCCAGGCTCCACAGGGCAGAGGGGAGAATCCTGCTGCAAACAACTCCAAGAAGAGATTGACATCACGGGGGTTTAGGTGGAAACAGTAAACTTGATTTATTGAAAAAAAAAAAAAATCTATTACATTTATTCCTTTATTACACAGGTTTAAAATATTTAAAAATAGCTCTTATGGGCATTACACTTAAATTTTATGACATGTTTATTGGACTTTGAAGAAATGTACAATATGGCATTTGACACTATATTTTAAAAAAAGGGCCTTTATGTACTAAAAGTTTTTGTTGATTTTTTTTTTTTTTAGTTTTTTTTTTCATAGGTTTTATTTTTTTTCTTATCAACATTTGTTCAAGTCAATATATATTAAGGGGAGGAGGGAAATAAAATTACACAAAAAGAAGGTCTGCAAATACAAGTAGTAATTTTATTGCAATATACCGTAGCTAAGTGGTCTGGGGGGGAAATTGGAACAGTTTTGGAGCTCAGTACAATTACAACACCGTGGAATTCAACAGAGGAAACTCTTTATTCTTTTTCTTTTTTTTTTTTTTTTNTTTATTTTATTTTATTTTTTTTCACAGTAAATGTGATGCCTTTTCCTTCGTGGTGGAAAAATCCCCCTTGAGCTGAACGCTCCAGGCCGAACAATAATAACAATAATAATAATAATAATAATAATTAAAAAAAAACCCCTCCACCTTGCAACAATTATTTTCCAGCTGAGAGGCCTGAAGAAGGAAAATAAGGGGGAGAAAGAAATGGTAAAAGAAGAGGGTTGTCAGCACTTTGTGAGCCGTGGAAGGAATTTTTAAAAAAAAAAAAACAGTGGGAAGAGCAGGAAAATTGCAAATTCCCGGG
>VWYP01008560.1:11024-32710 GCA_013400435.1 Pycnonotus jocosus | reverse complement strand
AAAAAAAAAAAAAAAAAAAAGCACAATTTTTCATTCCACTGGGAAAAGGAGAGAGATGGGCAAAGCAGCAACATCCCAAAATACATGTTGGATGTGGAAAACATCCATGGATGGTGCTGACAAAACCTCTGGCTTCAACATTTTCCACCTTCCCTTGTCCTGTTCCCATTAATAACCCCTCCCTTCCCACCCTGCTTTCTCCCCCAGTGTCTCCAAGAGATTCCAACCCTTTGTTAGGATTTGCAAGGAATCTTTGCCCAGAGGTTTTTCTGCTCCCCAAATTCCAGCACCCACGAAGTCTGAACCCCATTTCATGCTTCACCTCGTGAGTTCTACTTACAGGAGGCCCTGGGGGTCCAGGAAGTCCTGATTCACCCTTTGGACCTGTGGGACCCTGGGTGGAAAAACAAGGGAAAATCAGGAGTTACTCAGGAGAATTCACCTGGTGCTTTTTGTCACATCCCAAACATTTTAAACTTTTCCTGAAACTTCATTTTTGTCCCTTCAGGCACTCAAGAGGAGTCTCCCTGTACCCACACCTCAAGAAAATGGTATTTTTGGTGATTTTTGGTGTTTAAGTGAAAGAAAAGATCAAACACCTGGAGCTGCAGTCAGATTTTCCTTATGCTTCCTACGGAATGCATAAAATCTTTAACTCTCCCAACCAATCCAACAGCTTTGCAAGTCAAATAAAATCTTCCAATTAATAAAACATCCAATTCTGCATGGCAAAAAGACGCTAAGAACTTGCTCAAAACATTTTTTTTTTTTTTTTAAGCTGCCTGGCACAGCAGGTCTGCACCACGAAGCTGCAGAGCCTCGTTTCTCACCGAAATTCTTCACTTTCCAGCTCCCCACCTTTTCACAGGATATTTTTAATCCCCTGCACCCTCCAGCAGCAGCTTTCCTGCTCAGCACGAAGCACTGGATTGCTCCTTGGGATCTCTGCTTCAGGAAATGCAGTGGTGCCACAGAAACCTTCCCCAATTATCATTTCCATGCTTAGGCAGGCTGGAAAGGCAGAGTTTTGCTAAGTCCTCTCTGCTAATTGCATTAATTTGACTGACGAGGGGAGTCTCAGCATGTCCTACACTCAATAAAAACCCCTCAGCCCCTTCCTTTAGCTGTGTCCATACTCACTGAGGAGCCTTTAGCACCTTTGGGACCAGGTGGACCCTGTGGGGAGACAAATACAGAAAAAGGAGTCAGTTCATGCCCAAGCAGAGAATTCAGACGGGAATTTTTTTAAAAATTTAGTCCCTATTTTCCGTTTTCCCTTTCTATTTTCCATTTTCCCTTCCTATTTTCCATTTTCCCTTCCTATTTTCCATTTTCCCTCTCTATTTTCCATTTTCCCTTCCTATTTTCCATTTTCCCTCTCTATTTTCCATTTTCCCTCTCTATTTTCCATTTTCCCCATCCCCTCGAGCTGGGTGTTGCTTTTCTTTTGCTTTTCTTTCATTATTTTGTGGCAGAGCTCCACATTCCTGCCCCGGTGGGGGCTGGGAGAGCTGCTGGGTGATTCCTGGGATGTGGGGCTGATCCCAGCTCTGTGCTCAGGGCACTCAGCTGGGTGCAGCACGAGGCCTTTCATCCAAAAAAAAAAAAAGAGAAAAAAAAAATCATGAAAAAAGGGCAAGAAATCCCTGTGGGATTGTGGATATTCCAAAAGAAAGGGGGAAGGAAACAGGGTGGGATAATTTCCCTGTGCCCACCTCCCACATCACTTCCAGCACTTCTAGAACTCATCCAAGTGTTTTTAAAGGGCTCAGCTGAAAAAAAACCCACCAAAACCATCGTGACCAACATCCTCCTACAGCCAGGGCTGTGCTGGGAGCACCCAAGGGGCTCCTGAGGGCCTGAGCAGCTCCCAAGGAATTCCAAAGTCACTGATTGTCACCTACCGGTAATCCTGGGGGCCCTGGGGGTCCAATGGGGCCAGAGGGACCCGTGATACCCTAAAATAGAACAGCAAATTAATATTCATTTACAGTTCTGGCCTAAAAATCACACATGCAAGCCCTGCTCCCAGGTGAGCAGCCAGTTTTGGAGGATTGCAGTCCAGTCTGGAGCTTCACCTGGTTTTTAGGGCATGGACAAGGAAGCTCCAATCTCTCCTTTAGGCTCACAGTGTTAAAAATCAGCCCTTTGGATGAATATTTAATGGCCCCATCCCTCCAAGTCTACTCAGCTCTTTCACAGGACCCTTGGGAATCTGCTTCCCATTAAAATGGGTCATTCTGGGGCAGATCCGTGTGTCACACGTAGAATAAACCACATTAACACAGAGAATATCCCTCCCAAAGTGCCCAGGATCTGCTGCCAGGGCTGTGCCACAGCTCCTGGAGGCTGCAGTGCCCCCAAAGCACATTCCAGGGAGGTTTTATGGGATATTTACCTGCTCTCCTTTGGGTCCTGCTGAGCCCTGGGGGCCTGGGAGGCCTCGGTCACCCTTTTCTCCCTGCTCTCCTGGAGGCCCAATCAGACCAATTAAACCTGGGTGACCCTGGAGGGAAACAGCAGCTGTTAATTAGGATTTCTGAGTGGAGAGAGCAAAGATATTTCTCTAGATCCAGCCCCAAACCTCTGAGCGAGGTGAGAGGAGTTTGCAATAATCCCTGAAGTGAAGCAAATTAGGAGATTTTTACAGCACAAAATGTTACAAATACAGAAAGAACTTCTGCACTGGAGCAGCTGTTCATTCCCTGGGGTGATAGAAATATATATTTATGTGACAGAAATGTTTGTAGGGTGGAGAATCACCCCTAAAACAGCTCAGCTCCTTGGGGCACACTCAGAGGGCTCCAGCTCTCCCCTAAAGCTGTCACTGGGGCTGGTGACAGTCCCCAGCCTTGTCCTGCCACTGCAGGACCCCTCTGCAGTGCCCTTTGTCCCCCCAGAGCCCAGCAGGGATCAGGGATGGGACCCTGGGTGGGTTCTCACCTTCTCCCCTTTAGGACCAGAGTCTCCTTTCAGACCAGGCAAACCCGGAGGGCCCTTTGGGAAAACAAAAGAGGGAATGAATTAATGTTCCTTTCATTCATCCAGCTCAAAAACTCCTTGGATTTTGGATGCTCTGGACTTACCATTGGGCCTGGAGGACCATCTGGGCCAGGAGATCCCGGGAGACCTTGTTCACCCTGTGAAAAAATTATAATTCCTTCATTCCCAGGGACAGCAGTGCTCCCAGCTGGGAATATTCTGATTATTCACCTGTGCCAGGGAACCTTTGTCCTGGCTTTTCATAGATGGCAAAAGCAAAAGGATTTATTTTCTTTCCATGCTCAAATCTCTGCTGGGAAAGGGATTTTGTGGGTCAAGGAAAATCACTCCTGGAGAGTGGCTGAAGACCCAAGACTCAAATGAAACAGGTGGGAGATGGCATCCACCATTCCATGACTGCCATGAATTATGTTTTATCTGCTGTCAGGCATCCCAGCACGGACAGAGCACTGGGAAAAGGGATTTTCCAAACAGGTGGGACACAGGAGCACACCTGAGCTTTCTCCAGCTGGGAATACTCACAACTGGACCAGGAATCCCACGGAGACCATCGGGGCCGGGCTTCCCTGGAGCACCTTGGGGACCAATGGGCCCAGTCTTGCCAGGAGGTCCCTCCAAACCAGCTTCCCCCTGGATGGAGAGGCAGGGTGTTGGATGGGCAGGGTGTTGGGTTGAATCCTCCACATCAGAGGATTTTGGGAGATGTCAGGGAGTGGATGCAGATCCATGCAAAGCACGTGAAACTTTCTGCTCCTTGATTTTCCTGCTGCTCCCTGCACCTCTCCAAACTCCTTCAGTGTCCAGCCTTGCCTGAATTTGCCTCAACCCTTTGGCTCTGAGCTCTCCTGGGCTCAAGGACACTCACCCATCCATCCTCCCTCCCTCCCTCCCTCCTCTGTGCTGCCACAGGGGGATCTGTAATTTCCAAGCCCATCTCCATTTCCCCAGCGCTCCCACCCAAACAATCCCAGCCCGTTAACGCCGTGTTTGCCCTGGCAAAGGACAGGGGGCCCTGCACACCCCGTTATTTACAGCACATTGAATTGCCAAATATAGCCCTGGGATGCTCCAAAGGGAGGAAAACATTCCCCTGACCTTACCAAGCCCTAATTATCTCCACAGAGCTTGTTAAGGGCTGAAACATGAGCTCAGATTCGAGGCCAGTGGCCCCAAATTCAGGCTAATTTGCTGTAAAACGCAGCAAAAATCAACTCCCTGCCTTGGCAGAGTGAGATTCTCCTGGAATATCAAGGACACAGCACAAGTGAAATCCCATTCAGCTCTTACCTTGGCTCCTTTCTCTCCTTGCCTCCCTTCGGGACCAGCTGGACCAGGAGGGCCCTAAAGAAAGCCCAGAAGAGATGGAAAACACAATCAGATCCTGCTGCTCTGCAAAGGGCCCTTGGAGTTAGCAAAACCATGCTCCAGCCCCAGGGAAGGAGACAAAATGGAGACAAATATCCCTGAAAAGCTTTTGAAATTAGCTCCTTGCTCAATGAATCCCTGGGTTCTGCCAGCAAGGCAGGGTACCTCATCTTTGGATTTTCTTTGGGCTGTTAACATCTTTTTTAAAAAAAAATAAATCCATGGGATTTGCCTGGCAGCTTCCCATCAATTTCCAACGGCTGTGGATGGTGGATCATTTTAATTTTTTTAATTATCATGTATTTTACGCGGTATTTACACAGCATTTCTTGTAGGCTTTGCAACAACGTGAGTTTTCAAAAGTCAACAGGAACACATTTGGGAAAATCTCCCCAAACAACCAACTCACCCTTTTTCCAGGGGGTCCAGAGGGGCCTGGCTCTCCCGTGGGCCCAGGGGAACCCTGCAGGGAGAGAGGGGAGGGGAACAAGCCATGAGTGCCCCACGGGGTGTGGGAGAGAGCAGCCAGAGCTGAGCCAGGCTCCTGAGCGGGTGGGAGGCCAGGAGAGCTCCCAGCCAACACCTCCTGGGATTGTGGTCCATCCCTTCCCACCATGGAGTGGCAGGAGGCTGGGAAAGCTAAAATCAGAGGCTTGGATGCTGGTTTTTTCCCAGGAAGTAATTTGTGCTTTCAGGATGTAGTGCTGGGTCTGGATGAGGGGTGGATGGGGTGGTGGATGGAGGGAGGGATGGATGGAGGGATCCATGGAGGGATGGATGGAGGGATCCATGGAGGGATGGATGGAGGGATCCATGGAGGGATGGATGGAGGGATCCATGGATGAAGAGATGGATGGATGATGGATAGATGGATCCATGCATTGATGGATGGATGGATGGAGGGATCCATAGAGGGATGGATGGATGGATGGATTCATTCATGGATTCATGAATTCACGGATGGATGCATGGATGGAGAGATGGATGGAGGGATGCATGAATAGATGGATCCATGCATGGATGGATGGAGGGAGGGATGGATGGGTGGATGGATTCATGGATGGATAGATGGATAATGGATGGATGGATGATGGATGCAAGGATGGATGGATTGATCCATGGAGGGATGCATCCATGGATAAATTGATTCATGGATGGATGGATGGATGGATGCATGGATGGATGCATGGATGGATGACACAGGAGGCAATGAGATCCTCAATGGGCAATTCCCACTGGGAAACTCTGGTGGGAATGAGAGGCTCAGTGTCCCTGGAGCTGACACAGAGCCATGGGCACTGTGGGGAGCAGCTCTCATCCCTGCAGGTACTCACAGTCTGTCCAGGTTCACCGTCATCACCTTTGTCACCAGGGGGACCATCCTGACCCTAAAAAGGAGGGAAAAAGAACAAGGAGGTGTTTTTAGGGTGTGAACAGAGCTGAGCAGAGGAAATGCCAGGGGAGCTGCTGGGAATGAGCAGCACAGCTGAGCTCCACCACAGCAGGAGGAGGAAGCTCTGTGAGACCAACACTTACAGCTGGGCCAGGCTCTCCAGGGGGACCAGGGTCACCAGGGAAACCAACTGGACCCTGCAGAGAGACAAGAATATCCCCAAGTCAGAGATGAGGAACCTGGAGAGCGCCAGTGACAATGTGGGGAGCCACCCTATGGAGCAGAACCCCAATTTCTGCCATCACAGCCCATCTTTGCAGCCGCAGCATTTCCACCCTGTCCCAGCCACTCCAGATCTGCATCCTGGCTGCCAGAGCTCCAAAGGCAAGGCTGGCACTTCCATCCCAGTTTTTCAGAAATCCTTCGAGCTGGAGGACAGCAGAATCCTCCCCAGCTCTGGGACTGTGCAGATCGGGAGGTTTTGCTGTTGCAAATGTGACATTTTGCACAGGAGCAGCCTCTCAGAGCATTCAGTGACTGAAACCCTTCACCATTCTTCCCCATACAATGTCTGTCGGGTGCTTCACATGATTCCAGGAGCAGCCTGCAAGCTGTCACAGATATCCCAAATCCCATCTGTTAGCAGGGATGACTAAACCCCCCCCTGCCTCCTCCTCTGCTTCCCTTGTGCCATCTTGCCTTAGCTCATCGTGAATTTCGGGCATCAGAGGAGGCTGCAAGATAAACCCTGTACACTGTGCCCTGGTAAAATCAGCACTGGCTGCACCAGAGCTGTGGAAATCAGCAGCAGCAGGGAGCTGGGTGTGCAGGTACAGCTCCCAAATTCCAATAAATCTCCCTGATCCTATTTTGGAAGCTCTGCTCTGGTGCAGAAGAGCTTGGGAAGCCAGAAACACAAAGTGACCCTGCTGCAGCTCCTCTCCGTGGGGTGAGACTGCTGACAGCCTGCAAAAAGCACTGATAATTCCAATATTGCTGGGAAGGATGGTACAGTGGGACCTTTCCCTCATCAGCACCCTAAAGAAGGGGGCTGAGATGATGGATCACCAGAGGAGCAATTCCATGGTTAGGAAACTAAATTCCCACAGATATCTCTGGGAATGTTTTCTCATGCAGAAATCTCTGGTGGCAAGGCAAGGTAAGGCTGAGGGGGTACTTACAGGGCTGCCTTTGGGGCCATCATCACCTGGTGGGCCTTTGGGGCCAGGTGGGCCAGCAGCACCAGAGGGTCCTGCTTCCCCCTTTTCACCTCTTTCACCTTTAGGGCCCTGTGAAGGAAAAATAAAATAAACCTTCTATTATCCAGGAAAAAAAAAAACAAAACCAAAAACAAAACAAAACAAAAAAAAACCCCAAAAAACAAACCAAACTAGTGATTTTTAATTATCCTTGAATCAGTTCTGAGCAAGAAGCTCTATTTGTGTCTCCAAGCACAAGGACGTGATTTCACAGTCCCTTCCCACCAGGACTGAGTGGTGCTCGTGGTGCTGAGCCGTGGGCAGCCCACACTGGGTGACTAAACGTGATCCTATAAATACCCAGGAACGTGGCAATGTGTCATCAGTGCCCAAACCCAGGCCAGGGCTGGTCCAGCCCCTGCTGTCCCATCCACATCCCAAACTTCTCCAGCACATCCAGCGGGCACTCACCGGCAGGCCAACTTCTCCAGGGAGACCAGGCTCACCAGATTCCCCAGGTTCACCCTGCAAAGGGAAAAAGAGCATGGAAATATTCACATTTCTGCAGGGGAAAGAGTTTTCTGCTGGAAATATTCACATTTCTGCAGGGGGAAGAGTTTTCTGCTGGAAATATTCACATTTCTGCAGGGGGAAGAGTTTTCTGCTGGAAATATTCACATTTCTGCAGGGGGAAGAGTTTTCTGCTGGCACAGCAAAGCCACTGCACGAGTGCTGCAGCAAATTCCTGCTTCAGGCTGGTCTGGGTGTGTTTTACCTTCTCTCCAACTGCACCAGGATTTCCAATCCCTCCAGGAGGACCCTGTGGACCATCTGCTCCTGGTGGCCCAGATGGACCTCTGGGGCCTGGTGGGCCTGGTGGACCCTGAGAGGAAAGGAGGACAAATTTCAGCTGAGTTTCTCAGAGCAATGCCAGTGAAAGGAAAAAAAAAAAAGAAATAGAGAAGGCCCTTACCATCTGCCCAACGTCACCTGTCTCCCCCTTCTCCCCAGGTGGTCCAGGCAGGCCCTGTGGAGGTGCAGAAGGTGAATTTGAGCAGTGAACATCTCAGCTCTCATCACCCCAAACCCTCCCTGGGTGCTGCAAATTTACCTGCAAGCCCACGGGGCCAGGGGGACCAGGGAAACCTCGGGGTCCTTCGTCACCTTTCTGACCAAAGAGGCCCTGCTGTCCTCGGGGCCCAGGCTCTCCATCAGCTCCCTGCAAAGAAAAGGGTCTGAACAGCCCAGGACAGACACACACCCCATCCCACCACCCAGTGCCAGGCAGGAGTCATGCCAGTGCTTCCCAGGAGGCTTTTTTGGGGAAAAAAAAGGGATTTCTGCTGATACTCACAGCTGGGCCAGGCTGGCCAATTGGACCCTGTGGGCCGGTGGGGCCTGGAGGACCCTGTGACAAAAAAAAAAAGAAATGTCAGGGATAGGAGCAGAGTGACCAATTCACCTGGAAGAGGTGAAATCCTTCTACACAATCTCTGTTAAAACAGCATTAATTCCCAAAAGAGAGGGGGAGAAGAGGGCCAGATCTGGTGGAGAGTGTGGCTCTGATTTTTACATGTCTCAGACTTGTTCTTGATATTAAAGCAAAAAGCCTTCTGATGTTTTGAAACTCTGAGCTCTGTTCCCAAGCTCTTTCATTTAAATAAGAAATGTTTACATTCCTTGGTTCTGATAGAATATTTGAGTGATTGGGATGAACACCAATCCAAGGGATGGGATGTTCTGCTTTGGCCAATAATTGGCCACCTTTGTACAGTGGATAGAAATGGAGTCAGAAAATTAAAATAAAGAGATTTTTGCATGCTGACCTCAGACTGTCTGCCTGGTTCCTTTCCAAACCCCAAAAAACATTTGCTGCACCCCAAAAAGGTGCAACAGAGAGCAGACACACCCAAACACTTTTCTGCTGCAGCAAAGTGATGGCAGCACACCCAGCCCCAGCTCCTGGGTAACTCCTGTTCCTCAGGCTCTGGGCACCACATAAAGGCTGTGGGACTGGAATCACCACAGGATGACAGGTTGGGGTTGGAAGGGACCTTTAAAAATCTCCTGGTCCACCCCTCTGTCATGAGCAGAGACGTCTTCAACTAAATCAGAGAGGGAACTTCAGCCAAAGACCCAACTTTGATGGCAGCATTGCTCATGTTTCACAGATATTTCCATGCTAAGTGGGTGATGTGGAAATATCTCAGTGTTCCTGGGAGCTGGAGGCTCCCACTTGAGGCTCTCACTCTTTTTTTTTTTTTACATCATGTGGGTATTTGATGAAGCAGAGGAGATGAATCAACATTAGAAAACGATATAAATTTAATTTTCTATTTGCAGCAAGTCACACAACAAATCACATTTAAGAGAAGCAGCTCCAGCAGAGCCCCCTGCACTCACCTGCTCCCCCTTGTCACCTTTGCTGCCCTTCTGTCCAGGCTCCCCGATCTCACCCTGCCAGGAACAAAGGAACAACCACTTTAATTAATCCAATTAACCCCCCACCACTGCCACATCTCAGCATCCCATCCCTGTGTGGCTCCATCCTCATTGCAAATCTCACACCAGGTTTGGGCTGAATCATTCCAGGGATTTGGCCACCCCACGTACAACCAACCTCGTTTCCACCCTCCAATTCCTGGGCTGCCAAGCAAGAAGCATCTCACAGACCCCTTGAGCAGCCACCAGGGATTTGGGAACATCCCAGCTGATGTTTCCTGGCAATCCTGCACTCCAGAGAGGGGGCAAAGGGAATTCATTTGGAGAGGCTGCATCTGTGGGCATGCCCCTGTACAGGTTTGGAGGATGCAAACCGGATTTTGGGGAATTTTGTGGCTGGAGGAGCACAGGGAGCTCTTCCATCTGCTGCTGCTCATCCCACGGGACTGTGAGCTCCATGAAAATCCTCCAGCAGCACATCCCACCCAACTGTGGGACACACCACGGTGGAAACACCACCCAGCTCCTGGCCAGAGTGACCCCAGGGGTGTCACAGCTGCTGTCCCCACCTTGTCTCCATCCTCTCCAGGAGGTCCCACGGGACCCGCTGGGCCCGGCAGTCCCACGGGGCCCTGGATGCCATCCCGGCCAGCCGGTCCTTGGGGACCCTTCTCCCCCTGCAAGCAGAAAAACACGCGGGTCACACCCGGAGCTCTCCAACAGAGCCATTAGAGCTCATTAAGGTTTTATTCAGCTGCTAATGACTCCTGGCTGGATGGGCAGGAGCAGCAAAGCCGGTTCCAGCTGATATTTCATCTGTGCTCCTTGTCTGAAACGAAACAAAACCTCTGTCTTGAGGGATAATGAAAAGAACGAGCAAATGTAAACAGCGAATACCCAGATCACAGCTGCAATTTCAGCGCTACAGCAACATAATCTGATTTAATCTGAACCCTCTGCCATCTCTGTCTGGATGACAAACCAGACCCCAAGTCATTTTTACTCCCACGAGCCAGTTTTGTGCTGATTCTGGTCCTGGCTGCCCCAGCACTCACTGCTGCTCCCACCCTGGCTGAGCCCCAGCTAAGGGGGGGTTCTCAGGAGGCCAATCCTGAGGTTCTGGACAAATAAAACCACCTGAAGCAAATAAAACAATCCCTGCATCAACATCTACTCACGCTCCTGTGAGCAGGAGCCTTCAATCAAATTTGTTTGTTTACAGGAACTGAGCAGTGAATATTTTCCACTTTCCTCGCCCGTGATTGAATTGCATCCCAATCCCGGGTGCTCTCCTCTAAATAAATTAGATGCCACATAAATTGCCTATTCATCCCTGCCCTGAGTGACACATCAGTGGAGGTACTCAGCACGACAGATGTTCCTAAAACTGATTCACCAGGAAATTCTCGCCTCTGGATTAGCTGCTGGAATTTCTAACAGCCACTCCTGATGTCACTCAGCCACCGCCAGAGCAGCCTGACATCACCAAAGCCACCTCTGGCTCCTTTTGCTGACGGGGCTGGCTCAGTTCTGTGCCCACAGGCCTGGCCTTTGGCTGTTTGTCACCAGGAGGTGACACGGGTTGTGTCACCTTTTCAGCCCCCAGGGCCTTGTGGCTGCCTGAGGACTCCGCGGTCCCTGGGGTCACAGCCATAGCAGGGGTGTCACCAACAGCTGACACTCAGTGCTCTGATGTGCTCAAAATGAGGAAATCCCTCTCTAATTGATTTCCTTCCTTATTTTTTATGATTTAAATCTCCCCAAGGACTGGTCCCACACTCAGCTCCCTGTTGCACACATCTCCAGCTGTCCCACCATTGTCCACCTTCCTGCTGGTACTTACTGGAGCTCCCTTTTCACCTGCAGGTCCTGGGGGTCCCTGGGGGCCAGGTCTCCCTGGCAGTCCTATGGGGCCAGCTGATCCTGCAGGGCCACGCTCCCCAGGAGAGCCCTGTTGGGAGCAGGAGGAGGAGGAAAGGAGCATTAATGGCAGCATCCAGCTTCACCCACGCCCAGACAGAGACAAATCCAAGCTCTTCATCCACGTTGGAGCACATTTGATGGGGTAAAAGCCACGTGAAGAGTTGGTACCGCCAGCCTAAGGGGCCCTGAGGGTCATTTTATTGAATTAAAATCCCTGGAAGGGCTGGATTGATTGGTTGGATGATGAATGTTCCCTTCCAAGGATCTCAAGCGGAGACAGCTCCCAGAGGGAAAGCAGGTGGATTAGAGGCAAAATCCGGGATGTTCTGAAGCCCTGCAGCTCCCTCAGCCCGTCACGTACACACCCACAGCTGACCCCAGAGATTCCCTGAGCTGTCACACCCCTGGCTTGTGAAGGAACACCCAGGGAGATGTCAGGGAAATGGGGACAAAGCCTGGAGCTGTGGCTGAGCCTCTGCCAAGCTGGAAATGGCGGTGCCTGCAAGGACAGGGATACTCACGGCTGGGCCTGGGGGGCCTGGGGGACCTTCATTGCCTTTCAGCCCTGGAGAACCCTGCAGGAAGGAGAGCAGGGTTGGTCATTTGGGGAGGTGGACAAGAGGAGCAGCTGGGGATGCTCCAGCTGGAGGGGCCTCTACTCACAATGGGGCCGGGGAGGCCTCGTTCTCCAGGGAATCCTCTCAGTCCAGGGGGACCATCCTTCCCTGGGAGGCCAGCAGGACCAGGATCTCCCTGCAAGGACAGGGATGGAGAGCTGAGCACCTGCACATTCCATGGAGCCTCAGCTCATCTCCTCACAGCCTCCAGCTGGGGTGAGGCAGAAAGCTTCATTGCTTTCCTGGATTGTCCTCTCCATCTCCAGGGAGGGACAGGCGGCGAGGAGGGAGAATCCCAGCCCTTGGAAGGATCAAGGACCACCTTGGAAGGATCAAGGACCACCTTGGAAGGATCCAGGACCTACCTTGGTCCCTTCTTTTCCAGTGAGCCCAGGGAGGCCTTGTTCACCTGGGGGCCCTGGGGGGCCCGGATGGCCCCGCTCGCCCATGGGTCCAGTCTCACCAGTTGGACCCTGGAAAAAAACCAAAAAAACAGTCAGAGAAAATGGGCTGGGGACTGGCAGAACAACTGAGGGAGGAAAAACTGCAGGGTGTCAGTTTAATTCTTATTGGAAGCCTGGGCACTGGGAATTTCAGGCTTTCTGTGCTGCCAGGCTCTGACCCCCAAGCAAACCCTGCATTGACCTGAGGCTGTGGAGAAATCTTCCAAAATTGAGTGACAGCGCTGGGATTGTGGGTGTGGAGTTTGGATAGAAGTGTGTGATATCACAGGGTGCAAAACTCAGAGTTTAAGGGTTTAGAATATAGTAATAGATATGTAAAACAAGATGGAGGATTTAGGGTGTAGGCTCAGTCCTTTTTTTTCACCTTCTTCCTCGTGGGTCTGGGTGGTTTTTTGTAATTAAATAGAAAAGTCCCCATTGCTGGCTATGGGTGGTTGGTTATTGGGTTAAAAGTAAAAATAATTTAGGTGTCATTTCTCAATTGGACTGTTTATCCTTGCAGAGAGAAAGATAGGGCTCCATCTTTACTTTGTTAGCTCCAAGTGCTGCAGAACTCACAGCTTGTGAGACTGTAACATAGATAATTAATAAACATCTGAGTCCAAACAAGAAATACAGTCTGGAGCATTTAATCCCGACCTTGGCAAAAAAGAAGATTAAAACAAAGACAATAGTCCTTTGGGCTGTAATGGGCTGGAAGAGGCGCCTTTCAGTGCCACCAGCAATCCCTGGAGAGATTCCCCCTCTGGCATCTGCAGCCACCTTCTTCTGGAAGTGGCCAAAAACACCCCCGGAGCGAATCTCACCCAAACCATTCCATAACACCGCAAACCACCACGCTCAGCTTTTCCCTTTCTAATTGAAAACTTCCCAAGCGCTCTCCAGGCCCTGCCGATTCCTGCTCGGATGGGGCATAAATAATGCACGAGGCTCATCCTCCCCGGCAATTAGCAATTAGCGGCTGCCACCGTGCCCTGCGAGGCCACTCGGGGTGACAAGTGTCACACAGGGGCTCCCCGGGGACCCGTTTGGAGGAGGACAAAAGCCACATGAACCGAATCACCGTGTCCCTGCCCCCTTGGTGGCTTTGGGGACAGGGCTGTACCTCGTGTCCTGCGGCAGGGAGGGCGCTTAGAGCGCTCAGAGCTCAATTGGCAGCCACAGATCACAGAAAGTGCCACCGAAAATTGCCACCGAGCCTAATTAGCGCTTGAGAAGACACACACAGCCTTCGGGGAATCCCCCCCTAATCAGGGAATTTACCAAACCGGGGGCTTTATGCTGTCATTAAAGAGGACGATTTAATCGCTTGCTAATTAAAGAGCTGCTCCCCAGCAGCTCAGGGAAGGAGGCTGGACCCGAAGCTGGTGCTGCTCGGTGCAGACTCACTGAAAATTGTGTTTGTGCCTGTTCCCACATCGCAGAGCTCTGGTGGTGACAAAAAAAACCCAGAACCTGGCAGCACCTCGGGTGGCACAGGGAGGATTTTCCTCACAGTGAGGTGGAGGAGCACTGTGGCATCACATCTGCTCTGCTTTAGCCACCAGCAGCTGCACAGCCCTGGGAGATCTCCTGGAACTCCCTGTCTGCTCCTGGCCTTCGAGCTGGGTTGGATTTTCCAGCTGGGTTGGGTTTTCCAGCTGGGTTGTGGGTTTTAGCTGCGTTCTGTTTGGGTTTTTTTGGTTTTTTTGGGTTTTTTTAGCTGGTTTCTCACCCTACACCGTTTTTACACCAGGGTGGCTGTGCTGAGTTCACAGGAACCAACTCCTTTACGTTTGTGTAAACTCCATCCCAACCCCTCAGCAAGGTAACCTGGGGCCATGGGGAGGATTTCCCACCTGCCTCAGGAATTTCAAAGCCACCTGACAAAGGCTTTGCCTTCCCTGGAAAAGGAGTCCCTGCTGCACAAGATCAGCTAAAGGGGTGAGCATTTGCCTCTTACCTGGGGGCCCACGACACCAGGAGGGCCTGGAGGGCCAGTCTTGCCTTGGAAACCCTGTTGGAGAAAGAGAAAACACAAAAAAGTGACACTTCTGCCAAGTTCTCCTCCTGTGAGGGTCACACTGCCACCAGCTGTTCCTCCCCTGGTGAAATCCCTGACCAGGGTGGGCACTCGGAGGAAAAGGAAATTAAAAATCAAACAGAAAGTGGAGAAAATATCTTTGTACATTTATAAAAGGTGAAACAGAGGAAGAAGAAGGGATTCTCACAGCTCAGCCCTGCTGTTTGGATGGAGCTGTTGTGGTTTGGCCATATATACACACATATAAAAATCTGTTACGCTCATAAAACCCTAGAGAAAACGCCAATTAAAAATGCCATTAACGGCTATTAAACAGCTCTTAAAAATCAGTGTGGATTCCTCCATGCTGAGCAATCCTTAAAACCCATTTCCCTCATCCTGCTCCCCGTTCTGGTGCTGGTTTGGGCTCAATTCTGTCTCAGCTCAGGGGCAGCACCACAACCCTGAGAGGGTGAAGCTTTATCTCCTCCATCAACATTTTCTGAAAGAGGAAGCACGGCTGAGTTTATCTCCAAAGGCTGGGAAATCTCCATGACAGCTCCTTCCAATGGCATTTTGCAGAGTGACAACCAGGAGCTCTCACCACTGCCATCCTTTGGCTCTCCCAGGCTACTCCTTAAAAAGCACATTAATTGTGGTTGTTGCTCCAGCCTGCTGACAAGCTTGAGGAATGGCATTTAGGGTTATTTTCCCCGTTGCCACCAAAGAGGATCAGATAAATCCCGTGCCAACGCCGGCCTGTCGTGTTAAAATAACTCCTCCGTGCTATTCTGGCTGCCTGCAGATCAGAAAATATCCTGCAGATCAAAAAATATCCGTTTTCCTGATGGGAAAAATGGCAAAATATCCTTGGGAAATGAAGGTGCAATTTAAACTCTTATCACAGGCAAATATTTAGACCATCTCTGCACAGGATTTTCCTTATTAACCTGAAGAAAGGAGTTTCCTTTTGTACTCCTTGAGCCTTGGGCACAGAGGTTTTAGAATCTGTCAGGGTTGTTTTTTTTTTTTAGAGCCAATCTCTGAAAATCTAAGTAGCCAAATATCTCAGCGTGTCTGTTTGAATGGGAGCTTAAATAAAGGGAAGTGTTTGACACAGAGATTTCAATCTTGCACAGAGATACACTGCACTGAGCAGGCTGCTGATGTAGAAAGAGCACTGAATTCATTTTTGTGCTACTCTCCTTGTTTTTTGGCACTGTCAGGGGAAAAGTGGACCAAAAAAAAAAGGGACTTCTGCTGCCTGGGTCTGCAGGGGAAAGTGATGTCTGCAAGGTTGATTCTATTTCCTGGGAGAGGCAAATTAAGGAAAGCTATTAGAGCTTTCAGACCCCAAAATGATTAAAAGGACATTCTCCATTTGTTCCTGCAGACTTGGAAGTTGATGCTTTTGATTCCAGTCTCAGCAGCTGATGAGAGCAGATGCTGTCACAGTTCTCATGGCTCCCTCCACCTTGGCTGGAGCTGTCCTTGGATGCCAAGGAAAGCTCAGTGTCAGTCAGGCTCTGGCAGGTGAAAACTCTTCACCTTTGAGTTAATCCCGACCTGAGGACTTGGCTCAAAAATGCCTCAGAGCCCTGGTTTTAAAACCAGTGTGTAAATAAATATCTGGTGCTGAGCAGTGTTTGCACTGCCCTGCTCAGCAAATGCCAGGCAAGTTAATTAAATTGTGTGATAAGCTGAGGGGAAAAAATGCATGATGTGCAGAGCCTTTCTGATGCTCATCTGCTGGGGAAAGCAGGGGGGGAAAAATGGGCTGGAGAGATTCCTCAGGGAATCCAAACAATCCCAACGTGGGGCTGCATCTCCCCAGCAGCAAATGAGGATTTAGAGAAACCAAAATGAAGCTCTGGAGTGATCACCAGTCCAAGATTTATTATTTTTTTTGGCTACTTACAGTTTCTCCTCTCTGTCCAGGGTGCCCAGGTAATCCATCCTTCCCGGGAGGACCCTGTGGCAGAAAAGCAGAGGGAGAGGCAGCATCACCCAGAGCTCGTTAATGAAGCTGTGAGTGAGATTTAATCAGCCCTGCTGGCCCCAGTGCCCAGCCACTTCCCAGGGAAATGGAGGTGCAGAACCCTAAAAGCTGCACCCCTTTCCCACACATCTCCCAAAGGATTTATCTCACTCAGGAAATCCCTCCCAAACCATTTCTGAGATTTCTGAGATCCCCCCTGGTGTACAACAACTGCAGAGACAGCAGTGCTGCTCTGTCCTCCACGTCCACAGAGGGAAAATAAAGCACAGAACAGGCACAAAAGATCCCCGAGATCCTGAGTCAGGAGGAAATGAACATTTATAATCAGCTGCAATTTACTTGGCTATTTAAACTCTGAAACCACTGGGGTTGTTATCAGCGTGTCTCAGTAATGCCTTTTGTTGGGAATGTCACCACTTGGCAGGGAATCAGCTCAGGCTGGGTGGGAAAGGCTGGATTATTGCTCTGGATGTCCTAGGAAGTGAGTTACTTACAGGGGGGCCTTTTGGTCCAGGAAATCCAGTTGGTCCTTGAGGCCCTGGTGGTCCCTGGGATGAAAGAAAAGCCAGAGGAGTTGGTTAAGGAAAACCTGGAACGCTTGGTGTGAAATATTATAGCTCTGTGTGAGCAGCAGGTGAGCACAAAGATCTGGAAAGCCAAATGCTGGGTGATTGTGTAGAAAAATTACAAACAGAACAAAATCTAGTGGGACAAAAAAATACAAAAAGAACAAAATCTAGTGGGAAAAAAAAACCCCAAACAAGCAGAAATTGAGGCTAAAATCATGAAAGTCCCACTGTTTCAGGATTTCCCACCTGACTGTGATCTGGAGAAAGCAGCAGGAGGATCCTAGAGAACCACATCCTCCAGAAAGTGCCTGAAATTCTGGCTGCCTGCAGTCAGCCAGGGGTGGCTTGTCCCTTGTGCCACCAGTGATGCTTGCCCAGGACACCCACAGTGCCCCCTGAGCCCACCCTGGAGAGCTCAGACAGGACCTGAGGGCTGTAAAGCGCCTTGGGGGACCTCTCTGCACACCAGCACAGTTCACCTTGGAGTTCTGACCAGAATTTTCCTTTTGCTGAGGTACAGGGCACCCAGGAGGATCCTCCTTGCCAAAAAAAAATCCCTCAGCCCTGCCAGCCCACCCCCTCCTGTGCCAGAGCACTGGGCTGGGCCCTGCTTCACCCCTCAGCTCATCTTACCCTTTCTCCAGGAGGACCAGGGGGGCCATCACCACCAGAGTTGCCCTTTTGGGAAGAAGAAAAAACAAGAGAACATTTTTTTTTTTTTTTTTTAAAGTCCCCAAATCAGCATCACAGCTTCTGTGAGCAAAGGCTTCAGATGGCACCAAGCCCACGGTGACACCACACCCCAGCAACGCCCCCAGCCCTCTCTAATAATAATTCTGACAAATGAGCAGCTGCTTTTTTTCCCCCCACATCCCTTCAGAAAAAATCCAGGGGAGATTGGGATATTTCCATCCCACTGTGGCCTCCCTCAGAGAGACAAATGCCACCCTGGAGAGGAGGGATTTGTCCCAAATTCGTGCCAGCACAACCAGAGATTTGTTTTTAGATCTGGCAGCAGGGTGGTGACAAGGTTTCACGATGAACCCTTCCTTTCCTCCAAGCCTGGTGATCAAGGCTCAGCTAATCAGGCAGTGCCTCTGGGTTGGTTGGCTGGCAGAAAAAAATCCCAAATTTTGCCTGGTGGCCAATCCTTGCTCAGCAATGGGGAGGCAAAAATGGGCTCAGCCAAGCTCTGGAGAGCAACAGCACCACAATCCCTCACCCACAGCACAGCCTGAGGGCTTGAAGGGGGTTTAAACTCTACTGAAATCCCAAAATCGAGGGGTTAGGGCAGGTTTAGGGGTTGTGCTGATGTTGGGGTTGTGCTGGAAAATCCTGCTGCCAACACATTTTACATTTACAGAACATTTACATTTACAGAACATTTACATTCACAACATTTACATTTACAGAACCTGGGCACGTGTTTTGCATTGGGTGCTGAGCCCTGGAACTGGGCATGAACCTCAGGAGGGCTCAGCTTTCCAAACCCAATGGAAAAGGAAAGGAGGGAGGTGGAATGTGACTCTGATTTTGCTTGTCTCAGACTTGCATTTGATATTAAAGCAAAAGCCTTCTGATGTTTTGGAACTCTGAGCTGAGTTCCCAAGCCTTTTCATGTAAATAAGAAATGTTTACATTCTTTAGTTCTGATAGAATATTTGAGTGATTGGGATGAACACCAATCCAAGGGATGGGATGTTCTGCTTTGGTCAATAATTGGCCACCTTTGTACAGTGGATAGAAATGGAGTCAGAAAATCAGAATAAAGAGATTTTTGCATGCTGACTTCAGACCTGTCTGCCTCCTCCTTTCCTAACTCCAAAAACCAAATGCTGCACCCCAAAAAGCAACAGTGGAGGGTGATGAACCAGATGCTCTCCACACCAACACTGCTTAGGACACGACCCCAAAGGTTCCCCAGGCCTTACCTTCGGGCCAGGTTTTCCAGTGCTTCCCCTGGGGCCTCTTTCCCCACGTGGACCCTTGCAAAGACACAAAAAGGTGACATTTGAGCCCTTTCTGCTGCTGCCCCGAGCTTTGTGGGGTCACCAGATCATCCCACAGCACCAAGGGGTGACAGCAAAGCCACCAGGAAGATTTAAACCACCCTCAGTGGTGAGACCCAGCCCCAAATCTGTGTCCACCCCCTGTGAGGACACCAAGCCCATCCCAGTTTCCCTTTTGGCCAGGATGGGGTTGGGAAAGGCACAAGGATGAAGGAGGGGCTCGTTACCGTGGGACCACGCTGCCCCCTCGGGCCCGGCTTGCCAGGAGTGCCCTGGAAGGGAAAAGGAGAAGGGATTAGGAACCAGCACCAGGCAGAGCCTGGCACACACACAAAACCTGCCTGAGGACCTCTCTGCTCCTCCTGTGCCATGGAGAAGTCAGCAGTGGGTTCACTGCCATCTCCTGATTCTTGTGTTTGTTTGAATTCACAGCGCTTGGGCAGGTCTGGATGGTGATCCCAACACCCAGACAACATCTGGGGCATTGAATCTCTTCAGCAGCAGCATCCAAAGTCCTTTAAAACCCCAAAATGCTTTCAAAGATGAGGCCATTCCCTCATCCCAAAACCCCAGCCCAAATCCATACACCTGTAATCCATTTTTTCCCCACTGATCCCTGCTCCTGCCGTGGGGCAGGGCGCTCACCCCACTGCTCCCACGTGCTGCTGTGGGGTTTGGGAGGTGTCAGAGCAGATCCCTGCACACTGCAGGCCACTTCAGCTGCCCCACATATCCACAAATCTTCAAACATTCCCAATTCTGAGCTGAACAGGGAATTCCAGGCGTTGTTTGGCCGCAGCTCCTGAGATCTGACAGCTGCACTCAGCTCCTTGGGATGGGGATTGGGATTAATCCTGCCATGGGAAAAGGCACCTAAATCTGCCAGCACATGGAGCTGTGCCTCAGTGAAAAGGAATGGCCTAAAAACCCAGTTTGGGCTGATATCAATGGCCAAAAAACCACTGAGGGGTTTGGCTTTGCCCCTTTGAACCTGCAGCCTGTTAATGATAAAAATCACCTGAGAAAAGAGAGCAGAGAGAGCCTCAATTCCCATGGAAGGAGCACTGGGTGCTTAAAATATCCCTTTGCCATTTTCTGCCCCAAATCCATCACCTCCCTGCGCTGCCTGACACTCATTAACCAGCAGAACACGAAACAGGAGCTGCAAAACTTCACCATCAACTTTCTCCCCGCTGCTAAAATTAGTCCTGCTGAACCTCCCTTGTTCTGCAGCTCCCTTTATTAAAGCCCGCTGGCATTTTGGGATTTTTTTTTTCTAAAATTTTTGTTTTTAATTAATTACAAACTTCACTTTAAAGTACTCCAGCTGGTTTTTTTTTGAGCTCTGGGAGGCTAAATTGGGAGCAGGTGGGGAGGAGGGGGTGCTGCCTCCCCTCAGGTAGCCCCCCATGCTCCTCTCCTTCTCCCCCAATTCTATTTTTAAGCTGAATTTCCCCCTGCTCATTGCTGTCCTTAATCATGCATTCAGCCCCGTGTGCAGTGGTGAAGAATTTATATTCCCTGTAAATGCACACAGACCTATATTTTTTTTTTCAAACAAGGATTTTGACGTGAAGGCTGCTAAATTCAGATTATTTTCGAGGCACGCCAAGAAATAGGTGGATTTGGGGACTTCTATTGCTCCCTGCTATAATGGTAGAAAATAGCTCCTAAAATAAGATTGATTATTCATGTTTAATTGTTGATTTCATGGGCAGGTCTTGAAAAGCCCACCTGGAGCTGAGGATGGGCTGGTGATGAGCAGCTCTTGGGGGATTTGATGGGTGAGAATTCTCCAAAAGCACCAAACAGAGAATCCAAAGCTGCTTTGGGTGGGGAGAGACCTCAAAGCTCATTCCAAACACTCCCATGGGCAGGGACACCTTCCACCATCCCAGGCTGCTCCAAAGCCCCACCCAAACTCACTCCAGGCTCCTTTAAATGGTTTTATTCCATTTATTTCCTTTCCTGCAGGTTCCCTTTGAGTTCTGGAAGGCCACAACCAGCTCATCCCAAAGCTTCTGTTCTCCAGCAATCCCAATTCTCCTTTTCCCACACTCATCCTCTAATCACCTTCATCCCTTTTTTCCCCTCTCCATTTTTACCTTCCCAGCCTTTTTTTTTTTTTTTTTTTTATTGCACAACTGAACAGCCACGAGCTGAACTTTTTATGTTTAGGGATGTTCAGCACCTCAGAACTAAAATTCAGCTGCCTGTGCAGGTCCTGCCCTTCCACCTTTGGTTTTAACCTTTTTTTATTTTAATTATTCAAGAACTTGGGAAGACTCTTTGTGTTGCTTCAGCTGAAAAGCTGAGTTCCATTTTGGGAGAGAAACGTGGGATTTGCACGATTTTGGCCACACAACCCAAGGAATCAAAGAGCAAAATGGGGAAATTGTGATAAAGAAAAGACAAACAAATGATTTGGGGTGGTTGCAGCTGCAAATTGAGTTATTCCACGACGAGCTGGAAGGAAAAAAAAAAAAATAAATCCTGGAAATTTTCTTTCTTGACTCTGTGTGAACACAGTCATAAACCCAGCAAATGGAGTGGTGTTAGGAGGAGCAGAGAGGGATTTATCAAACCTGACTCAATGAGGCTTAAATTGAAGACTGGAGCAGAGTGACCCCAGCTCAGCCTATAATTCTGTATATAATTGCTTTTCTCTTATTTCAAATGGGATACTTGGGAGCAAAAAAAA